>CM053582.1:303107290-303231862 GCA_028627135.1 Pseudochirops cupreus
TATATACACATATATACAATTATTATTACTAATATTATTAACTACATCCAACTGGAACTGTGGAAGGGAGATTCATCCTGCCCTATTGGAAAGTTAGAGGAGTGATGGGGGAGGACATAGGAGAGATTAGATTGGGGGAGGGGTTATACAAAGGTATAGCTGTTTTGGGGGGGGTAGGGGAAAGATGGGGAGAAAATTTGTAACTCAAAATCTCATGGAAATGAATGATGTAAACTAAACTAAAATTAAAAAAATAAATTAAAAACAATTCATTTCAATGAAAAAAAATAAAAGAAAAAGAAAAACAAAACCTCTGTTATAAAAAAAAAAAGAATCCCTGACAATCATTAGTCATTGAAGTCTAATAACCAAACCTAGGAGAGTAATTTTAATAGGCTGTTACAAAATGTAAAAGACTCTACTTGGACTATATCTTATTAACTCTCTTAGGGTTCTTTCTTACTTCTTAATGATCCCTTGTGCTGAATTGGATTATCTCATAAATATTATACAAGGTAAGGTGGGAAATGGATACATTCAGGAAGGAGAGAGAGGTTTATGACCTGTTTTATAAGTAACAGAACAGAAAAGACAGATGAGTCTTACTTTAATAAGCCCCTTATAGACTTGAGGAGTTATGGGGTTTGGGATACCCATATGTGAATTACAGTATCCTACTTTCTATCTGCATCCTGTGGTCTATTTTAAACCTCAAAGTAAAAGGATTTTTGTAGTCATCACATTCACCAAAGTTCTAACTACTTATTTACTTGACAGTTCTCCAACTAAAATTTTTAATGAACATCAGACATCACATTGGCCTTTTTGGATCACACTTCTCATAGCAAGTTTATGTATCTTACATATTCCCTAAACTTAATAGCTGGTCTCATAGCATAATGATGTTGGAAACATTAAGGATGACAGAGAGAACAAGAAATGTGTGGCTTTTTTAAAAATTCCTGAAGCAATGTCATTCTACAAATGAGTCATGTGGTTAGACACGGAAGATAAGGAAGGGATCCATCACCGGAAAAGAACCTGTCAAGGCTTAGGTTTTTTTTGATTTATCTGTCTAAAACCATGCTAATGGCTACTAGATCATCAGGTATGAAGAAAGAAAAGTAATATTCTTTTTCCAGGAGCCACATAAAATTAATGTCTTCACCTTGAGAAGATCTGCCTGATGGAAGTAAGCTTTCATTTTTTTTTTCATTTTTGAGTGGGAAGGAGGAGGGTGTCAAGGCCACTGAAAGTCATAAATAGGATCATAAACTTCAGATTGAGATGAGCAAAAAGACCATTAAGGCCTTCCATGAGGAATATGAGTCAACATGGATAGTGATTTGCCTTAAAACTAGGATATTCTCTAAAACCCAACTCAGAACTTTGGCTCAATATGAGAGCCAAATGAAGCCTTCCAATGTGTCATTTTCTACCTTAGCACATTCATGTTGTATACACTGCCACACCAGCAAAACGCTGGCTTTCCTTAAAGATAATCAGCAACCTACCAACATGTCTTTCTGAGCCCAAAGGAAGCTTTAGGTATAAATGCATTGCAAAACTGCTTCACAAAACAGCAGCTCTAATCAAAACGCTGGCATTCCAAACCTGCACTTAGGAGGGAAGAAAAGGAGGGAGCAGGTTATTGAAACATTGTACTAGGAGTTTTTAGGGCTTCCTATGACATCTACTCGATGTTTCCACCTGTTTCATGCCATTTAGGCTTTATTTCCCCCTAGATATTTCCTTTTCTAAAACATTTGTTTCAAAGACACACAACTCAGAATTCTTCTGACTTTTGGAGTTTTCAGGCTTGTTGCTTTAGTCTGATAGTTTATTTATTATAAATTAATTAACTTATTTTTAGTTTTCAACATTTTATTCCATAAGTCTTAAATTTTCTCGGCCTCCCTCTCTTCTCCCTCCCCAAGATGGCATGCAATCCAATAGAGGCTCTACATATAAATTCTTATTAGACATATTTTCATATTAGTCACATTGTATGGAATAATTAGAATGAATGGAA
Source organism: Pseudochirops cupreus (assembly GCA_028627135.1). Taxonomy (NCBI): domain Eukaryota; kingdom Metazoa; phylum Chordata; class Mammalia; order Diprotodontia; family Pseudocheiridae; genus Pseudochirops; species Pseudochirops cupreus. The sequence continues at coordinate 303,109,323 of CM053582.1, forward strand.
CCATGAAAAAGAAAAAAACAAAATGAAATAAAACAAAAAAGAGAGCAAATAGTCTGCTTCCATCTGCATTCAGACTCCGTATTTCCTCCTCTAAATGTAGATAGCATTTTCCATCATGAGTCTTTTGAAATTGTTTTAGGTCCTCGCACTGCTGAGAAGAGCTAAGTCTATCAACGTCAGTCATTGTACAATGTGGCTATTACTGTGTACAATGTTCTCCTGGTTCTGCTCACTTCACTCAGCATCAGTTCATATAAGTCTTTCCAAGTTTTTTCCAAAGTTAGCCTGCTCATCATTTCTTATTGCACAATAGTATTCCGTTACATTCCTATACCACAATTTTGTTCAGCCCTTCCGAAATTGAGGGGCATCCCCTCAGTTTCCAATTCTTGGCCACCACACAAAGAGCTACTTTAAAGATTTTGTACATATGGGTCCTTTTCCCATTTTTTATAATCACTTTGGGATACAGCCATAGAAGGGGTATTGCTGGGTCAAAGGTAGTCTGATAGTTTAAAGCAAGGTTTCTTAAATTTGGATCCATGAACTTTAAGAAAAAAAATTTATGATTGTATTTCAATATAATTAATTTCTTTTGTAATCCTCTGTATTTTATTTAAGGTATCAAAAAGCATGATTATGAGAAAGGGTCCATAGGTTTACACTCTGAAAAGGGTCCATGAAAATTGGTTAAGAATACCTGGTTTATAGGGGAACTTTGTACACAGAAACAACAATATTGAAATGATGATCAACTATGAAAGACCTAGCTACTCTGATCAGGACAATCATTGAAGACAATGCCAAAGGATCCATGATGAAACATGCCACATACCTCCAAGGGAGAGAACCAAAACTCTGAGTACAGACTGAAGCATGCTTGTTTCCCACCTTATTTTTTCCTGCCCGTCTTTTTTTTCAAAATGGCTAATATGGAAGTATATTTTCCATGTCTTCACATTGATAATTGATATCATATTGCTTGCCTTCTCAATGGGAGGAGGTGGGGCCAGAGCAAGAGAGAATTTGGACACCAAAATTTTTTTAAAAAAGAATGTTTAAATTACATAAATAATTTTTAAAACGAACACCTGGTTTAAAGTGATAAATATTGTACAGGGTGCAAAGTGGTTTGCATGCCCATGTCTGGTTATCTTACAAAACTTAACTGTAATCTCACTCATGAAAGAAGATTGTAATAGTAACAGATGAGAAATTTCCTAATTGACACTAGGAAAGGTTAAATAAATTGCTCAGTGGAAGGCAGTACTTGAACAAAAGTCTTCCTGATTTTAAACCCAGTGCCACCTAGCTGTCCATATCGAGGTCTCCTTGCTAGTGATGCTCCATGTTGGCTGCTCAAACTCTTTTCCCTAGGTTGCTGACCTCTTGCCTTAACCTATACCTTGCCCTTTGAGATTTATGTGTTCCTAGTCCCTTCCAACCTGCCTGGTTTTGTCCCCACTGCCTTAATCTGACTTCTGATACTTACATGTGTCCTGACTGCAGATCAGTCCTGGCTCCATTTTGGATGTAGGGCTCTGGCTTTTCTTCCTGGGTCTTACCCTGTTTCTTTAAGTCCCAACTTACTCCCTCTCTCCATACTCTTCTGTAGCCCAGACCACAATCCAGGGACAGAAAATGAAAAGCTGACTATCCACATGACAGAACAGGTACAGAAGAAGGATTCTATTTTGTACTATGTCTCCTGGGAAAATGAAAGAGCTTATCTATTCACCTGCCTCTTGGGAGTACGCTTAATCTTTGACTTCTTGCTGCTGTAGTACGTTGGTGCCATTTATATTTTCCCACTAGAAGCTTAAATAGCTTCTTCTGTGTAAGAAAGGTTCTCATTAAGCACAAACTCAGGCCAAAGGAGTTTGTCGTGATGGCGGCTAAATGGCCACTCTATTGATTACAGCTGACAGGAGTGATGTAATGGGCACATTTGATAGATAAATGAGGCTCTGCCTCTGCTCCTGGAGATGGAACTAAGGGCATGCTACCATCTTTGTGCCTATACACTATTATTTATGTTTCAAAATGAAAGACAGAACTCAGTGGGAAAGGAATGGAAAAAAGCATCAGCAAAACACATCACTTATTAGCCTGTGGACGACTCACAAACTACAAGGGTTTGAGTACTTGACAAGACCGCTGCAACCTAAAAACTCTGTATCTTTCTGTGAACCACATGTCTCTGCCAATTCCAATGTAAATTTAGAAAATTGGAACCTTTAAACACCCTCCCCCCAGCCCAAGTCTACCCTTTTCCTTTGGGCAGGAATACTTGTATCAGATCAGAAAAATGACTGACCACTTCATAAAAATCACTAGACAGGACTATGATGCTGTCCTGCCTTGGGGAGAATCTTCTCACTGCTGAATATAACTCTGCCAGCACATTTCTTCCTTTGCTCAAAGAAACATGAAAAAAGGTAGTGTTGATTTATGATTCTTGTATGAGTTCGGATGTCAGTAATTCAAGAGTTCTAACTCCAGCACCATCTTTACTACACTGTCCCTGCCTGCCTTTGGGGAAAGCCATCTAGCCTCTCAGGCTGTCACCTGCCTCAGCTGCAAAGAGGAGATAGTGATGCATCCCTAGCTGAGAGGTGGTTTGCAGAAAATGAAGGCTGTGTGAATGCCAGTGCTATGCAACAGACCAAAAGAAAAGGTTCACAGCCATATATGGGATGGTCTGGGTGGAAGAGTCTATTCTTTTTTTGATTTTTTTATATAAGATCTTATTGATTTTTAAATTTTTTTTTATTATCAGAGTTTCCCTCAAAATCCCATTTCCTCCTCCTCTTACAGCAGTGGTTCTCAATCTTCCTAATTCTGAGACCCTTTAATACTCATATGTGGGCTGGGTGTATCTGCATGTAGACAGACCTGCCTGGAGACAGATAGAGGAGCAGTGTCTTAATTCCTAATACCATCGGAAATACGTGTTTTCCAATGGTCTTAGGCAACCCCTGTGAAAGGGTCATTCAAACCCCCAAGGGGTCGCGACCCACAGGTTGAGAACCACTGTCTTACAGTCATCTTATATAAACATACGGTATTTTTAAAGACAAAAAAAGAGAGAGAAATCAGCACAACTGATCAATATGTTGAAAAAGTCTGAAAATATGCATTGTACACCTCCCATCTCCATGAATGGGTGAGTTGGGGGTATCTGCTCTTCATTCATGGAATGCTTGAGCTTTACTATATTTATTTTTAATATTTTTGTGTGTGGCTGTTCTTTCCATTTACTTTGTGTATACTCTTTTCTTGCCTCTGCTTAACTTCATCCTGCCTCAATTCCCATAGATCTTTCCATGCTTCTCTATTCTTCATCTATTCTCTATTCATCACATTGTTATTTGTTACAGCACAGTAATATTGCATTACAATCATGGACCACAGTTTGGTTAACTATTCCTCAATCAATGAACATCTACTTTGGTTCCAAGTTTTTTCTATCACAAAAATGCTGCTATAAATATTTTGGAGAATATGGGGACTTTCTTCCTACCAATGGCTTCCTTAGGGTATAAGCCCAGGAATGAAGTTTCTGGGTTAAAGGGTCCGAACATTTTAAGTCACTTTATTTGCATAATTCCAAATTACCTTCTAAGATCGTTATGTTGTTTCACAGCTCCTCCAACAATAAATTAGTGTGCTCATCATCCTATAATCCATGCAACATTTACTATTCCATTTTTTTGCCATCTTTGCCAATTTGCAGGGTATGAAGTGGAATTTCCAGGTTGTTTTAATTTGTTTTTCTCTCATTAGTGATTTGGAGTATTCTTTAATGTGGTTGTGAATACTTTGCAATTCTTATGAAAAATGGCCACACCTTTTGACCACTAATTTATTGGGGAATGGCTCCTTCTCTGATTCTTAATGACAGCAGACCCTCTTTGAGAATTTTGGGTTTGAGGGACAAGATGGTTCCTGTGTCATGGGTTAGCTTATATAATTTCAAGCTTCTATTATATATAGCTCTGTTTGAAGGAATTCAATTTGACTTACAGGATTTCCAAATATATTGTGATCAGCCATATTATCATGAGATTGGACTGTACTAATCCTCAAGAACTATAATAGCTATTCTTTCATTTCTGTTTTGATTCAAATATGCACAGAACTCAAATTTCAATTTTACTTTAGAAAAAAGTTCACTGGAGACTTTACTTCTTTAAAGTAAAGCCTCAGCCACTTACTAGCTGTGTGACCCTGGGCAAGTCACTTAACCCTGTTTGCCTCAGTTTCCTCATCTGTCAAATGAACTGGAGAAGTAAATGGTAAATCACTCCAGTATCTTTGCCAAGAAAACCTTGAATGGGGTTATGAAGAGTCAGACATGACTGATAATGACTGAACCACACTATTTCTTTAAATTCTTCATATCTGGCATTCTTAATTGCATTACATGAATTGCCTAAGCTAACAATGGTTATTTGAAGTCATAATCCATGGTTCCTCTGTGTCCTTTAACACTGTTTATCCCTCTGTCCATTTTTGGATATTATCTCCTCCCTTAGCTAGAGACATACCACAGTCTCCTGGTCCTCCTCTTGCCTCTCTAAGCCAATCTTCGTTTCCTTTCATTCCCTCTTAGCCCTAATTAATGCTGGTAACAGCCCAAGGCTGTCCTTGGCCCTCTTTTCTTTTCTCTTTATCTTCTCTGTCTGGGCAATACCATTCACTCCCCTGGAATCAACTACCACATCTGCGCTGGTGACTCCCCCATCTCCATCTTCCTCTGAACTTCAGACTCACATCTCCAGCTGCCTTCAGGACATCTCCAGCTAGATGTGTCCCCAGCACCTCAAACTTAGCATGTCTCAGGTTAAATTCATTCATTACTTTCCCCCTTAAACCCATACCTTCTCCTAACATTATTATTTCTGCCAGTGGCGCCACTGTTGACCTGGCCTTCTACGTTTCTAACCTTGTAGTTATCTTTGATCTTTCTCATCTAATTAGTTAGCAGCTGAAATCCCGAAAATACTGCTGCCTTCCATAACTTTCCAAGCTCTTTGTAATATTGCAGAATCCATCCTGTTCCTTCTCTAATCTCCCAGAAACTACCCTAGTATAGGCTTTCATTTTGATTTACCTAGACTGGTAATGTCAAAGTTAATTAGAAATGGGATCACTAATTTGTACATAAGTATTCCTGCAGGTCACATAATGACTTAGTTTTAAAATGTAATATTATCTATATTGTATTGTATTTTTTATGAAAAATTTCCCAATTACATTTTAATCTGGTTTGGGTCTCTCTCTCAGGAGTGTTGTAGGCTGTAAGTGGCTATTCCTACCTAGACTATTTTTTGGGGTCTTTTTGGAGGTGGGAAGGCAGGGCAATTGGGATTAAGTGACTTGCCCAACACAGCTAGTAAGTGTTAAGTGTCTGAGATCACATTTGAACTCAGGTCCTCCTGAGTCCAGGGCCATGCTCTGTTCACTGTGCCACCTACCTGCCCCCTACCTAGACTATTACCATCGACTCTTTACAAAATTTCTTACTTCCATTTTCTCCCTTCTACAGCCTGCCCTTTATACTATTTATACTAAATATACTTTTTAATATATTTTATAAATATACTATTTATACTAAATATACATTGCTAGAATCATCTCTCTGGGGTATAGGTTTAATCATGCCAGTTCTTGGTGACTTGCCCTGCGTCACATAGCTAGTCAAGTGTCTGAGGTTGGATTTGAACTCAGGACCTCCTGTCTCTAGGGTCAATGCTGTATGCACTGTGCCACCTAGCTGCCTCTTTCTTGTTGCCCCCAAATACAACCAAAAATATTCACTGATCATTTCAGGCCCTATAGAAACTCACACGGTCCTACATTTCCTGCCTCATTTCAGCTTACTCCCTTGTAACTATATACTCAGACTAAACTCAGACTCCCAAAGATGCACAGCACTATGGACCTTTTGTGTGCTTTTGTCTAGGCTCCTCCCTGTAATTTGGAATGCCTTCCCCCTCCCCATCTTTACCTGCCAAATGCTGACCTATTCTTTGTAGCAGGAACACTACCTCCCAAGGGAGCCTTCTCAGATCCTTTCGGTTGGCAATAGCCTTGCCCTCCAATGACTTACACACACACACACACACACACACACACACACACACACACACACACACACACACACACACGGCACTTTGTTTTGTAAATACTGACTGTACTTATCAGGTGCTATTGTATATTACAGCTCCTTGGTAGTTGTGTGCAATTTGACAAATAGAATATTAAGCACCAACTGAATGTAAGACAAGGTGCTAAGTACTGGGGTACAAAGGCAGGATAGACGTAGGAAATATAACATATAAATGGGTGATTAAACCCAGGGAAGCGTAAGAAGGTAGAAAGCACTAAGCATTAGGAAGGAACAGAGAAGGCTTCCCAGAGAAGCTGGCACCTGACTAGACCTTTGAAGGAAAATAAGGAGAGATGGGGTGCCAAGTTCAAGGAACAGCTACTAGATTGCTTGGACTTGATGTCGAGTGACTGCAGCAATATGACCTGAGTCAGAAAATGTAGCTTGAAGCCATAATGTTCAGGGCTTTAAATGCCAGGCTGAGGGGACTATATTTTTCCTGAGGCAATAAATAGGAAGCTACTGACATTTTCTGAACAGGTAGGGTGATAGTCAATCTTAGGAAGATCATTTTAGCAGCTCTGTGAAGGAGAAAGCAGAGAAAAGAGAGTCTGGAATTTCCAGCAGGTAGATTCATTAATATTTTAATCAATCCATAAATAAACATTTGTTGATGGCCTACTATGTGCCAAGCACTGTGCTAAAGATACAAAAAGAAGACAGTCCTTGCCTTCAAGGAGTCTGCAATCTAATGGAGACAACATGGAAACAATGACATGCAAAACAAGCTATATTCAGAATAAATGGGAAATAATTAATAGAGGGAAGGCACTAGAATTAAGAGGGGCTGGGGAAGACTTCCAGTAAACGAAGGGATTTTAGTTGGGTCTTAAAGGAAGCCAGAGAGGTCAACAGGCAGAGGCAAGAAGGGGAAGCAATTCCACATATTGGGGGAATGAGAGAAAATGCCCAAAGTCTAGAGGAGGAATATTTTTGGTGTGGAATAGGTATGTATAATTGACAAAACCTGTTTGGATTGTAGGGGTGAGAGAGATGGGAAAAATCAACAATAACTCTAAGTTTTTGAAACTGGGTCATTGAGAATACGCTGATACCCTCAACAGAAATAGGTTAGTTTGCAGGAGGGGCAGGTTGATGGGAGCCAATCACAGGGTAGAGTTTCCTCAACCGAAGTTATTATATTGATGAAATCACAGGTCAAAAATAAAATGTTTTCCACACTACGTAGAAATAACGTGCATTATTATTTCAGCTCAAAGTGTTTCACAATGGGAAATTTCTAGCTGGATAAAATATAAAATGAGACCAGGTGGTCTTTGAGGCTCTACAAACCCAGGTTCACTATAGCTGCCACCCACCTACGCCCATTCTTAAGCCTTTGGTCAAATTTTAGGAGTTGAGATCGTTTAGGAGTTGATATCCTTATGTAATTGAGGATCAGGCTCTGGGTAGACAGAGATAGCAATTATGCTAAGCAAGGTGATGACAATCAAGTCCTCTGTTTTCTTCCCCATAACTCCTGGTCAGATGAGTAATGCTGACAGATTTCAGCAAGAAGAGTTTGCTGCCCTCTCAATCACTCAGTTCTTGTTTTGACCTATATAATGTATGAATTGCACCCTTCATTCAATCACACAATTGGGCATGTGTGTGAACCTGGGTTGGGAGCTCATTAAAGAACAGCTGTTCCCATTTTGTTCCCAGTAGCCAATGTCAGATACAATGGTTATTCTTAAAGTTTCCTTTCCCTGAGTATATCTAGTCATCGTGCTTTCTTTACGCCAAACAAAAGAAACTACCTTTTAAAATAAGAAATGTGTCTCCTCTTAAAAAGAAAAAAAAAACAACAGAAACTATCCTCCTTTGGAAACAGCTGCAATTTTATTGCCTGGCAACCATCAGACCCAAGAAAGTAAAAATGGTCTAGAAAATTGTGAAGAGAGCGAAAAGGGGAAGAAGAGTATCGCCTTAATGCCAGGATAAAGAATCTGATTGCTGGATAAACCATTTTTGTTGTTGTTCCGTCATTTTTCAACTCTTTGTGACCCCATTTGGAATTTTTTCTCGGCAAAGATACTGGGGTGATTTGCCATTTCCTTCTCCAGCTCATTTTCCAGATGAAGAAACTAAAGCAAAGAGGGTTAAGTGACTTGCCCAGGGTCACACAAATAGTAAGTGTCTGAAGCCAGATTTGAATTCAGGTCTTCCTGGGTCCAGCCCCCATATTCCATCTACCCACTGCACAACCTAGGTGCCCTGGATAAACCACAGCAAGTCTCTTTTCCATCTTCCATCTCCAGAAAAAACTGAAAGAGATTTAGTGCTATTATTTTTAACTATAATCTATAAAAATTAGAACTGAGTAGTAGTACTGTGAAAGAGTCCATATGTAATCCATATAAAGTGGTACTCTATTATCCAACAATATTGTTTGTACTTTTGTTAACAGGTAGATGGTGTAGTAGATAGAGCACTGGGACTATGGTCAGGAAGACCTGAGTTTGAATTTGGCCTCAGACTGTATGACTCTGGGCAAGTCACCTGAATGCTGTATATCTTAGTTTTCTCATATCTAAAATGGGGATAATAATAGTATCTCTCTGCTCAATAAACTCTAATGGATCTTTATTTAAGCCTTTAGAATAAACGAAAAATTCCTGTTTTATCATTTATAGCACTTTACAAACTGGTTCCAACCTACCTTTCCTACCTTACTATACATTATTCTCTTTAGGTGTCCTACTGACCTGATAAAGAAGCTTTCTTGTTATTCCTTACTCCTGGCATTCCATATACCATTTCTATGCCTTTGCACTTGGCTGTTCCTCCCGCTTGGGACATATCCCCTCGCTCCTCATTTCTGCCTCAGAATCCCTCATTACTTTCAAAGTTCAGCTCAAATACATCTATTACATGAATCTTTCCAGATCCCCCTTGACTTTTCTGATGTCTCTCCACGTTAACTTGTATTTCGTTTGTAAATCCTTTCATGTATACATGGTTCCTTAGAATGTAGGCTCCTTGACGTGTTTCGATTTTGTCTTTGTATTCTCAGCACCTGGCACATATAATAGTGGCTTTAAAATGTTTCTTGCTTTATTGATTCTAAATTATCTATCACAAGAGTTCTTTGTCTCTGTTTGCTACAGTATCACCCTTGCTTTGAAAGAGAGAACATTTAGGGGAAGGGGGAATAGGAGGTTTGAGGGGATGAGGTTAATGGATAATGACCCTCATCTTCACTGTCTAGCCACAACCCACATAACATCTATTGCATGTTCACATAGTCATTCATATAGTCATAAAATATGCATGACATTTGTTTTACTAAAGAGAACAGTCGTGTCAAACCCAAAGAGAAATGGATTCTTGTGGGCCACATGTTAACTAGGAAACAAAGTAATGCCAGCTATGTTTTAGTGTATTTTTATTTATTTTATTAAATATTTACCAATTACATTTTAATTTGGTTCCAGCCACACACAAACTAGACCCCTCTAAACTGTGAAACAAAGGAAAGTTGGAGTGAAACAGTAAGAAAGGTAGCTTTAGGATACTGAGAGTTGTTAAGACAACTGTAGCTGAAAACAGCTGTGAATTTTCCTACCCATTATTTCCAGAAAGCTACGTCAAGGCACCAAATACCTAAGTACAGATTACATGCCCAACATTTCTAGACACTATGGAGGGACAGGGGGACAAAAGAAAGAGATTGTGAGGGATTTACAAGCAGTTTGGGAGGCAGCTAAGGAATGGGACAGACTGTGATTACTCCAGGAAGTTAGTTAAAGCCTTAATCTGCTTTGAGAGCCCTTGCAGATTTTAGTGGAGCCCGACAGAGTGCTAAAAAGCTGCCCTTGAGGACCCTCCAAGCCCCAGATTACCATCTCAGACAGATGTTGCTCTTTTCATATTCATGGATTCTCGTTCTAGATTGGGAGGCAAAAAATTGCTTTTTTCCCAGAGTGGACAATCTAGCTGTTCCACTCCTTCAGCTCAGGCTGCCTCAAAGGTTTATATTATCAGGGATGAGGGAGGGTGGGAAAGGCTGAAGATCAAAGTCAGCAAGGAAATGTCAGAGAACTAGGCCACATGGATTCTTAGCAGAGAAAGCACCATGGAATAAATTAAATACTCCTGGATGCGAACAGGTATTAAAGAGAGACCAGGAGAGGTGGACGAGGGGCTTTGGGGCTGCTTGGTTCATAGCTCCTCATTCTGGAACACTTATCCTCCCAGGTGAACCAAGAAAACAGTAACCCTGTCTCATCCAGAAGAAATGAAACACAGGTAAACAAGCATCACAGCATTTGTCAAGGAAACAAGTACTTGTTGGCTGAGGTCTGCTTGTTACTGTTACAGCTCCAAAGTGACCTGAATGACACTAGTGAAGGTACTGGGAAATTCTGCCTTGCATTATTTCTCTTCTTGTGTTACTGCATGTTTCGTGACTATATGAAAAATTAAAAGTGTTCTGTGGTACAGTAGAGAGTGATTAGCCATGGTCAAATCCGCCGTCTTCCCTTCTTCTGATCTGCTAACACCTACCTCAACACGTTCTCAGACTTGTTGTGTTTCTTGGAAAGCAGGTCTTCAGCTATCATTGAAAATTCCTGCTTCTTCTCTTCTACGTCTTTTAAACACCAATCTACCTCCCTGTCTTTCTCTCAAGACCTTTTAAGATTGAAAAGTGTGGCTTGTTTCACCAGAAGTCAAATCACTAACAAAATACAGAATTTTTCCCCTTTCCAAAATAATATGTTTCTATATGCCTCTACACTGCAGTCTCAACTGGAACTTACACTATTAGAATATTATTGATTTTTTTAACTAGCTGATTAAGGTAATAATCATTATTTACATAACATTTAGTTTTTCCAAAGTGGTGTATATATGTATAAAATATATTGCAGATTGCAGGGGCCATTCATCAAAGTCTCAGGCTATATACAATCATGGACATTTTAACAGAGCATGAAGGCAGATTAATTCTATACATACACACATACACATATATGCACATATATGTATATATTTTATATTATATATGCAAATTTTATTTTCCCAACAATTTTGTGAGGTTAAAAAAAATGCAGAAAGGCTGAGTGACTTGTCTAATGTCACCCAGTTTGGGATGAGAATTCAAACCTTCTCTCAGCCCTATGCCTCTTTATATAGAATGTTACACTATTAATATATTTCCAGATGTTTTGAAATGATATGGCTATTTCATAATAGACCCAAAGGAATGCAAATGTTTCTTGTGGAAATAATGAGATTTCAAAAAAATAAAGAAAGAAAAGTATAACTTGTGAGCATTTCTTTATATATCTGGCCACACATCTATTTCATCTGTATTAAAGAGGAAACTATCACAACTCAGCATATACAGATACAACTGTGTCTATCTAATACCAGTCATGGTATAGCAGCAGACTCAAAAATTAATCCATGTTCTTTAAGGTATTCATCATATGTCCAGGATTACTAAACATTGAGAGGCATTTTTTTTTTGTCCTTTTGGAGGGGAGGAGGGGCGACTGGGATTAAGTGACTCACCCAAGGTCACACAGCTGGTAAGTGTCAATTTGAACTCAGGTCCTCCTGACTCCAGAGCTGGTGCTCTATTCACTGTGATACCTAGCTACATTTTTAAAAAAAGATTGTGAGGTCATTAAGTTTAACCCCTTCATTTTGCAGATGGCTAGAATTGAGGCTTAGGGAGGTTAGGTGACTTAACCAAGAAACACAAGTAGCAAGCATCAGAGGTAGCATTTGAACCCACCTCCTCTGATTTCACAGATGGCTCTTTTTTCACTGTAATTTATCATATAATTGATAAGACAAAGAATATAAAGAAACACATCCCAGACTGCAGTCAATGCGTGTTCTCCTGATGATCTCTGGGTGGCACAAGCCTCAGTACGTTGTGTCATCGGAGATCTCAACTGCTGAACTAAAATAATGTAATAGGAAATTATTTCTGCCCAATGTACTATAAAAAGTACTTTACCAATTATGTTGTCTGTTGTATTGAGTTCTGTTTGGATTATCTGTTCAAACCCTTCTTCTTCTGATGCACAGTCAGTGCCCAAGAACAGAATATTTGCAGTGACCAGTGTGAATACTAGTATTTCTGCTCTGCTGGCACAAGGTCATTCCTTCACAGTTCAAATCACTGTGGATTTTTAAAAAATACTCTGAATGGATACTAGAAGGCAATTGCATCAACACTAACCTTAACTCCTTTGACTTCCTTCCAGAACAGTTAGAAAAAATGCCTGTGACTTCGGTCAATGATCAGAAGGGAAGGAGGTCAAGTCGAATCCTTTGCAACAAATCTGCAGGTCCTTAAAGAATTCATTTTAAATTGTACCCATGCCACAGAGATCAGGTATGTGTCGCAACACATTTTGGTTTAGAGCTGACGTGCTTATGAGCAAGCTAGCATGAAAGCATTCATGATCTATTCTTGGCATTAGGAAACACTAGTGAAAATGAAACCAAGCAGGACAATTTGATTCTCTGGGTGCACAGACTGGCAAGGAGGAGAGGGAGGAACCTTAGCAGATTAGATTGCCTGTGTTCCTTCTCTTTCAGGGAAGACTACACTTGTGCTATGCCTAACAAGGGTGGGGGCGATCTAAATTGAATCAGATCTGGGATCAGGGCGGTAGGGATCAGATAAGATGCCAGAACTTTCTTTCAATACACACACGCCCATGTTTAAATACTTGTGTTATCAAGAAATTCTCTACCTATAACCCACATCCTTTATGTGTTAGTCAAAGATGCCTTCATGCAGTGGATACAGCACTGAGTCTGGAGTCAGGAAGATCTGGGTTGAAATCTGAACTCAGATATTTACTAGCTGTGAGACCCTGTGAGACCCTGGTCAAGTCACATAACTTCTGTTTCCTCAACTATAAAATGGGGATAATTAACAGAACTAACCTCCCAGGGTTGTTATGAGACTCAAATGAGATGATATTTACCTGGCATGTGGTAGGTTCTTAATAAATGCCTATTCCCTTTGGTTTTAGGTAACTTCATCTTTCTTATGCTTTGAGTCTTCAAGGGCTTCTAGAGCAAGACAGCTACGACCAGTACAATTGCTAGGCATATAGCTCAACACATATATGATAGAAATGCAAGGGTTTCTAACATTTGATGATGACAAATATAGGAAGAATGTACTACAATGAAAGTGAGACAATATGGGGCTTTCTCCTTGATGGGGTGATGGGACCTGAACCCCAGAAGGCTGGAAGCAACTCGGTCCCTCAGTAGGCCCTTTTGAGAAAATCTTTCCTTGTTGCAAACACATACAGACCTGACCCTGTAAGTCTTCAGATAAAAGCTCTCAGTGCTGGCACTGGGTGTGGACCCAAGAACTCTGCCTCAGGCACCTAGAACAGAATTATCTTGTCCCTCCCCCACCAATATCTGCTATCAACAGAGTTTTCTCAGTTGACTCCCTCAATTTTGCCATACATTCCTTTCTCTACCCCCTTTTGCATATAAGCATCATCATCGTCATCATTAGTTTGCAAGTTACCTAAAGCACTTTGCTCACTTTATCAGCTTTTTAAAAAAAATCTTTTTGGAGGGGGGAAGGTAGGGCAATTGGGGTAAAGGGATTTGCCCAAAGTCACACAGCTAATGAACGTTAAGTGTCTGAGGGCACATTTGAATTCAGGTCCTCCTGACTCCAGGGTCAGTGGTCTACTCACTGTGGCACCTAGCTGCCCCAGCTTTACAATAAACTTTGCCACTTGACTGGAAGATGGTTTGAGTGCATGAATTCATTCATGGTAACACTGCCCTGCACCCTGACATTCAAGGCGTTCCAGTATCTCTAAACCATGTCAGCACCCCTAAACTGCATCATCCCCACTCTGCCACTAACTTTTTGTGATAACTTGGGACAAATTGCTTAACCTAAGTTTTCTCATCTGTCAAATGAATGCATTGGATAACATAATCTTTAAGGCCCTTCCAACTCTAATAAAAATGAGTCTGGGAGTCAATAGGAATAACTCATTTGATTTCCACAATGGTATTTTTAAACTGCAAAGCCAAGCTTATCTACGGAACGGCATCTCCAAGTGTAGGTGTGACCATCCCTTACCTCCTTGCATCAATGGGTCTCCCAGATTTTATCTTTTTGGCTACCCTGCTGTTGTTTTCTGGAAATACTTTTTAAACTCTGCCTTAGCTAGTCCTCCATTCTCCACCAAAATTCCACCCTTCTTCTATATATTATCTATTAATGATTTCATTAGATTGTAAGCTCCTTGAGAGTAAGGGCTATCTTTTGCCTCTTTTTGTATCCTCAGTGTTTAGCGAAATGCCTGGAACATGGCAGGCACTTAATGAATGTTCATTATCAATCAAGATTGATGATTGATTATGTCCTATTTAACTGTTCATCTGCTAACATATTCTCTACCACTCAAAGTCAGCTATCTGAAGGAAGACTTTTTTTTAATTTGAATGTTTATGATAGGTGAATTATGATTTGACAGATGTAACATTTGCCACATTATTATTAGGTGATAATAATAATAATAATAATATTCCCTCTTTAATGCAAATAGTAGAGCTCTGAACTTTGGAGTCATATAAACATATACTTTTTAAAGCTTAGAAATCATCTACCTCCTTGTCTCTATGAGTCCCTTTTTTAGCTCTGAGACTGTATGATTTTATGATTATAGATCTCCTCTCTCATCCCTGGTTTGGTTTTTTAAAATAAAGAAACCAAAATTCAAAGTAATCAAGTGCTTGGATAGATACACGAGTGTGTCTTATAACTCTATGTAATCTGCAATTTTGATTCTTCTGAGATCATGACCGAACAAACCTTTTTTTTTTAACCCCATAACATTCAGAGAATGCTGTTTAATATCAGTGATAAGATTAATTCAAAATTCCCTTATGCTATTTCATTTTCTGTTTAAACATAAACATCTCAGAAATTATAGCAGCATCCATGAACACGTAATTGGAATATATGGACATATTTAATATGCATTTAATGCTTTGATAAATATGGTTTCATTTGGACGAAGGGTAACATACCTTTATACTCTTGTGTTCTTTTCCTTTTTAAGTCTCCCTCTTCTTACATTCAGAGTAACTTGGTTAATATCCTTTGATAACTAGTGATGCCTCTCTGTCTCCAAATGCCTATCTTTCATCTGTCCTGGGGGCCTTTGGTGTTGTTATTTTCTGCTAATATCCTTTTTATATCCTAACCACTTAGGCACTATAAAATGATCTCCAGATGCTAAAACATAATTTAAAATTTTTGAAATGAGATATTCTCAAGCCCATCACTAGTATTCATATTATATTTCTATGCCAAGATCTTAACATCGGTTCTCCTGATTAAAAACTTTTTTCATTAAAAAAAAGACTTTGGACATTAATTTCATTGGACATGTTGGTGAGATCTTGTCTTAAGGAACAAGTGAGTGTAAATATTGGTTTTCCTTCAAGTGTTTTAGAAGTTATTCATGAACAAACCCATAATTAATGGAGAGAGTAGAGACTGGGTTCCATTTTTGTCATTAATTCATTGAATTGTTTGGGGGAAGTTGTCTAGCCTCGGTTCTTGGGACAGTAACATGTAACAATTTCTATGAAGCTTTATTTCCAGACCCCTCTGAGTGATTTGGAAATAAAACTATATGAAGCCAAGTGTCTATTTCTTCACATCACATAGTCTTCCCTGACCACAGGGAAGCCTCCCTCCCTTCTCTGCTTTAAACTCATTTGTTTTACTACATGAAGCTGGCAAAAAAAATTTTTGTAGAAAGCCTTACAAATAACTTAGATATATAAATTAGCATGAATTCTCCAAGTAACATTATCCTCTAGAAAAGTGGTTCTCAACCTTCCTAATGCTGTGACCCTTTAATACAGTTCCTCATGTTGTGGTGACCCCCAACCATAACATTATTTTCGTTGCTACTTCATAACTGTAATTTTGCTACTATTATGAATCGTAATGTAAATACCTGATATGCAGGATGTATTTTCATTGTTACAAATTGAACATAACCCACAGGTTGAGAACCACTGTTCTAGAATGTGTGGGTATGTCTTTTTTTCCTTTTGCCAAAAATGCTTTAAAAGTGGTAGGCCCCTTGGATATAGGGTCCTAACCAGAGCACAGGTAAGAAGGTCAGGTAATTGATCTGCAGGGCAGAAAGGCAGCAGCCAGTGTGGATAACCCTAATAAGAGATCTCCCTTTGGGCTCTTTACAGTTAGCTTCTAAAAGAAGAGCTAGGCCAGACTGGTGGGATTGTATTTTCAAACTGGTTAGGTTGCTGTGAGGGGACAGATCCTTAACAGACCCTATATAGTTCTGAAGTAATCTAGTTATCTCGGTAACTTTTCCAGTTATCCATGTTCCTCTATGTTTTATTTTTTGCTGTGTCCTATGCAGTGGGCTGTATTGCAAGCTGCTGTAAGTGTTAAGGTAGAGCATACACCCAAAAGCTTCGTTCGGCCATGATGACATAGTGCCAAAGGCCAGAGATCACTTCATCCTTGACAGCACCTTCTAAGACAGTGGTTCTCAACCTGTGGGTTATGTTCAATTTGTAACAATGAAAATACATCCTCCATATCAGATATTTTACATTACGATTCATAACAGTAGCAAAATTGCAGTCATGAAGAAGCAACAAAAATAATGTTATGGTTGGGGGTCATCACAACATGAGGAACTGTATTAAAGGGTTGTGGCATTAGGAAGGTTGAGAACCACTGTTTAAAACATGAAATGGAACCTGGAGGAATAAGGATCCTTCAAGAACAATTAGGTGAAGCCCTCATTTTGGAGATGAGGAAGCTGAGACCCAGAAGAGAAGTAACTGGCCCAAGGTCACACATTAGTGAGGAGCAGAGCTAGTATTCCAACACAGGTCATTCAACTTCAGGTCCAGCGCCTCTGCCCACCCATGTTGGCACTGTCAATTATCTTTGTTCATCCACTCCAAAGGCATTTACCTGCAACTACATCCATTTGACTTGCTTTGGAGTATGTCCAGCAACTATGACTATTTAATGAATATGAGCTGAGGTTCATAAATGGTGATTTATCAAATACGATTCCACGACTATGTACCAAGACAAAATCTCCAGGAATACATTATAAATCAGCTGCCTCCAGTCCAATCTTTGATCTCTTTGTCTTCCTGGAGATGTTGATTTATAAGTCTATTACAAAAAACTCATATATGAAAAGCATAGAACTATGCTCTCCTCTCTTCCCTTGAGATATCTACCCTTCAGGCAGAATTCTCAGGGGATGTGTCGAGGTAATTGTTTTTGCCCTGTTTACTATTAAGCCTTTAGTTTTAGCCAAGGCAACGGACCTCAACTTCATATCCCAAACAGGAAAAAAAGGACAAAAAACCAGTATGAGTTATAGGAAATTGTTGTAGGGAATGAGTTTGAAACCTTACACAGAAAATAATACAAAGTGTTTCTGAAAGCATTTTAAGTGTGAGACTAAAATAATCACATTAAAAGAAAGTTAATATTGAACATTACTGCCATTACCTACATAGATTTCTTTTAATGTTACTCAAATCTGACCTCTGTTTTTAAATCTCATATTGAATATGAGCCCTAGAGAGCCAAAGAGCTGACTAGCAAACTATTTTGCACCATTTACCCTTTATTTCCAAGCCAGTCAATAGAAATTCTGGAAACAGCACCAAATCCACTTCTCTGAGCTGCCTTTTGTCATATTAAGGTTTTCAAAATCTAGTCTCAAGGTGGCAGGAAGGTATATGGTTGCAGCTGCTTAGAGACTGTTGCCATGGAGAGCAACATGGGTAATGGTAGAGAGCTGTCTTGCTATAGCTAATTTAGAGGGAACTGGAGAATAGCTGGGCACCAAAATACATCTGCAGCCAAAGAAAGCTGAATGTGGAAAACTGAAGATACTCTTTGTTGAACTCACATATCTCTTATTTAACTTGGTATTGCATCCCAGCAGGTTGGCCCCAGACCACATCTCTTCATTCCCCTGCCCTTGGACTCAGTTCATGATCCAATTCCTTGCTAGTACATTTACTTTGGATGCTGTGTTCTGCCTCTGATCCATCTGCTTAGCAACCCTATATTGTGACTTCTGACTCTGGTTTATCATAGAATGCCTCTG
Source organism: Pseudochirops cupreus (assembly GCA_028627135.1). NCBI lineage: Eukaryota > Metazoa > Chordata > Mammalia > Diprotodontia > Pseudocheiridae > Pseudochirops > Pseudochirops cupreus. Next base: position 303,127,644 of record CM053582.1, read on the forward strand.
GTCTTTAACTGTGCAGGAACTATTCCTCTGTTCAGACCCAAACGGGAAGATGACAACCTGCCTCATAGAATGGACTCAGCTTTAGTTAGGTCATGGCAAATACAAGGGGTGAGGCTAGGGGGAGCAATGCAACACTAGCTCTAAACTTTGGTTGTCTCTTGGAACAGCCTACTTCTAAGATATGACCTCTAATATTCAGTTCTTCCTCCAAACTTGCTTTTATTAATCTGTTTTCCATTTCGTGTGCTTAAAAACCAATTAACTTATTTCAAATGTCTAAATTCTGCTCGAAGGATCTAAGAAGTAAACCATGGCTTTGAACATTCTAAATCTCTTGTAACTCATAAAAGAAACTCCAAATTATTAAACACCTCACACAATTCAGGGTGATAAAATACCCATTATCTAGCAAAGGACAATTTAGCTGTCTCACCAGCTGCATACAGGATAACCTCTTTCTCTTCTGTGCCTGGTAAACTCAATGCTTATTATGCATTTAATAATCTACACCATCTGTCATTTAATTTACTAGCAACATGAGCTAACACAGTGTAAAAGGATAAGGCTGAATCGTGCATATTCTCACTGGTCAGACATGATGAGTTTGCTACTTAGAATTGTTAGCACAACAAAGCGCTTTCAAAGTTTCCAAACACAACATTTTTTTCCCACAAAAAACAATCATACTTCAAATGAATAGAGGGCCTGGCAAATTCAAATAAGTCATATGGTTCTATCATATGTTAACAGAAATTAAACCTAAATTTCATATTTAGTGTTGACCTAAACAATTCTGTTTGCAAAAATGACTCACACTCATGCGACATTTTTCATGGAAAGTTACTTAAGACTAATTTATAAATCATACACCTGGGGTTCCACTAGACTAAGTTCTCTTCCAAGGTTAAGAAGGACAAATTGCAAATGAGTACTGCTAGGAAATGAATTAGCTATGTTTAGACAACAGTAAAATATGAGCTTTCTGTAGTCACTTAGGAGGTAAGGGGGATGACTCAGATGTACCCCAATAGGATAATATCTTAGACACTGATTTGTGAGTGCACAAATATGGATAAATAATGATAGTCTTCAAAAAACACCACCCAAATGATGGCAGGCAAGTTGATGATAACCTCATAGATTTAGAGCTAGAAGAAACCATACAGGTTATCTTATCCAGTCCCTCTCATTTTTTATATGAGGAAACTGAGGCCCAAGGAGGCTAGGTGATTTCCACACCTTTAATAAAAGCAAGTAAGTGGTAGACATGGGATTCTAATCCAAGTCCTCTGACTCTAAATCCTTCATTCTTTTCTGTTTTACTACACTGAATCACTCATTATAAAATCTCAAACCCCTTTTGATGCTCCTAAATGAACTTCCTATGAATATTATCATTCTAGAATTTTAAAGAAGTGATAAATTTAAGAAAATAGAATTCAATTTTAAAAATAAGTTGCAACTGGAATCTATTTGAGATATGTATGTGATTTATGCATAGGAAAAGAACACGTAAGATTAAGTTACTTTCTGTCTGTAGAACACTGAATTTTTAACTGTTGGTATTTAGCTTTTTACCAAGAAGAGGTTGTTATTTAAATCAAACCTGAAAATTTTTTCTTGTCTTTTTTTCTCAGATTCTAATACTGTTATAGAAATATCCCTTGTACCATAGAACTTTTGCAGGAAAAAAAAATGCTCCTAGTTGATAATTTAAATTTGTTTCTATCATAATTAGCATATTTAGCAAAACAATGGTACAAAGAGCACTGACCTAGTAGACAGGGGACCTGGATTGGAATCTCATTCTGCTGCAGTTCTATTCTGTCATTTGTTAGGGAAAGGAGAGGCTGAGCTGTATCCAATAGACTACAATCTAGAACATGCAGATGTCTGAGATAGAATGAGGGAGGCAAAAATACCTAAAACCCAGGAAATATGGATTTGGAGCCCAGAAAGAGAAATCACTTCCTATGGAAATTGAGGGTGGGTTGGGGCTACAGGCTTGTCTAGGCTTTGACCAATAAAGTGAGGGTGAAGCAACCCAAGCAGAATGAGGTAAGATGAGTAAGCAAGAAGGTCTTTGCTTAGATCCATTATGGAAGGCTGTGAAGGGCAGCTCTGTTCACCAGATTCAATGAATCATGTAAATGATTTCAAATGCTAGCTAGTCCTACTGAAACCTGAGCAAGTATCATCTCTACCACATTCCCAGTAAGTGGTCATCTAGCTTTTGCTTAATACTTGTAAGTAAAGGGAAATCCACTATCTCCTGAGACAACTAATTCTACTTTCAGATAGTTCTAATTGTAAGTTTCTTTCCTTACATTAAGCCTAAATCTGCCTTTTAGAAACCTGTACCCATTGCTCTTGGTCCTGCCCTTTAGAACCAAGAACAAATATAGTCCATATTTGACATGATAGTTCTTCAAATATTTGAATAAAACTATCATTAACCCACTTTCCTAAGGTGTTCACATCTTTAGACTAAGCATGCCCAGTTTCTTCAACTGATTCTCTTATGGGATGCTCTCAAGAGACTTCACCATTCTGGCTGTCTTTAGTTTATCAATGTGTTTTCTAGAAAATGTTACTCAGAGATGAACAGGATATATCAGCTGTGATCTGACAAGGGCAGGATACAACGAAACCACAGTTTTCCTAGTCCAACACACCACACCTCACAATGTATTCTAAGATCTCTTAGCTCTTTTTTCTGCCATACTGAACTGCTGACTCATATCTAGCATAAAGTTCAATAAACCTCTCAGATCTCATTCAGATAAACTGTTGCCTCACCTCATCTCCCCATCTTCTTGGGAAGTTCATGTTTTGAGTACAAGTGTAGGAGTTTACTTTTTTTTCCCATTAAATGTCCTATCATGTCAAGTTCTCTTTAGATCTGATCATCCAATGTCTCAACTAACTCTCATAGCTTTGCATCATTTTCATAATCTTGTAAATATACCATCTATATCTTTATTCAATCATTAATAAAAATGTTCAACAGCACAGAAACAAATGTAGGCTCCTGGGACACGCCACTGGAAAGCTGCTTTTAACATGGCAAAGAAACAACAATGGCTACTCTCTGGATCCAGCCATTCAATTAGATTCAAAGCCACTTAACTTAAATCACAATCTAGCCCACACTACACCATTTTCCCCCTAAGATTAGCACAGGAAACTTTGTTAGAATCTAGAATATTCCCTTGATTTACCTGTCTAGAGGTCCTGTCAAAAAAGAAAATGAACTTGGTTTAGAATGACCTATTCATGATCAAACCCTTGCCAGGTGTTGTATATGTGTGTGTGTGTGTGTGTGTGTGTGTGTGTGTGTGTGTTCACCACTTCTCTATATGTTCATTACCCATCCCTTTAATAATATTTTCTGCAATTTTGTCAAGAACCCTTATCAAACCCACTAGCCTAGGCTTTCAATATTCCATTCTCTTTTCATTTTTAAAAAATGGGATATTTTCCACAATCTTTTAAAATCACCGACAATGGCTGAGCATAGTGGCATACAGCTGTGATCCTAACCATAAGGAGGCTGACTGATGAATCATATGTTCAGTTTTACAACTGTGTATAGTTCAGTGGTAGGCTAAGAAGATCAGGTGTCTACATTATGTTACGCATTAATATGGTAAGCCTGTGGGAACATGGGGAAGGGAGGCTAATAGGTTGCTTAAAGAAGGAGTAACTGTTCTAAGTCAGAAATGAGCAGTTGAAAACTTCCATGATGATCAGAGTGGGACCAGGTCAGTGAGTAGTCCCTGTACTTCTAGCCTAGATGAACTAGGGAGATCTGAGTTTAAAAAAATCACTGACAACAAATCAGAAAATTATATCATCAAAACCATTCTCATCTTCTCCTCCTCCCCTCCTTATTATTATTTTAACCCTGAGATGCAGTTCCTCTGGATTTGGTGACTTGAATTCATAAAAGAAGATGTTGTCTTATTATCAACCTAACTTACTATCTGGTTCCATGGTGATAGCATTAGAATGAAGTTAATCTCAAGGCAAAGAGATGAGTTTACTGGCAGGAGAGAGGTTAGAAGAGTAGCAAACGGGCAGCGAGGTGATACAGTGGATAGAGTAATTGGCCCTGGAGTCACGAGGACCTGAGTTCAAATGTGGCCTCAGACACTAGCTGTGTGACCCTGGGTAAGTCACTTAACCCCAACTGCCTCCCTCCCCCTCCCCCAAAAAAGAAGAGTAGGAAATATAGAAAAGGTATAAAGTTACATACCCAGGAGAAGACCAGGATTAAACTATAAAAATCAATTTATAGTCTGAACTATTAACTCTTTTATCTCATTACCCTTTTTGTTCTCTCCCAGCTCAATATATATTTCCTCTGTAGTAATTCACAGTATATCTTCTAATCTAGATGCTAGGTTCTATAACGTCAGGGATAGTGTTTTATCTAAACTTGGTTTCTCTCTTGGCCTCTGTAATGCAGGGCTCTATATGTCATAGGTACTTAGTTCATGGGGGTTTTTTTTGGTTGTTGTTTGTTTTTTTCAAATATATTAGTGTTTAATGTACTATTATCAGAAACCAGCAGAAAGAGTTGCGTGAAGTAACTTGGTTGTTCTCTCCACAGGGAATCTGGATTTGGGGGACACTAAAAAATAAGGTTAATAGCTTGAAACTGGAAGAGGACACCAAGGGGGTTGTGAAAATAGTGAAGCGATAGGTTATATCCTGTGAAGTATGTGGTGTGGAATAAGACTAAGAGGACAGACCAGAACCAGACTGTGGATGGTAATGAATGACAGGCTGATTTTGCATTTTCTCCTTGGTAATGTGTAGCCACTGAGGATTTCTGAGCAATGGACTGATATAAGGGCTATGAATAAGGAATATCATTTTGGTAGCAGTGTGTATGAGAGGCTGGAGGGGGGGGTTCCAACTGATGATAATAAGACTAGCTTGGGAGCTATTGCTTATAAGAAAAGAAATTAAATCCTACTAAGTGTAAAGCTGACTTCAACTGAGCAACTATCATTTCGTGATGGGCACATTACTTGAAGGAATTAAGGGTGTTTTGCCTGGAAAAGAGATAGTTCCTTATCACTTGCGGGAGTGAGAAAATACTCGTTTTCAGGGCTCTGAAGAGCTGTTATGAGTGAGGAATGTCCTTCTTGGCCTCAGAGGATGGAACTAGGAAACTAAACCAAACACCACAAACAGAAGCTAAGGAAGCAAGTCTTCCTTGCTCCAAGAGTTAAGGGAACTTGTGCAGATTTTGAAAAACTGAAGATGTCTCCAAGGAGGGAACAGCTCTTTGTAAACTGGGCTTGTCCCAGAAGACAGAACAAAGAGCCATAGGTGAAAGGTGGAGAGGAGCAAAGTTAAGCTGGATGAAGGGAAAATAACAGTAGCAACAACTTTCCAGCAATTACTGAGATCACAAAGTATAAGGAATGACCTTGTCTTCAAGCAAAGGCTACATGACTACTCGTCAGCGAGTGGCTGAGAGAATTCTTGGTCTCAGGTTGGATTAGTTAACTTTTCACATCTCTTTTCATTCCGATTCTGTGAAGGAAGCTAGAGTAACCAATCATCTATGACATTTTGATGTTCCTTATTCTCTTCAAAGCAAATAATCAAAGGGATACTACATTCTGAAAACAATCAAGGAAACCTAATATTTCATATATATTTATATTATTTGTATATTCATATATAACATTCATATATTTACTTTATTACATGAATATATTTTATATGCATATATTATAGTTCATATATATAGTTTATATGCATATATTATAGTCCATCACTAATTTTTAGTCCTAGAGGAAAGGAGTATGCCTCTTCCATGTTTGGTACCTCTAGCATAGTCCTGGGAAGGTTCTTGATACACATTTGTTGATTTACTAACTCATAAACTGATTACTTTTAAATGAGACATAAGATGAATCTATCTTCCTCCTTTCCTCTACCCATAGCCTTTGTCCGCTTTGGAAATTGTCTCTCCAGTGCTGCTGCCAAACCTTAATGTCAAATTCAAGACTCCCATTCAGAAACAGTTTTAGCCCATGTACCACAATGTTACTTGGGTTTTTTCCACATGTGATTGAAAAGCAGCCTGACTGCAAATGTTTTTTGACATTTAACTTGCATGGAAGAAAGTAACTTAGATGATTCAAGCTTCTAGCTTAAACAACCACCATTCAGAGAAAATAAAAATTGAACGTTCCCCTGACCCAAGAGTCGAAGGGACTCATGCAGACTTCTGGAAATCTGAGGCTGTCTAAGGAGGGAGTAACTTTGGTTAGATCCACTAATTTCTAACTAGCATGTCAATATTTATACCTTTTATTTTTTTGAAAGAACTTCACAACAGGACTAGCTGGATACCAAGCTTTATTCATCCTAGCAGCAGTAAATATTCCTATTAGAGTGTCCCAATACTCAACAATTGGCAGGATAAGACAGGAGTACCAGCTCTGTTCGAAAAAGCAGTAAGATGCAAAGATCTCCCATCAGTACTAACAGAGCACACACCCAGGAAAGAAAAGATCTATTTATGAAAATATTGTATATTTAATAATACACTGATTTGTGTGACTGATTCATTTGTTAATTTTAGCTCATGTTGCCTGGATAAAATACATCTTGTTCCACCTTATATATAAAGAGTTGGATTTTTATGGTGTAATTTGCTAGGATGATGATTGTGTGGAAGTGGGAGAATTTTTACCAACAATAAATGTCTTACACAGTGAAAATAGCAGCTTTGCTCCTACATTCATTTAGCAGCAGGAGGCATGAAATGGCCTGGCCCTCTTGAATTACTGCCGAAGTACATTCCAGATGCAAGTAGATAGATGGCTAAATATAAACCCAGTTGCTCAGTTCTTTTGTTTCTGTCCCACCGCTAAGCAGCTTTTAAGTGAAAATGTTTGCTATAGCATGAATTCTTTACCAGCGAGGCTCTGCAGGACAAAAATAAGTTCATGTGAAGTCAGAGCAATGGGAGATTTCCCAAAATACAAATTAAATGTACACACACAGGTACATGCCTATATATACACACAGCAAAACCTGATTAACCCCTCAAATTCCCATACTTGGTAACTAAAATGTTATTCTAAATCGATGGACTACTTCTTCTTTTGTTATAGGGAGATCTTATCTTTTAAATGACCAAGTACTAACTTCCAATGATCATGTCATGTCCTGCTTCGTCCCCCATAGGTTGCTTCCCAAAGTGGAAATAGCCAAGTGCCTTTTTTTTTCCAGTAACCAATACAAAAATTGCAGCTACCATCTGGGGACTTTCCATGGTAATATGAAAATATTAAATTCCAGCTACCATGAAATAATGCTCTTTTGTCTCACACAGGTTGCCTCCTGAATGGGAAGTAAAAAATATCCCTGTTCCAATTCAGTCTAATGACAAATCAGCAGCAACCATTTCCAAGGGCCCTTCAAGATTGTAAAAAATAAATTCTAGTGAGAATTTCCCAAAGAGGATTATCTTGTTCTCTACCTGGATAGGGAAGAATTGGTTCAAAAGAAGTTTTGTCCAGAACCACAGTAACCCTCCCAAAACAGGAACTGTTGATGCTTTAAGAGACTTTTGGAAATGACTTGATTAAAAGAAAAGCAGCAAGTGAACCTAAAAACCTCGTTAGCCTAAATTACCCGGTAGTTTTTACTTCTGTATTTATTTCATTTCAGTTCTTCTGCATTCTTGGTTAGCTCAAAGTAGGAATAACCAAGCAATCATCTCTTGTAAAGTACCATTCGCTTCAAAGTCTTCCTTCCTCTAGTCATTTGTCTCTCTGGTGGGAATGGAGTGGAAACTATTTAACTCCTTATTTAGTGACTAGAAGAGCTGAGGGCTTTCTTAAATTTCCATATCAAACTTTTTTTAAAAAAAGGTTAATTGAAATAAAAATAAGACAAAATGAAACTGGCATGTTTATATTTAGATTGTGGTTTTTGTTTTTATGAAATCCTGGACAGAGAAAGAGAGAGAGAGAGAGAGACAGAGAGACAGAGAGAGAAGTTTTGGAAAGGAAAAGGAATGGAAAAAGGAAAAATATGTCCCTTTAAAAATAAAGGACCTTTCATTTGACTCTAAGATTCCATCATTAGGCATACATTGCTAAAGAGATTAATGACAATGAGAAAGCTTCTCTACACACCAAAATATTTATAGCAGTACTTTTTAAAAAGTTATATTTATTTTTTTCTTATTCCATATAAAAACAATTGTTAGCATTTGCTTTTTAAAATTTTGAGTTCCAAATTCTCTCCCTCCTTCCCTCCTCTATCCCCCTTTCTTCAGAAGCCAAGCAATTTGATATAGATTATTCATGTGCAATCAGGAAAATAAACATATTTCCATATTATCCATGTTGCAAAAGAAAACATGGACCAAAAAAAAAAACCCAACAAAATATAAAGAAGGTAAAAAAGTATACTTTCATCTGCATTCAGATTCCATTAGTTCTTTTTCTGGAGGTAGAGAGCATTTTTCATCAGAAGTCCTTCATGAAGAACTGTCTTGGAATATTTTATTGCAGAGAATAGCTAAGTTATTCACAGTTGACATCATATAATACTGCTGTTACTGTGTACAATGTTCTCCTAGTTCTGCTCACTTCACTTTGCCTCAGTCCATATGAGTCTTCCCAAGTTTTTCTGAAGGCTCTTACTTGTCATTTCTTATAGCACAACAGTATTCCATCACAATTACATACCACAAATTGTCCAGCCATTCCCCTATTCATGGGGATCCCCTCGGTTTCCATTTCTTTGCCCCCACAAAAAGAGCTAGTGGTACTTACTATGGTAGCAAAGAACTGGAAATAAATTGGAATTCCATTGCCTAGAAAATGGCTAAACTAATTGTGGTATTTGAATGTAATGGAACATTATGACAGATATGATGAATCTAGAGAAACACAAACTTATATGAATTGATGCAAATGAATGTAGCATTGCCCGGAAATAACATAAAATATATAGAAAAAATAATTAAGGGACTACAGTCACATAAATGGAAAGAATCATCACCACAAAACAAACTGAATGTTTTGAAATTATGAAGATCAAGCTTGGCCCCAAAGATACGAGAAGACACTGAGTGTGTTCTTTTGTAGCACTTGATACTGCTGAAGACCTCTTCCTTTTTTGAAACTATCCTCTTCAGTTTTTTAAGACAGTGAATCTGTTTTTCTTTCTACCTCCTTGATTCCTCCTTCATTATCTTCCTCACCTTCTCTTTCTCTCACCTCTCAATTTCAGTGTTCCCCAAGAATCAATCCTCAGCTCTTAGCACCTCTCTATAAACTTTCTCACTCAAAGACCCAATCCACTATCATGGTTTTAATTAGTATCTAGGTAGATGATTTCTAGTCCTCATCTCCCGCCTGAGTCTCTTATATCTACTGTTAACTGGTCAGCTCCATCTGGATATTCGGTCACTGAAAATTCAACATGCCTGACACCAGAATTACCTTTGTTACCAAACAAACAGATTCCCTTTTCTTTCCATTTCTCTCTTGCCCTTAATGATACCATCATTCTCTCATTTATTTATTTATTTAACCTTTTTTTTTTTTAGGAGGAAGGCAGGGCAATTGGGGTTCAGTGACTTCCCCAAGGTCATACAGCTAGTAAGTGTTAAATGTCTGAGGCCATATTTGAACTCAAGTCCTCCTGACTCCAGGGCCGGTGCTCTATTCACTGCACCACCTAGCCACCCTTATTTTCTCATTTATTCTAGCTAATCGATTATCAAGTTAAATTGAGTCTCTGTGTTTTTTGAGTGCTTAGTGCCACCAACTCTTTCAGAGCCCATTGCACTTTATGCCTGGATTTGAATCACAGGATCCTAGAGTAAGTTACAAAGTTTAAGGTGGGGTGGCTAGGTGGCACAGTGAATAGAGCACCGGCCCTGGAGTCAGGAGGACCTGAGTTCAAATTCGGCCTCACACGCTTAACACAAAACTAGCTGTGTGGCCTTGGGCAAGTCACTTAATCCCAATTGCCCTACCTTCCCCCTCAAAAAAAATAAAAGAAAGTTTACCAAGGTCTCTTCTACCATCAGCAGTCAGTTATGCACAGTCAAAGCTTAAGCTATATACAATATCTTTCACAAGATGCTTCACCACTCAGCTCTAGGCATATTCACTTGCTGTCCCCTATGTATACCCGAAATTCTCTCTTCCTACCCATTTCCTGGCTTTCTTCAAATCTCATCTAAAATTCCATTTACTGTAAGAATGCTTTTCTGATTTCCATTAATGCTAGTGCTTCCCTTTGTTGATTATCTCCAATTTATCTTAACTATAGCTTATTTATACAGTTGTTTGCCTGTTGTCTCCTCCATTAGCCTGAGCTCCTTAAGAACAGCGTCTCTTTTGGCTTTCTTAGCATAAGGTCTGGAATAAAGTAGGTACTTAACAAATACTTCCTTCTTTCCTTCCTTCCATCCTTCCTCCCTTCTCAACTTTCTTCTTTCTTCCTTTTAGTCCTTCCTTCCTTCCTTCCTTCTTTCCTTCCTTCCTTTCTTATCTTTCCCTCCTTCCCTTCCTTTCTCTTACCTCTCCTTCCTTCCTTCCTTCCTTCCTCTTACCTCTCTTTCCTTGCTTTCTTTATTTCTTTATCTCCAGCTCTTTGCATAGTTCCTGGCACACTTAAATGCTTATTGATTAACTTATCGAACCAGCATGGTAGTTAGATGAAGAATCTGTATGACATATCCTTTAGGAGTGAGTAAGTGTTCTACTATGGCTTTGTATGCTATCAATTAATCCTGTGGTTCGAGTACCTTAGTTTCAGGCTTTGACTATATTTCTGAATCTGACTGTCATGGGGGAGATATCATTCACATACAAAAAAACTAAAATAAAGCTACAACTGGATAAGCATATGAGAAAAGAATAAAGGCCTATGTAAGGTCTGAGGAAGAAAGTTCCATATCCAGTTGAGAGCCTGTAATGGGAATGGGAATTTGAAGACCTTCTCTACTTGGAAGATTTTTCTTGCACCAAATAGGTGGAATGTAATTACACGGAGCCTGTGGTGGGAGGAGTTTGCTGAAAGGTGGAGCAGAGCCCATAGGAAGCTGGGAGCCAGAGCAGCTAGATGGAGGGAGGAGAGAGGATAGCAGACAAGCAGATAGGCTTGTGAGTAAATGTTTGTGTAAAGGCTAAAGGATGGTGTGGCTCTCTGCCATGTTGTAATGTATTAACTTCTATGTTGCTATGATGGATTCAGTTTCCTGGTGTTGGGATTTGGTTTTCTAGTGTCTGAATAAATGTCTTCTCTCTTCTATATGAAGGGTCTGTTATATTTTGCGATTGAGCACTATACCAGCATATTCACAATTGCCATTGGTGCTATGAATATTGCATTCATTGGCACTACAGAGACTCGGGGAAATATCTGCAGAGAAGATGGCAGGAGGAAAGTCTACTTAATAGAAGACAGGAGTTTTAAAGGACTGCTAGGAATTCAATAGGTGAAGATGGACAGAGAAGGCAGTCTAAATATAGAAACCATCATGAGCCCAGAGGAAGCGCAAAGAAACAAAGGACATGGCCAGGGGATAGTGACTAACAGTAACAGTCACTATCTGTAACAGCTATCCACTTGTTTAATATAGAGATAGGAAGGAAAGTAAGGAGAAATGACATCATATTTAAGAAAAGAAAAAGTTGCTTTTAAAAGTCAACTCAACTTCACTCAGAACTGTCCAATTTATTTGCTCTGACTCATCACTTCTTGCAATACATTTTTTAAAACTATATTTGGGTCACTTCTTCAGCTTAAGTAGCAAAAAGAGACATTTCTTACTTATTTTTGTAAAAATTCCCCCCCATGCCTAGCATAATGTCTTAGCCATAGAAGATACCATTTTAAAATTAAACATTTGTTAAAAGAATGAATGAATGTTCACAATTTCCCCCAAATTAAAGACTTAGATGCTCCTTTCTAACAAAGGATGACATCCCTTCTTGGAATAATTGGTCACTCAGAGTTCTTTCTAAGAAGGAAGTAAAAGGGGGCAGCTAGGTGTCACAGTGAATAGAGCACCAGCCCTGGAGTCAGGAGGACCTGAGTTCAAATCCAGCCTCAGACACTTGAAACTTACTAGCTGTGTGACCTTGGACAAGTTACTTAAACCCCAATTGCCCTGCCTTCACCCCTCCAAAAAGACACAAAAAAAAGAAGGAAGGAAAAATCTGGTCACTCTATATATTTACCTCAAGGGCTAAAAACTCACGTCACATATTAGTCAACTAAACAGCAAGAGCCAAAGATTCACATGAAATACAACTTACAGGAGGCGTGAAAGTGGGAATTCCTTCTTGGAAAAACCTTAGAGGCTTTAGTTTTGGGGGAATGTTATTGGTAGAGGTGGATGAAATGTATTATTTATAGTTCTTTAATTTGTACATCTAGCATTAAACATAAATATCATTAACTATTTTTATAGTACTTAGAACATGCTTTGCCCTAAGGTTAGAATTGTACCATAGGCAAAGGCAGATGACTCTGTGACTATTGATTTAAATATCTGAGGTTCACCCAGATCAGAGTTATCTTTTCCAATTAATTCTTTGCCTGATTGGGTTTAATTTTTGTGCCACACTGACATAACCTATTTTCAAAAAGCTATTTTACAAAAAAAAATGGACAATTTTCCACTAATAGGAAGCTTTCCTAGATATGTAAACAAAAAGAAATGTTAAGACTATAGTTTAAAGAGCCATTAAAAACAAAGTCTTGAGTTCTAGGCCTAGCCCTGCTGTAGCTCATCAGTCTTTTGGCATGTCATTTCAGGGCTCAAGTCCTCAGTTTCTTCATCTGGAAAAGAAAATTATACCAAATGATTTCAAAGTAATTAACATAACTATGTAACTATGTATTATGATTCTACAATTTTTATATAAGTACATATTGAATATCAAGTCTAGTAAGGGAAGAAGTTCTCTATAAATGATGGCTTTTAGTACCACCTCAGACTACCTGCTTAGGTTCACTTTCCAGAGATTCCCAGGCCTTAATTAAAAGGCTCAGACTACTATTTTGTTTATAGCAAATGCATATAGTAAATGGTATCTATCTAAAACCAAGAGGTAGCATCTTCTGTAATGGAAAAATTATAGAAGCCCTTCCAATAAAATCAAGGATAAAGTGATGAGGTCCATTGTCACCACTAGAAATGCTAACTATAGCAATAAGACACGAAAAGAAAGTGGGGGAATAAGCATAAGCAAAGAGGATACAAAAACATCACTTTTTGCACTTGGAATGATGGTTTACTTTGTAAAAAGAGTGAATTTAAAAATTAATTTGAAACAATAACTTTAGCAAAGTAGCAGGATATAAAATAAAATTTTAAAATCACCAGCCTGTCTGTATATTACCAACAAAATCCATCAGGAATAGATGGAAAAATAAATTCCTTTAAAAATAACTATAGAATGTATATAACATATCTGAGAATCCACTTGCTGAGACACACATAGGATTACAAGACCACAACTACAAAATACTCTTTCTAGAAAGAGACAAGCTTGAGTAATTGGAGCAATATTAACTGGTGCTGGTTTTTCCATGCCAATATGATACCAAAATTAATTAATTTATGTAGCATTGTACCAATAAAACTCCCAAAGAGTTATTTTATAGAACTGTATAGATAAAATAAATTCATCTGAAAGAACAAAAGGTCAAGAGTTTCAACGGAAACATTGAAAGAAAAAAAAAATGAGAGAGGTGGCCTAGAAATACCAGATCTCAAACTCTACCACAAAACTATTTGGTGCTGGAGAAAAAAGTGGAAAAGCTGATCGACAGACCTGATTAGGTACACATGATACAGAAGCAATCAAGCATAGTATTCAATAAATCCAAGGATTCCAAAGGCTAAACTCACTACTTGATAAAAAGTACTGGGAAAAATGAAAAGCAATCTGGAAGTAATAAAGTTTCAACTGATCCCTTACACAATATATCACGTGATACATTACAATAAACTCTAAATGGACATAGAACCTCTATACAGAAGGTCATATCAGAAGCAGCACCATCACCATATCTAATATTTATATAGCATTTCAGGTTTGCAAAGCACTTTACAAATATTATCTCATTTTATCCTCATAACAAACCTGTTTGTTAGGTATTTCATAATAATAGCTAACAATTATATATCATTTTACTATGGGCCAGGCACTGTGCTAAGTACTTTACAATTATTATCTCATTTGATCCTCACAACAACCCTGGAAGGTGGGTGCTATCATCATCCCCATTTGGTAGATGAGAAATATAAGAATGAGAGAGGCTAAGTGACTTGACCAGGGTCACACAGCTAGTAAGTGTGTGAGGCAGGATTTGAACTTTGATTTTCCTAAGTCCAGGTCCAGTGCTCTATTTGTTTAGTCACCCAGCCGCCTCATAAGCAAATAGGAGAAGCAAGAAAGTAGATAAGAAACAAGTCCTCACACAACTACAGATAGTGGGAGAGTTCTTGACCAAACAAGGCATAAGAGGATCTCAGAATATAAAATGGACAATTTTGATTACATAAAATTTGCACAAGCTGTTTAAAATTGTTGCACAAACAAAATCAAAGCAATTAGAACTAGAAAGCAAACAGTTAAATAAGGGAGAAATTTGTAGCAAAATTTCTTTGAGCGAAAATCTGATATTAAAGCTATATAGGGAACTGATACAAATATGTATACATGTACGTACATTATATGAATAAAAACCACCTCCCAATAAATAAGTGGTCCGAGAATATTAGCTTTCTACAACAAAAGAAAGATAAGCTCTTACCACTCACATGAAAACATGTTCCAAATTAATTAGAGAACACCAAATTAAAACAGCTTGGAGGCTTAACCTCACACCCATCAGACTGGCAAAGACAACAGCAACAACAACAAAAAGATGATGACAATGGCTGGAGGGGATGTTGGCAGTCACAGATACTCGTATACCATTGGTGGAGCTGTGAACTGATCCAAGTATTCTGGAACTCAGTTTGGAACTATACCCCCCAAAAGTCACTAAAGTGAATGTATGCTTTCTTCCATATGAAATCCCTTTCTTCTCAGTCTTTTCATCTCAAAATCTTTTGATATCATGTTCCATTCTCTTCTCAGCCTCTGACAAAGATGTGGTGCCTTCTCCTTGCCAAGGTCAATTCCTCGCCATGTGCATGTGATCATATCCCCTCCCATCTACTCCAACAAATCCATAATCTCCCTTGCCTCTCGAATCTTCATTGTCTCCCTTTCAATCGGCTCCTTCCTTAACTGCCTTCAGATATGCCCAGATCTCCTCCATCCTTAAGTAAACCTTCACTAGACCTTACTATCCCTTCAAGTTATCATCTTATGTAAGTTATCATCTCTTTCCTTTCTCAGGGAAACTCCCGGTAAAAGCTGCCTACATTTACTGTCTCTACATCTTACCCATTCTTTAGCCCCTTGTAATTCAGCTTATGACCTTATCATTCAGCTGAAAATGCTCTCCATGGTTACTAATGATATTTGAATTACCAAATCTGATGACCTTTTTTTTTTCAGCACTACTCATTCTCCATCTGCCTTTTGCATTTTACTCTCCTGAGTGCCCTCTCCTCCTGAATTCACTCCTGTTTAGCTTCTGACACTACTCTGTCCTGGTTCGTCCCCTACCTGCCTGATTCTTCTTTCTCAGTCTTCTTTGATGGCTAATTACCCCTAACACACCCAGGACCCCCAAGTGGGGTGTGTTTCCCAACATTTTGTCTTAGGCCATCTTCTCCCTCTACATTTCCTCTTTCTTGGTGGCAAATTTTTCAATTCCCATGGGTTTAATTGCCATCTTTATGCTGATGACTCACACATTTCTATTTCAAAACCTAGTATGTCCTACGAACATCAAATTCCACAACATCAATCGCCTATTGGACATTTCAAACTGGATACTTTGGGGACATCTCAAATTTGACTCATCCAAAACTGAACTAATCTTTTCCCCAAATTCTCCCATTTTCCAAACTTTCTTGTTTCTATTAAAGGTTTCAGTCTCCTAGGTTTGTGACCACAGCACTATCCTCAACTTCGTATAGTCTTCACTCCTCACATCCACTCAATTGCCAAATCTTGCCATATTGACCTTCCCAACATCTCTCACACTCAACCCCTTCTTTCTACTCACATAACTACCATCTTAGTTCAGGTTCTCATCATCTCTCACCTGGATTATTGTAGTAAGCCCCTGACTGATCTCTTCTCTACTTACAAATCTCTTCCCATTCTAGTACATCTTACATACTGCTGCCAAAATAATTTTCCTTATGTGTAAATCTGAAGATGTGACTCCTTTACTCAGCCAACTCCAGTGGCTTCCAATTGCCTCTAGAATCAAATGTTGTTTGTTTTTTTTAGCTTTTAAAACCCAGTATAACTTGGCCCAAACCAATTTATAGTCTCATTAGCTATTACTCAACCTCTTAAATTCTGAGATGTGGCTAAACTGGCCCGCTCTCAATTCTTCATACATGGCACTGTCTCCTATCTCCTATGCCTTTGCACAGGTCAGTCTGGAAGATCAGACGCACAATCTTCTGGAAGAACAAAGAAAGACGGAAAGGATCCACATGAACAAAAATTGTTGTAGCAGAACTTTTTGATCATAGTAAGAATGGGAAATAATGGCTGCCCATCAACTGGAGGATGCCTGAATAAGTCATAGTCTATGAATCTATTGCTATAAGAAATGATGATAGGGAAGACCTCAGAGAAACTGGGGAGGAGTTATATGAACTCAGAGCAGAAGCAGAACAAAGTGAGCAGAACCAGAAAATGCTATGTAATAATTACAACATTGTGAGAGAAAGCAGCTATGAAAGATTTAAGAGTTATTATCATTATAACGATCAATTAAGATCCCAAAAGACTAATGATGAATCATGCTTTACACCTTTTGGCAGAAGTAATGGACTAAAATGCAGAATGAAACATTTTTAAATACAGCTAATGTGAGAATTTATTTTGCTTGACTATATATAGTTATTAATTATAAGGGAGAGACTTTTTTTGGAAGAGGAAAAGGAAAAGAAGGGAGGAGTATCATAAGAAAAGAGAAAAGAAAAGAAGATCAAAGAAACATCTTAAAAATATATATGTGAGAGAACAGAAGAAAGCACAGGAGAGGCCACAGGCACTTAGGGCAGTGTTGGACTCGGAGTTAAATTTAATATCTACTTAAAAAACAAGTTGTATATAATAGAAAGTCATGGTGTCATAAATTGTACAACACTTCGTTCTTTATTATTTGAATGTGGAAATATTAGTGTCAAATTCAAAATAATGAAAATGAAAATTAACACAAAAAAGAAAACCACTACTTTTTTTTCATTGTTGCCAAATTACGGACACCAGAAAATCCATCCTAAACCAAATTAGAAATAATAGAAGTCCAGTCATGATTCCCAAATGTAGCACTGGGACCTTGAGGCACACAGGATCATTTCAAAAAGGAATTTTAATAAAGTTGTGGGGACAGTGAAGTATGTAAATTAATCTGTTTGCTGAAACTCTTGTCTCAATTCCCATGGGTTTCTCATCCTAACCATTTGTCCCACTATTTATGTGGAAAATGCATTCTGAAGCTTCATGCCTAAATTTTATTGACAGGAGGAGACAATAAACTGTCTGGCCTTATTCTGTATTGCCCCTGAGATGAGAACCACCCAAATACAGAGAAGTGACTAAACAGGGAGTTGATTTTATGCTGGTACAAGTTATGTTGTCTTTAGTTCTCCTATATGAAAAGGGAGAAAAAGTCAGGAATTCAGAAGCAGCAGCTTTAGTTCACCCCAGTTTGGGAAGAAAAGTAGGTTAGAAGATAAAAATAAATTATGATTCAAGCTGCATATTCAGTTAACATTTTAGCAGCCATTCCCAAACCCCAGAAGACAAGGTAGAAATAATCTAGGTGGAATGGAACAGGTCTGGAGAGATGAACATCAGTCACAAGGTTGCCAGGAGTCAACAATGACCACCTCATACCAGTATCTTTAGCCCTGAGAGAAAAGCCTTTACAAAAGAGTCCACATGAGGAAAGAACTCTTTGGGGTGAATGGGCAAAAGTATTGTGGCAAATAGTGCCTAAGCCTAAGCAGAGGAGATATTTTTCTGTCAGAAATTTCTATACACTCAACATTATAACAACACAGTTGCTGAAGATGAAAATAAAAGGAAGTACATCCAATTAGAATGAAACCCACAAAACTCTATCTCTCAGGACACAGCCTTCAATAAAGCAAGCAGTATGATGGCTGTGATGGCTGGGTTGGCGTGCAAGGGTTTCAAATAAATTTTACCGAGGTCAGCAGACACAAAGATCTGATTAAATTTCTGAACAAAGAAAAACAAACAACAGTGGGAATCAAATTTAATTGTGTTCTCAGAAGGGCTGCCTCATTAAGTCCTGAATTCCCCATTTCTGGAAGTCTTCACATAGGAGTTGGATGAGTGTTTCTCATGGACTGTATAGCTGGTTATCAGCATAGAATTAGAGGCTAGACTTGATGAGTTCTAAGTTTCCTTCCAACTTTAAGATTCTCAGATTCAGTGGAAAGGAGCTCAGCCCTCTTCTTAACTCCTGTTGAGAATTTGGTTTTTGAAATGCTTTTTAGCTCTTACTGCACTGTCCCCGTTTATAGCAACTCTAAAAACTTTTTGCAAAGCATCTCTCTGCCCCCCAAACCCCAACATTGAAGGTAAGCATACTGTTGTTGTTATTCAGTCATGCCCATCTCTTTGTGACTCATTTGGGATTTTCTTGGAAAAGACACTGGGGTGCTTTGCCATTTCCTCCTCCACCTCATTTTATAGATGAGGAAATGGAGGCAAATGGGATTAAGTGACTTGCCCACGGTCACACAGCTAGTAAGTGTCTAAGGCTAGATTTGAACTCTCAAAGCTGAGTGTTCCTGATTCCAGACCAAGCACTCTATCCACTGCACCACCTGTCTGCTCTGAGGTAAGCATAGAAACAGTTCGTAACAAAAGCTGTATTTTTTTTTTTAGCGTGTGTGAAAAGGTTTCCCCCTCACCGCTATCCCACATCCCTTTCTCCTTAACTACTAATGTATGTGTATCTACCTAATGTAATGTTTGGAAGCAAGGGAGGCATTTTAAATGTTACAAAGATTTAGACAAAACAAGGAAAATGTTCTTTTGTGTTTGCCATCAGTGTACAAACTGACTGAGGGGCAGAATTTATATAAGGTTTTATTTTTAATTTAAAACATTTACTGGTCCAGCATGGAACCTGTCCTTCAGCAGGGAATGAGGACCCACATCTCTCCAGTGAAAAAGGTAGGGAAAATATAGTTCATTAAAACATGGACAAATGGAACTATACATATAATAAAGTGTTATGGTTAATTCCCATTTAACCAGAAAAACCTGACTTATTTTAACCTGTTTATGAAAATCTCTGTAAAAATGCATTCATGGTTTCCTGCCTTAGGAAGTACAGTAGACTGAACATAATTTAAATTTGCTCAGATGGTTCAGGATATTCAGTACCTTAGGTCATTATTGTAAATATCAGTTAACATAAGATCATAGAATAAGGTCTGGAAAGTATCCCGGAAGTCATCTAGTTCAACTCCCTCATTTTGTAGATGAGAAAACTGAGGTCTGTTAGGGGTTAAATGACTTTTTTAAAGGTCACATGGGTAGTAAATAGCAGAGGCAGGGTATGAATACATTTCCTCTGATTTCCAATCCAGGACTTATTTCTCTGTATCAGAAGGAGGAAGAAACAGGAAAGGGAAGGGAAGGGAAGGAAAGGAGAAGGAAGGAATGAAAAAGGGAGTAGAGGAGAGCAAAGGAAGAAAAAAGGAAGTCAGGTAAAAGAGAAAGAGAAAAGGAAGAAAGAAAGAGGGAGGAAGAAAAAGGAAAGGAAAGAAACTAGAAAAATGAAGCCAGAGACTTTTGGGGAGGAGAGTTATTATCTTTTGGTCAAAAGTTGATTTCTTTTAATGTTACAACAGAACTAGTAGACCAAACGGCTTAGTCTTTAAAATTTCTGATTTTGAATGTTACTGATGGTCTCTACAGCTATCTCGCCCATGTTCTTATTGACATAAAGACGATGAGTTCTGAATGATGAACATTAACCTCAAAGAGCTTATAGTCTAGCTGGGGAAACAAGGAATGAACACACAAAAAGGTAAATGATGGCTTAAGAACAGCATATGTTTATGTGGCATTTTAAGTCTTACAAAATGCTTTCATTTATATTATTTCACTAGAACCTTATAATAGACAGGCAGGGAAGCCACTACAAGTGTTATCTTCATTTTCAAAAGAGGAAACTGAGTCTCTAAGAGGTTAAATGGCACACCTGAGATTACACTTTTGGCAAGTGATCACCATTAAAACCTGCTGAATTGAACTGGCTTGGCAGAGCTAGGGCTGTGATCCAGCTAATGTCAATGATGCCAGGTATGAAATGCCAAGGATCTTAGAGCTGGCACATCTTGTGTCTCTTCATTGTTAGTAACATACCCAAAGGAAGCTACTGTTGCAGTGAAAGAAGTCTCCTGAATTCCTGGCAATTCAGAATGACCTTGACTTTTTAACCTTAGAACACCCAGCCTGGGGTCCTCCACAGTGATTGTTAGCGTGATGCTAGGCTAGCCCTGACTAGTCAGTAGAACTTAAAGTGAGGAACAGTGCTCAGTTCTCAATGGAATTCAGGGGCTGTGAAGATCAGGGGACAGCAGCAGCAGGGCAGTGATTGTTGAAGAGAGGGAGGCTGTGACATGGTCCTGCTGTGGAGGCTCAGAAGGAGAAATGCTGCAGAATGCATCTGCACCTAAGGAAAAAGCCTTAACTGAAGTCCAGCCTTCATATGCTGAATTTGGTTTTATGGCAAACTTGGCTAAAATGCATCTATTCTAGAAACTAAGTGATATGCATATTGATTTAAAATCTTTTCCACACATTTTGCTTGCTACTATTGGAGATAAAGTTGGTCATTCTGAAATTTCAGTGGTAATGAAAATGAACTTTATAGGAAGGTGTTTTGATACTTTGACATGTTGCCTTTTTTTCCTCCTAGCAATGAATTTTGCACTAGGAAAAAAATCAAGGCATCATCTCTGAATAGACGTTACTAGGATACTGCATCCTCCCTCTGTTGAGTCACTGCTCTTGCTCTCAGGAAAAAAAAAATCCCTTCTGCAAGAAATGTGAAAATATTTGCCTTATAATAAAATTAAGCATCCCTTCCATTCAAGTTGCCTGAGGCTGACTGCCTTCTCTTCTAGAAATCAACCTGAGGCTGAAAATTTTACTATCTTTCTCTACCTCACCTTGATCTTTTGTTAGATAATCTCTGCAATCTGTTTAATAGAACAGCCCTTTAACCTTGCATGTTGAATTAACACGATCCTCAAGAAGTCATGTAATATCTTAGCTCACATTAACTGTTTCACTCTTGTCTGTCTTCATTCTATACGTCTGAAGAGGTTAATTCTTAGCAAAAGTTTAAAAAAAAAAGTCATACTGAGGGCAACTAGGTGGCACCACAGTGGATAGAGCACTGGGCTTGGAATCAGGAACATTCATCTTCATGAGTTCACATCTGGCCTGAGACACTTACTAGCTATGTGATCCTGGGCAAGTCACTTAACCCTGTTTGTCTTAGTTTCCTCATCTGTAAAATGAGTTGGGGAAGGAAATGGCAAACCACTCCAGTATTTTTGCCAAGAAAACTCCAGATGGGGTCACGACGAGTCAGAGATGACTGAAATGACTCAATAACAACAAGACAACAAACCTATGCCAAATGGGGGTGGGAGGTAGAGACACATACATGACAGGATGTATAAAATATCTGCTTTCTGTAAAAGTTTCTGCAAAATCAGTGGAAAGAAAGAGCATGCGGGGAGGGGACACTGCTAGACCATTGGAACACTGGATCCATTATTCACAGCTCTACAGGCCAGTGTTTCAACTCTCTTGAGTATACCATCTTTCTTTCCATTATATATGGATTATACTTCTGATTAAACAGTATTGCTCAATTTCTATTGAACATTGATGCAATAAGTGCTTTGCTTATTTTAAATGGTGAAAATTTTTCCAGAGTTAAATTTACATTTCTCCTCAATAAGATTTACCTGATGTAAGATGGAAGCATTATGAACAAAATGTACCAAAATTCCCAATGGTGTAAGGAGCTCAGCTTTTGCACTTTGCATTTAAAATGTACCATATAACACAAGCAGAAAAACATATTTCAGAGTAATTTCTTAGAATTGATGTGAAAAAAAATCTATTTAGCTCTTACATATTTGTGAACCCTGAGACTAATCTGGTAATCACTAGCTATTCAGAAAAGCAAACTTGCAATGTTCCTTTGGTAAATGCTTCAGCTTGAAAAGCAAGTCATAAAGAAAGGTAAACTTGACATATTTTTTTGGTTCCCAAACACCAAAGACTAGAAAATCGTATTAAAGAGTCTATTTGACAGCTGAATAGTCTAGGTAGCTCTATAGCAACTTAAAAAAAAATCCTGCCTAGACCTCTAGAGAGTACAAATCTGCAATTAATTTCCCTACATTGCAGAATGGAACACTGTAGAAAGTGAGAGCTAAAATTCTTTCAACTGAAAGAAAGAGAAAATGATGGACTGATGGTATCAAATCCACTACTGAAGTTAGGCAATTGACTCCCACCCCTTTTGATAGAGGCTGACAGGTATAAATTCGAGGTCAAAATAAGACCCACAACACTGCCCTGCTTGAACGGAGGGAAGATGAAAGAATGCCAAAGTCCTCTGATGCCTCTGAAGGCAAGAGCACCTGGTAACATGCAGAGACCTCAGAGTTACGACATTCATTCTAGTTCCTGCAGCTAATGGGTTAGCACAGAAATACTGCTACAGGGGAAATAAATGGAGGTTTGAGAATGCAGCCCATCAGTTACAACCGTTCTTTCTGATAGCAGGGAATAGCACCAGTGACTTGCAGTAATTATGATTAACTCAACTTGGCTTTTTGGTGGTGGTTCCCTGTTATCTGGCTTTGTGAGCACCCTTAATATACACTGGGCCTATGACTTCACTCTTATCAGGCACTCTTGGAGGGCAACTGTTGCAAGGGAACCTTCTCCAAAAGTACAGATCGGTAGCTGAACTGTTCTGCAAATTATAGCCTTAGAGAGTTGCCTGCAGCAATGAGGGGTTAAGTGAATAGGCCAGGGTCAAAAAGCCAGGATGTAGCCAGCTATCAGCTACTGGACTCAAACCCATGCCTTCTTGACCCCAAAACTGGCTCTCTATCCACTATATCATTGCTGCTTCTCACAATGGCAGTGATCAAAACAAAACTTGGAGTCAGCACTAGCAAGAATCAGATTCTTTTCTCTATCATAACATACAATGATTACAGAGATGACATTTTAATCTTGTACCTAGCATAAATTGTAACACATCGTTACAACTTCTACTAAACTACCACAAAGTGAATGCCCCAAACTACAATATAGGTGGTCGATTTAGTGGAAGGAAGTAGAAATAGCTTTAAATGGCTTCTGTGTATGAGTAGACACATTAAAAGTATAATGTGAAGTTTTGTAGACTGAACCTTGAAAGAAATGTCACAGTTTAGCAGAAAGATGCTTCATAGTGGTTGAACTTGAAAGCAGAAGAGAAATTAGAGGACTTGGATCCTAGTCTTGGCTCTGCCAAGGTCTTGTGACCTCATACACATTCTATAACTTCTCTACTTCAGTTAGCTCTACATTAGAAAGAAGAAAATAAAAGTGTTTTTCCTTTCCCCCCCAAACAAACCACTACACTCATGAAGATGCTGAAAAGATAACTGGCTTATAATATATACTCTACTAAATATATATATTTTACTCCCAAAGATACTCAAAGCATAATAATAATAGGGTAATAATAAGACAATAGACATAAAAAGAATTTGTTCATATAAATATTAAACAACTTAAAACTTATTATTATCATCCCCATATGAAATCTTGAAGACAGAACAATTAACTACTGGTAGGACACAAATAAATAAGATGGATGAGTTCATTTTGGCCAGGATCAATGCATTAATTAATTAATTATTAATTGATTAATTAATTAATATCCCCTTTCACCTAACTTAAAGTCTTAGAGTTATCTGACTTTCCCCCTGCATCCTCACGTCCAACAACTTGGCAAGTGCTATTACTTCTTCACTGTCATTCTGCTGTGTCCAACTCTTTGTGACCCTGTGGACCATATTGTCTATGTTTTTTTCTTGGCAAAGATACTGGTGTGGTTTGCCATTTCCTTCTCCAGTTCATTTTTATATATGGAGAAACTGAGGCAAACGGGGTTAAGTGACTTGCTCAGGGTCACACAGCCAGTAAGTGTCTGAGTCCCGATTTAAACTCAGGAAAATGTCTCCAGTTCAGCACTCTATACACTATTGCTTTGAATTTATCTCTGATCAACAAGCAAAAATGGGTTAATGACATGGGAAGGTTGGAAACCTTAGGAGAACCATCCTTGTATTTTAGAGGCCTGAAGTGAAACACTGGATATAGTTATACATAAACTCTCAGCCGTAGTAAAGTATATTTCAGGAATTTCAAAGCAAAGATAGGTATGATCCCATGACCAGATACTGAAGGCAATGGTTCTTAATGTGGAGTCCACAGATCTCCAAGGGGTTTGTGTGTAGATTTCAGGGGGTCCATAAATTTGGATGGAAAAAATACATCTTTATTTTCACTAAACTCTAAATCACTGGTTCTCAACCTTCCTAATGCCACGACCCTTTAATAGTTGTATGTGGGCATATCTGCATGTGAGCGAGCGGACCCCCCTGGAGATGGATAGAGGAGGCTCCTAAGACCATCGGAAATATGCTAAATGAAATTTAGCATTTCCTTCATTAGGAATGTAGGCAACATTATTCTGAGAAGATGTTAATAAACTTTAGCAGACTACAAAAGGGGTCATGATAAAAAATAAAAATTAAAAAGATTAAGATTCCCTGCTCTAAGGAATATGACTTAAAAGAAACAAGAAGTTACTTTAAAACAAGCAGACACTGACTGTGTGACCCTGGGCAAGTCACTTAACCTCTAATAGCCTCAGTTTCTTCAACTGAAAAAATGGGAATAATAACAACTACCTCACATGTTGTCGTAAGGATCAAGTGAGATAATATTTGTAAAAACAGTTACTACATTGCCTAGCACATAGTAGGGAGGGAGGGATGGAGGGAGAGAGAGAGGGAGAGAGGGAGGGAGAGAAAGAGGGAGAGAAAGAGAGGGAGGGAGAGAGAGGGAGGGAGGGAGAGAGAGAAAGAGAGGGAAGGAGAGAGGGAGGGAGGGAGAGAGAGAGAGGGAGGGAGAGAGAGAAAGAGAAAGAGAGGGAGGGAGGAAGAGAGGAAGAGAGGGAGGGAAGGAGGGAGAGAGGGAGGGAGAGAGAAAGAGAGACAGAGACAGAGAGGGAAAGAGAGACGCAGAAAGAGAGACAGAGACAGACAGAGACAGAGACAGACATAGAGACACAGAGAGACAGAGAGACAAACAGAGACAGAGACACAGAGAGACAGACAGAGAGAGTTGTTCAAGGTCACACAAGTAGGATTTACATCTAAGATTTCTGACTCCAGAGCCTTTGTTCTTTCTATTGTGCTATGTGAATCTGTAAGATCCTGTAACTCTATGGCCTGCAGAGAATTTAAAAACTGAGCATGTAAAATAATGGTTTCCTAAAATGAAGGAAAACAACTGTGACAAAGGCTATTCATAATAAAATAAGTCTTAATTCTATTACAGGTTTGCTTTTTTTTTTTTGGAAGTGAAAGCAGATTGTTTAACCAAGACTTATCTAACAACTAACTTTCGGGCACATTGAGAAACATGTCACTCCCTAGGCATCCAACTACACATCTGTCACATGTTTCTTTCTTGGAATAAAGGAATAAAATTCTTTCTCTCTAGATGCTGCTTATCCAAAACTTGGCTGCACTTGAGCAGTACGGCAGCAACACCACTTCTTGTCCTGTGGGTACAAGGGTTGGCCAGATATTGACCTCATTCTTTATATAGTCTCCGCAAGTACTCAGGGAAGAGATTTTGTGTCACTAAAATAGGAGGTACTAATAACAACATTTTCATTCCTGCAAGACTCATTCTTACTCTTCTGGACTCTGCATTCTAGGAAAGTCAGCTCCGCCTAACATCGAGCAGGAATGGAAGGAAAGTTGTTTCTCAGTTTCAAGGAAAGCAATCGATACACATTTATCAAACACTGTGTGCTACACACTGCACCATGTGATCACTGAATAAAGTCAGAAAAGATACAGTCTCTACCCTGTCTCCACCTCAACTTCCTTCTAGTCCCAGTCAAAATCCACAAGAATCCATTCTCTTTAATGTTGGTGCCTTGCCTCTGCTGTTTGCCTCCAACGTGTCCTGCTTACATCTTGTGGTTTGTAGATGTCTATATGTTGTCTTCCCGTCAGACTGTGAGCTCCCTGAAGGCAGGGATTGGGTTGGTTTTGTTTTGGTTTTTTTTTTTTTGCCTTTCTTTGTATTCCCAGTGTTTAGTACAGTGGCTGACACAGAGTAGGTGCTTAATAGATTTTTTTTAACTTTATAGACTAAGGAGTTTATATTCCCTTGGAAAAAACAACACTTACATATAAAAATAAATGTGTTTTCATGAATATAGGGAACTCTTGTATATGGGAACTTCCTCTACCAATGAATGTCAGTACTTTCTCTGTAACTTTTAATCTTAGAGAGTTGTCTAGACGATTGGTGTCAAATTCAAATAGAAATGAAGCCCCTAACACATACATAAAGATCCCTGTGGCAGTACATGGACTTAGAAAACCACATATTAACATTATCTATGTTCTTTTATATTTTTATTTTGTTAAATATTTCTCCAAATACTTTTTATTCTAGTTCAGGCCACACTTGGAAGTGTTACTGGCACATGTTTGACACCTTCTAGCAACATGCTGAATGTCACAAAACAAGTCAGACATGGGACTTGACCTCAGGTCTTCCTGGCTCTGAGGCCAGTACTCTATCCATTAGGACAGAGAAAAATGTCATGTAGACAAAGTAAATTCAAGGTGATTTCAGAAGGGAGCCCTGATGAATGGGGGTGGGGGGAAGATCAGGAAAAGTCCTCATTTAGGAAGTGTCACTTGAGGTATACTTTGAAGAAAAGTAGAGATTCCATGAGACAAAGGTGAGGAGGGACTGGGGATGATAACCTGTGCAAAATCATGGCGATTAGAGAAGGAACATCATAGATGAGGAGCAACTAGTTGAGCTTGGCTGGAATGTAGTCTTTAGTCAGATTGTGAAAGGCTTTAAACACCAACAAGTCGATTTGTGTTTTGTCTTGGAGGCAATGTGGAACCACCCATCCAAACCACTGGAGGTTTTTGAGCAGGGGGATGTTATGGTTAGATCTGTGCTTTGAGAGTATTACTTTGGCAGTGAAGACTCTTGAAATGGAATTCAGGCTTCCCAACAAGAACAAAAACCTCTTGTATCTCTGGAGCATCTCTACATCTCATCCTTTCCCTGTCCTGTCTTTGGTAAGTATTGACAGGAGCTGGCCCTTCTCTACTTAAGAGCAAATATCTTTTCAACCCATATTTCCCTTATTTTAGTCCAGTTCTTTAAGAGAAGCAGCTCATCACTATCCATGGTGTTAATTAAGCCTATTTTGTAACACTGAATCATTTCAGGAAAGAAGATTAGCTTACTCACCAGAGAGGAAATATAGCAAGTCTTGTGGTGATGAAGACTATTCCAAACATGACAAACATTAGGTCACACAGTTTTTGGAACTTGGCATAATTGGCCATTTTGGCAACCTGTAGATAGAAGAAATGTGACATTAATTTAGTGGTACTGGCAAATGAAAAGCTTCTATCAATATGCGCAGACTTCTCCCAAGCCATGACTGACCAGCTGCATCATAATGCAGATGGATTGCAAGTGCCGGCCATCAATATTTATAAACCGTCCATGGTTTATAGGAGGTATTGCAGTTATCATAACTGAATATACTGATTCATTCAAATTTAACAAACTTTGCCACATAGAAAAAGTTTAACTGTGAGGTTGAGCTAAGATAAGGATGAGGGGGAGACTCTTGTTGATCTGGTGATGTATGACATTATTGCTTCATTAATTGCCATTAAATAATAATGGAGATCCAAGTACTAAAGTTACCCAACACTATTTGGAATCTTTTGGTTTTACTGTCTATTCCCATTTGTACTTAAATGTTTGCTTATCCTTTTTATGGGTACAGTGGGAATTATAGGAATATACTCCCTGACTTGTTATCATAAATTGAAACAAAGAACCAAAAGCCAAGATCTTGTCATTGCAATGAATCTCTCACAAGTCAACTAGGTAAATTAACTTAAACATTATTTCCTTTTAAAAGGAAGACTCACCAATGCTGAAAGTGACTGATGGTGAGATGCACTCTTATAATTTAATAAGGTGATTTTAGGGCACTTTCACTTTGCAAGTCAGCCTACACACGAAGATGATATGGATGCCTTAATCTTACATTTCTTAAACTCATCCATTTTGTGAAAAATTCATTGATGGTCTAAATCTAAACACTCTACTTCCCTCCTACATATTTGTGCAAAAGCGTAAAATGCATTCTCTTCTCATCTTGACCTTTCAAAATTCATATCTTCTTTCAAGACAGCTCAGGGGCTACTTCATCTGTTAAATCTTGTCTGATCCTACCAGTTATTAGCACTCTTTGCAACTTCAAATTTTCTAATATAACTCACACACACACATATGTATATGTATGTGTGCAGAGCTTTATCTATATATCTAAATATAGATCTCCCAGCAGAATGTAAACTCCTTGAGGGTGGGACCATTTGTATTCAAGAGTCTAGCACAAAACTTTGCTTATAGGTGCTTCCTAAGTATGAGCTATTGTTAATCAAACACTTCTGAAATAGTTAAACATTTCAAGGGAAAAGTGGTGAGGCATGTGAGATAATGAATGGTATATTTAGAACCATTCCTACATCTTATAAAGAGATCTTCAGGGCTGTGAATGAAGGGCTATAACCCAAGGTACCAATGAACTTATGATATCATCCTCCATCTTGTAGAGAGCTACCATTAGCTGAATCCATGCTCAAACTCTTGTTGATAACGTTTACATGGGTTGGCAAACAAATGCAGTGTACAGCATTTATTTTTAACTCCAGCACTTAAAGTGCTGTAATTTCTCTGCTTAGACTGAAACACAAAGGGATGAGAGAATCGCACAGGTCAAATGAAATACTTATTAACAAAATGACATCTAAGCTAGGGAACTACCGATTTGTTGAATGGCTTGTTTCTGTTCTAACAAAAAGAGTGAGAATTAGAATTCTTTAAATTGAATGAAAATATGCAAAGGCAACTTAGTGCTTATTTCTGGCCTAACCAAAACACAGACTCTCTCATGTCTTATGAAGCAAATGGATTTTCTAGAGTGCTTTTTTATATGTCCAATGCCCATGCTGATCATAAAGTCTATTTCTTTTTAGACGATATTCAACCCGTCACTATCTTTTTTCCCAGATGAAAATGGAAGATTGAATAAAGAGGATTTCAAGGCGGCAGGTTGCTGCCTGATTTCCCATCTCCAAGGGCACTTAGACTTCAACCAAATATTGACTGATTTTAAAAGAACTGTCCTTAGGCTTATTTCTTAACATTTTTATGAACATGTTTTATTTTTTTGATTATTATTCAATGGAGCAACCAACAAATATATCTTTCCTATTAGAACTAATTTTCTTTTATAAATCATAGGACCATAGATCTAGATCTAGAAAGGACTTCAGAGGCCATCCAGTCCAATTCTCTGATTTTAAAAAGGAGGAAACTGAGGCCCAGAGAAGATGAGTGACTTTTCCAAGACTGGCAGCAAGCATCAGATCTAGGATTTAAACTTTGACCTTCCCATTCTAGTGCCAGCACTCTTTTCATTGTACCACAAGTCACCTCTTAGATCAAACTCTTTACTAAAGCATGGTATATTTTTTAAGTTCTGAAACATCTTTATCATAAAGTCATTCCCTGGAATTTTGTTTGTGTGTGTGTGTGTGTGCATGTGTGTGTGTGTGTGTGTGTGTCTCTCTCTCTCTCTCTCTTTCCATATATATATATACACACACACACACACACATACACAAATATACATATTTCACATGGTATCTAATAGGGCTCAGGGACCACTTTCTATAACACTCATAGTACTGCAGCTAATAGGTATTCATTAATATAATACAGATTAGATTCTAAGGTATATTGGGTCTATCCAACTGAAATCTGTACTGAGGTACATTGATCTTCTTCCAAGTTAGGAAATCCCCAATATCACGTTAAAAGTAAGGTATTTAATTAACTAATAAAACGAACTGAGTCTCCACTCTAAGAATTAAGGACTAGGATTGAGTTTGAACACTGAGAGGTAGCATGCACAGTATTCATTTTGAGGGTTCAAATCCCATCTCTCCTACTTGCTACCTATCCAACCTTGGATGAATCACTTAATTTCTCTGGGCCCCAATGTTTTTTATTCGTAATATGAGGGGCTGGGTTAGAAGGTCATCGTAGTTCCTTCCTGCATGGAATCTGTGATGCTAGGAACTATTCCGTAGATATTAGGGATAAAAACCATGCCTTGGGAGGGAAAACAATAACAAAAACACCCTCCGCTAAATTATTCCTATTTAACAGTGTGAATACCCCACGGATATTAGTGTGATGGATGTTTGTGTGAGTTATAAACTAATATCCTTACAGGTATTTTCCATAAAATGAATAGGATATGTTCCTTATGAGGGTACCTTAGTTCCAATATTTACATACAATTTGATGCTTGAGTATACATCATACTCTGAATACTACAAGCTGATATTTAAATGGGTAATAAGAACTACAACCATTACATAACTCTTTTCATGTATAACCCCCTTTAAAAAACAGAGAAAGGGGATTGAAAAAAAAACTGTTGGGAACATTACAATTCCTAATGCACTGTTATGGTAAAGGAAACAAAAGCCTAGTCAATTATGAGTAGGAAAATCATAAAAAATATTATGAGTAGGAAAACATAATTATGATTTCCCCATTGCGATATCTTTTAATAGCAAGGGTGGAATAGTAAAAAAAAAAAGTTTCATTACACTTTTAATAAAGAACCCTAACATGATAAAATATTTATTGTATAAAGCTTTTTATTCACTAAATTATAGATGCATTTGTTTAAACTGATAAGGAAATGCTCTGAAGTTTCAAAGCAAGAATTGCTTGTAATTACAATATTCTCCAAAATGCCAGCTTATCAGAGCACAGAATAGCTATGGCTTGCTTGGTAGGCTTACTAACTTATATGTTTTCCGGTGTTAAAAGACAACCAAGGGCTCTCACCTCCAGCAAAGCATCAGCTGAATCATGGAGACACAGGACCAGGGTCCCCACTCGGGCCATATTGTTGACATATGAAAAGGTGATCAGAGAAATACTTGCAAAATGATGCAGGAACATAACAATAAAGTCCTTCAGGAGAAAAAAAAAACATTGATATTAGGTCTTAGCAATAGCATAGCATTTCCACATCCTTCTAAAGTGCTGCATCATGCTTTGCTCAGTGCAAGGTTCATTTTAATATTCCTAGAGTTTATAACACTCCCAGAGGTCTTAAATGACTTGAGCAGGATAAAATTCATGCCTTGGGGATATACAAAGTGAAGAAGCAAAGGTTTTATGAGCATTCCCGAATTCTAACTCAATGAACCAAACTGCATATAAATAAGTGAGACATCCCCAAAGTAATATGCCTTATTTATATTACGAAAAATCTCTGTGGGAGTCTACCATGTATCTAGCATCATGGCAAACATCAAGGAACTATGTATGGATAAAACAGAGTATTAAACAAAATATAGTAATTTGATTTAGCCTCATGTGATCTTGAAAAGAATCTTGGTAGCAGAACTTAGACTAAAGTACACAGTTTAAAACTCTAGTACTTTGCTTTGCTGTGACCTCCAATGGCTAAATCCTCAGTTTATAAAATTATTTTTGTCATTTTCAGAAAGAAAATTACTACAACCCATTATTACAGGAGAAAGAAAAATGATTCAGTAGAAAATGTAGAGTTTATAAAGTTATGAATCACAGTAGTACTTAAAACTGAATTGTAGCATATTAAAGCTCTAAATGATCATGTAAACCCACTGCTTCCTTATTCTCCATATAAGGAAACTAAGAAACCAAAGTAAAATGACTTATGTGAGGTTACACAGTAGAAAAATCTGGACTAGAATTTAGTCTCCTTTCTAGTGGCTTTCTATGGTACCACCAGCCTCTTAATATCATGCTGTCTCTCTCTTAAAGAGAAAATTTTGAAGACCAAACCATAAGTCTGGACTAAAAATCTAATGTAGCATTTTGCTCAGGCCCTATCTATACTCTGAGTTTCCTTGAAATTCTGAAGTACCTAAACAGAAATTTCCCTTCATTCATTTCATTGGCACTTCACTTTTTCACTTGAAGCGAGGAGGAAGAGTGGGTACTTTGGAATGCCAGACAAAAGGATGTGATCGAATAGCTTTTAAAAAGTAAGACAGCTGGAGCCAAGATGGTGAAGCAGGGACTTAGCTGAGCTCTCCCCAAAACCCCTCCAAACACCTTTAAATAATGATATAAAATAATTTCTGGAGCAGCAGAGCCCACAAAAAGAATGAGGTGGAACAATTTTCTAGCCAAAGACAACTTAGAAGGTGGGCAGAGAGCAGAGTGTGTGTGAGAGCAGAGTACAGTCCAGCACAGGCCCCACCAGTACAGACCAGGTCCCAGCAAACCAGGAGGAGGCCTTGGGAGCCATTAAATCAGCAGCAGCAGCTACTTGAGGAGCTCTCAGCTCACAGACAGTAAGGAGGGTCAAACAACTGATAAGAAGGAGATCACAGGGGTCTTTTCACTAGCACTAAAACAGGACTCTGTTGCTTTGCCCATACCTGGATCTGGGTCACGGAGCTGGGTGGCAGTCCTATGGCAAGGAGGAGCACTAGTATAGCAGAGCTTGCAGTCAAAGTGAAGGTGGGACCCTCCTCATAGTTCCAGGACAGAAAATAGTGCTTGTGGTCACTCACAAACTAGAGTGGAAGCCAGGAGAGTAGTAAATGCACCTCTCCTTAAATCATACCAGCTTGGAAGAACTGAAACTCACAGGTCCCTATAAGCATATCTGAAAACAGCTCCACAAAATTCCTGAAGCTTGGGTCAGTGTGCCCTCCACCCTGGAAGCAGAGTTCTACTTTAACAAAGAATTAAAAGTCAAGTAACAGATTGATAAAATGAGCAAACAATAGAAAAAATTCTGACTATAGAAAGTTACTAAGGTGACAAGGAAGATAAAAACACACACTCAGAAGATAACAAAATCAAAGCTCCAACATGCAAAGCCTCCACAAAAAATATGAATTGGTTTCAAGCCATGGAAGAGCTCAAAAAGGATTTTGAAAATCAAGTAAGACAGATAGAGGATAAACTGGGAAGAGGGATGAAAGAACATCATGAAAAGTGAATCAACAACTTGGTAAAGGAGACACACAAAAATACTGAAGAAAATTACACTTTAAAAAACAGACTAGACCATATGGTAAAAAAAAGGTACAAAATGTCAATGAGGAGAATGCCTTGAAAAAAGAATCGGCCAAATGGAAAATGAGGCACAAAAATTCACTGAAGAAAAAAAGAACTCCTTAAATAGTAGAATTGGCCAAATAGAAAAGAAGACACAAAAGCTCACTAAAGAAAATAATTCCTTAAAAATCAGAATTAAGCAAATGGAAGCTAATGACTTTATGAGAAATGAAAAAAACAAAACCAAAAGAATGAAAAAGTATAAGACAATGTGAAATATCTCATTGTTAGAAAACAATTGACCTGGAAAATAGATCCAAAATAGATTTTTAAAAATATTGAACTACCAGAAAGCTATAATCAAAAGCTTAGACACAATCTTTCAACAAATTATCAAGGAAAACTGTATTCTGGAACCAGAGGGTAAAAAAGAAATTGAAAGAATCTCCTCATCACTTCCTAAAACAGATCCTAAAATCAAAACTCCCAGGAATATGAT
This sequence comes from Pseudochirops cupreus, assembly GCA_028627135.1. Taxonomy (NCBI): domain Eukaryota; kingdom Metazoa; phylum Chordata; class Mammalia; order Diprotodontia; family Pseudocheiridae; genus Pseudochirops; species Pseudochirops cupreus. Next base: position 303,161,886 of record CM053582.1, read on the forward strand.
GGACAAATTCCAGAGCTCCCAGGTCAAAGAAAGAATATTCCAAGCAGCAAGAAAGAAACAATTCAAGTATTGTTTAGCCACAGTGAGGATAACACAAGATTTAGCAACTTCTACATTAAAGAATCAGGGGGCTTGGAATATGATGTTCTGGAGGGCAAAGTAGTTAGTATTACAACAAAAAAATCATCTGTCCATCAAAAATGAATATAATCAACAGGAGAAAATGTATATTTCAATGAAATAGAGGACTTTCAACATTATTGACTTGAAGATGACAGCTGAACAGAAAAATTGACTTTTCAATACAAGATTCAAGAGAAGCATAAAAAGGTAAACAGGAAAGGGAAATCATAAGGGCCTTAATAAGGTCAAACTGTTTACATTCCTGCATGGGAAGATGATACTTGGAACTCATAAAACACTTTCTTATTAGGGCAGTTAGGAGAATATACAGACAGAAGGTACAGGTGTGAGTTGAATATGAAGGGATGCCATCTGAAAAAATAAAATTAGGGGGTGAGAAAGAGAAATGCGCTGGGAGAAAGGGAAAGGGAGGGGGTAGAATGGAATAAATTATCTCACAGAAAAGAGGAAAGAAAAAGCTTTTACTGTGAAGCGGAAGTTGGGGGATGTTTGGGGAGTGAATAAACTTTACTTTCATCAGAATTAACTCAAAGAGGGAATAACATACATCATCAGTTGGGTATAGAAATCTGGTTTACCCTCTAGGAAAGTAGGAGAGAAAGGGAATAAATGAAGGGGAAGGATGATAGAAGGGAAGGCAGATCAAGGGAGGTAGTTATCAGAAGCAAAACACTTTGGTGCAGGGACAGGGTGAAAGAAGAGAGAATAAACATGAGGGGGGGATAGGATGGAGGGAAATACAGTTAGCAATCAAAACGGAAAAAAAAATTGAAGTTTCTCTGATAAAGGCCTCATTTCTCAAATATACAGAGGACTAAGTCAAGTTTATTAAAATAGGAGCCATTCCCCAATTGACAAATGATCAAGAGATAGGAAGTTTGCAGATGAAGTAATCAAAACTATCTATAGCCATATGAGTAGGTGCTCCATAAAATCCCTATTGATTAGATGAATGCAAATTGAAACAATTTTGAACTGATTCAACCATTCTTTTTTTTTTATTTTCACATTAGTCATGCTGTAAAGAAGAATTAGAACCAATGAGAGAAACCTCGAGAAAGAAGAAAAAATAACCACAAAAAGAGTAAATAAAATAGTATGCTTCAATCTGCAGGATGGGGATAGTATTTTCCATCATGAGTCTTTTGAGGTTTTCTTAGATCCTTGCATTGCTGAGAAGAGCTAAGTCTATCAAAGTCAGTCATCACACAATGTTGCTGTTACTGTGTGCAATTTTCTCCTGGTTCTACTCATCTCACTCAGAATCAGTTCATATAAATCTTTCCAGGTTTTTCTGAAGTTCACCTGCTCATCATTTCTTATGGAACAAGAGTATGCCATCACATTCATATACCACAACTTGTTCAGCATTCCCCAATTGAAGGGCATCCTCTCAACTCCAATTCTTGGCCACTACAAAAAGAGCTATTATATGATTCAACCATTCTTTAGAGCAATTTGGAACTACTATGCCCAAAGGGCTATCAAACTATGCATCCTTTGACCCAGCAGTGCCACTACAAGGTCTGTATCCAAAAAGAGAGAAAAACCAAAAAGGAAAAAGACCTATATATATGGAAATATTTATATCAGCTCTTTTCTGATGACAGGGAGTTGGAAATTGGGAAGATGCCCATCAACTGGGGAATTGTTGAACAAATTGTGCTGTGTGATCGTGATGGAATATTATTGTGCTATAAGAAATGATGAACAGGATGCTCCCCAAAAAACCCTGAAAAGACTTACATGAGCTGATGCAAATTGAAATGTATTGTGTACAAAGTAACAGCAATATTGTGAGATGATCAGCTGTTAGGTATTCTCAACAACACAATAATCCAAGACAACTCTGAAGTACTTATGATGAAAAATGCTATCCATCCCCAGACAAACAGCTGATGCTGTCTGAATACAGACTGAAGCATGTTTTTTTTTTACTTATTTTTGAGGGGTTTTCGGGGGGGCGTCTATGTTTTCTTTTACAACATGACTAAATACAGAAATACATTTTGCATGTCTATATATGTATAACCTATATGAAACAGCTTGCCTTCTCAATGAGGGGGATGGGGCAGGAAGAAGGGGAAGAATTTGAAACTCGAAGTTTTAAAAATGAATGTTAAAATTTGTTTTTATGTGTAATAAGGGAAAAATAAAATACTAAATAATTTTTTAAAATCTAAGCTGCTACAGAGGCTTTTGTTCGCATTTTTGTTGTATTCATCTAAAAGACTACAGGACAAAGAAAGTGCTCTTGAATTCACTTATTTAGCAGCATCCTTTCACTGGGAAGTTAATGACAATTCATTAGCAGCACATTCTGAACTACAAAATTCAGTGCTACAATCATTTTCGCAAAACATTCGGCCAACTGAAGTAGATTTGGCCGGCCAAATGTTATAATAACAACAGCTCCTTAAATAAGCTCAAAAGGTATGGGGGAAGCAAGAGGAGAAGGGGGGAGAGTGAGACACTGTTTCAATCGGTCTCAGGCATTCTTGTTTGCCCAAGCTTAACATACACGTTTTTTAAGTCCCATCAGCCCAACAGCTAATCAAAGTATTTCCCACAACTCCCATTGTTCAGTCGAGGATGTCTGCTTTTGGCTGCCTGAAAAATAATAAAAGAATTTATCCTGCTCTTTAATTTAGAATGAATAAATATAAATTGATTAAAACATTTACTGAGACTTAGGAATCATGTTGTAATTATGTTTTCTTGTTTATAGTTGATAAACATCAGTAAACAATGTAAAGCTCATGGCAATAAATTTCCTAGAAAAGGATTGTTTTCAGACACTGTACACATATTGCCTATAAACACAAATCCATAGATTACAAGTGATTTTTCCATCTAAATCCTCAGGCACCAGAATTTTTTTAATTCTTTTTTTTTTTTTAACATTATTGGAGGGCTTCCAGGAGGTGGCAGGCTCAAAGATTGCCTGTGGCAGGAATTCCATTTTCAGTACCAAGATCTACCAACATGAATGTGGGAAAATAAAACAAATAAAGCTCTTAGAGTTTTAGAGCACTGGGATGCTTAAGGGGGCATGTCACAATGAAATATCATTTCTAAAGAACTTGCTCTTCCACATTTACATGCACTCAGCCCCCAATTCCTTACCCAATCTCCCCTCTCCCATCACTCTTGTATGAAAACACCAGAGCTGAATAGAAAATGTGACAATCAAATACAAGAAATCATAAGGAACTTATCAAAGTTGAACTATTTACATGGAAAAATGGTAATTGTAACTTAGGAAACTTTTCTCGGTATGAGGATAGTTGAAGGAAATATAAATGTGTGTATATATATATATATATATATATATATATATGTATGTATACATACATATATGTCTATATAGGAGGGTATATATGCATATGAATACATATGTGAGTGTGTGTGTATATGTCTACAGGTATACATAGACAGAGAGCACAGGATCAATTGAATAGGAAGGGATGATATTTAAAAGGTGAAATTGAGAGGTGAGAGAGGGATATAATGAGAGGAGATGGGGAGAGACAGAATAGGGTAAATTATCTCATATAGAAGAGGGAAGGGATAACTGTTACAATGGAGGGGAAGAACAGGAAGGCAAAGGGAATGGGTCAACCTTACTCTCATTGAATTTGGCTTAGGTTGGGAATGACATACACTCTGAATTGGGTATCTTGCCACACAGGAGAGTAGGGGGGAAGGGGTGGAGAGGGGGGATGACGGAGGGGAGGGCAGGTTATAGGGGAGGGCAGTAAGAAGCACACACTTTTGTAAAGGGACAGAGAATAGTAGAGAATAGAACAAGTGCAGGGGGGATAGGATGGAGGGAAATATAGTCAATCTTTCATAATATATCCACTATAGAAATGTTTTGCATAACTATACACCAACAATCTATATTGAATTATCTTCCCAGCAAGAGTGGGAGATGAGGGAGGAAGGGAAAAAATCTGGAATTTTTAAAGTTTTAAAATCAAATTAAAAAAAAATATGATGATGATGATGATTATTATTATTATTTACATGCAGCTGGGAAATAAGATATACAGGTACTGGGGTAAGGAGATCCATCTCGCCCTACCAGAAAGTCAGAGGGTGATGGGGGAGGACATGGGAGAGAGCAGATTGGGGGAGGGGGTATTCAGTGGGATTGCTGTTTTGGGGTGGCGGGTAGGAGAAAGATGGGGAGAAAATTTGTAACTCAAAATCTTGTGGAAATGAATGATGTACACTAAAAATAAACACAACAGTTAATTTAAAAATTTTTTTAAAGTATATAATGAATTTTTTATTTCTAAAATTGTAAAAAAAAAAAAAAAAGACTAAGATATAAGGGATGATGACCACCCATTTCCCAGTTCCACTGAGGTAAAGAAAAGGTAGTGACTGCGATCAAACACCTGAGGATGGAAATTTAGAAACACTAGAAGTTACTGAGGGAATATATGGTACATTTAAGGAGATAGACTATTGGTAAGGAGAAGGAAAGGCATTTTATTTGTGAACAATGGCATATAAAAGGCAAAATAAATCGTCAACAATTTTTTCAGTCTATTCTTTTTTGTCCCTTCACTTCTTAATTTTCCAATTGAGTGAGGCTTGATTTATTGCTACTTTTATTTTTTAGTCCAATTCAATGCCAATATTTAACAAATGTAAAATAAATGTTTAAAACATGAAAGAGGGCAGAGCTTCTAAAATTAGTAGAGTTCCTCATCTGCTATGATTGTTTAGTTCTATTCCAGGCTAAATGTAAGGAGATAAAATGATGTAATTTTAGACTGGAGAGGGCCCTTACAGACAATCTAGTTCAGAGGTAATTAAGCTTTTTTTTGTGTTATGAAGCCCCTCAGTAGTCTGGTGGGACCTATGGACCCCTTTTGAGAATGATGTTTTCAATGCTTAAAATAAAATGCAGAGGATCACAAAGGAAAACAATATTGAAATACAATTTTAAAAATATTTGAAATAACAAGTTCAAAGAGTCTAGGTTAAGAACCTCCAATCTATTCCAACCTTTCACGTGGCAGTAGTAGAAACTGAGAACTTCACAGGCTAAATTATTTTCCAATAGCCACACAATTAGTAGCTGAGCCGGGATTACATCATCAGGCCTCCTAAATTCTAGTTGATCGTTATTTCTAATACTCCATGACATTATGAACTTTACAGATCACTTACTGAAACCAAGACTCAAAAAGACTGCATCATAAAGACAATTTATAGATTCTAGACCAACCAAATGGCTGCAGATAGAAATTTAACTATGGAGTTGCTCAGCATCAAACAACATGAGGGAAACTTCTGATATAATGTCCTGTCTCTCATAACAATTCATATGGGTACAAGTCTCTTAAACTATCTACGAAGTATGATTATTTGGGTATGTTACATTTAAATGACTTACTACACAGACTACAGTAGAATAAGAACAATATCAGAAGAGTAATTTCAGACAGAGATCCTCAAATTTAGAATTCTTTCTTATATCTACACTTATTATATTCATGTTAGAACAAATATTTATGGCAAGACTGTAAATCGACGAAAAAGAGAAGATTGGGGAACATCAACCTTTTTGTGAGGACTGGCAGGTACAACTGAATTTTGTTGTTGCTATTCAATCATTTTAGTCATATTCAACTCTTTGTGACTCCATTTGTGGTTCTCTTCACAAAGATACAAATGGAAAGGAGTGAATTTCCATTTCCTTTTCCAGCTCAGTGGATAGATGAGGAAACTGAGGGCACATAGGGTTAAATGACTTGTCCAGGGTCACACAGCTAGTTAAGAATCTGTTGTGGGATTTGAACTAAGATAAGTCTTCCTGACTGCTATCCTCTGAGCCACCTACTCAATTACCTGACTTCTAGGAGTTGAAACCATTAATATTACTTCATTCCAGCTATACCTAGACTCAAATTTATTTCAATACCTTTTTTTCAGGATTTCATTTTTTTTTATCTCTGAACTTCTAAAAATGAATATAAGGCTATGAATTACTGAGTCACATGTCATATTCAAATAATATATTTATTGATGCTGAAATTCAATAAATTAGCAAACTATCTAAAGATTAATGTTAATGAATTTTTCTTGATTTTGCCACGCTTTTTTTTCAAATTTTATTTTTAAGTGCTTAAATTGACTTTTTTTTTTACTATAACACTCTTCCCTATGCACAATTCTCACTCTACTGCTCACAGTTTCCAAAATAAAACACAGCCTTTCCCACACTAGAATGAAAAAAATAATTTTTTTCTGCTTCATCAGGACTCAGATACAGATTTAGTCTGTCAGGATAGGGTATTTCATGTGGTCATTATTCATTTAACCCGTAAGGAACATAGCAGTGTTCAACAGGATCTCCCAAGATCAACAAATAAGCTTTAAGGGAAAAGGAAAATGACTTATCCATTCTAATTCTGGCATATTTGGAGATGTGTGTATCAAGAAGAAATTATTAGTTGTTTTTATCAAGTTGGGGAAAATGGATTAAAATTTATCTACTCTGGATCATATAAAAACCCACTTCATACCAAGACAGTGTAGTTTTAACCACTGGAGGTTTAGAATCAACTAATCTGGAATAAGACAAATTTAAGTCAAAAAAACAGTACGCTAAGGGCAATGTCTGGCGTACTTGCACTCTCCAGAGCATTCTTTTACTTGAGGGATAGAGCTGCTCTTTGATTTTTAAGAGTCAACATAAATTACCCCGCTATGTGAACTGTTCAATGCTCAACAAGTCTAACAGAATTGTAATTCATGAATACCAGAAACAGACATACAGTTCTGGGGATGCTCCTCAGGAAGCCATAGCATAAGCAACCTGGTGATCATTCAGACAAAAGCAACTATGGTGAGTGATGGGGGGAAGGGGAGAAAAGGCTATATATAGAGATTGTTGATCTTCGATGTGAGAGTCAGGGAGGAGATGATCAAAATCTATAAAATAATGACTTTTGCTACCAAATCCAGTCCATTAACGCTCTCTTCCTTGAAGTTTGATCTGGTTTTTTTTGGGGGGGGGAGGGGGAGAGAAGACCAGTTAGAGGTAATAGAGGAGGGAGTAGCAGGTAATATAAAACACTTTATCAAATAGGAATATTCTATTAGTCCAGTATATCTATGAACTCATCAATATTAGCACTCCTTTTAAAGCAGATATTTTTTCCTTTTTATCTTTGTATGCCAATGAGATAAGTTATGGTCATGTCTATATGTTACAAGGGATGAAGCAGGTCTGAGGGAGAACAGGTAGAATTTCAAAGGGTAAGGCCTTCAAAGTTGGTGTGGATAGTATTTCAAAGTTCACGCCCCCAACTTACAGAACTGATAGGAAAATGAATCCAGTGGGAGTTGGAGAATGCTATGGATGAAAGCCTTCTCTCAGGCAGCAGCTAGAGTATAAAAGTTTCTTTATTTTATGCAAAATGGAAGGCTTTATGCTGGTGGTATGGGATCCAATAGCCCTAGGACATATAAAATGAGTCAGTGCAAAAGGGGAGTGGTGCCTTCTCTGACCTGGAAGACTGCTCCATAATGGCCATATCTGACACAACCTGAGTGTCTTCTCCATGGAGAAAAAGAGAAGCAAGGTCATGGTATTTGGGTGAACCGGTCCTACATCTTTATTTTATATTCAACAACTATATCCTGATAAATTAGGTAAACCGATTTTTAAAAATAATTGCATGAGCCTAGTCAGTCATTTTTGCCATCACAATACTTGGTTTATTACCCTGAGTTTCCTAGCACACCTCAGCACCCAACACAGTTCCTTGGACACTATAGGAATTTTAAAAATCTTTGCTAAATGAAATAGAACTTTAAGTGACCCACTTCAATCATAGAATCATTGGATCTTTACAGCTGGACGATATTCGATGACAATTCGGTCCAATCTCATCATTTTACATTTGAAGAAAAGGAGGCTCAGAGCCTTGCTACTGATCGAGCACACAGGTGGAAAAGCCCATATTTAAACCCAGACCTTCTGACCCTGAGTATACTTCATGCTGCACCTAACTCCTTTATAAAACTTCAAGACATTCTATAAGGTAGAGTGGCTAAGGTGGCACAGTGAACAGAGCACCCGGCCCTGGAGTCATGAGGACCTGAGTTCAAATCTAGTCTCAGATATTTGACGCACTTAATAGCTGTGTGACCTTGGGCAAGTCACTTAACCCCAGCTGCCCTGCTATCCCCCCTACAAAAAGCAAAAAAAAAAAAAGAAACCTATAAGGGAAAGATTATTTTCACCTTTACAGTGAGCATTATCTCTACAGATACAACATTACTTTATATTTTGTTAAATATGTTATTAGTTTATAGCTCTTGAGAACATATATAACAAATAAAAATTCACTGTATGAATGTTTATCTAATTTTTATCCCATAAAACATTTATGGTACCATTTCAAGATTAAGATCCTATAAATTTTTTCACTATGAATTGTTTAATTTTTAATTGATTTTAGTGCTATAGAAAATGACACTGCAAAAGAACATTTTAGTTGGACAAGAGAAAACCGTTTTCAAGAATTGTCAATTCTATTTTTACACCACCAATTAATCCATTGGTTAGTATTTATTAAGCAGCTATTTTGTTCCAGGATTAGGATACAAAGAGAGAAATTATATTCTCTGTCTTTCAGGAGTTTATGGTTTTTCTTTTTCAGAGAAGACAAAATATATGTATGCATACATAAAATAAATACAAGATATTTTTAAATGGGGGGGGGGAGGAGGAGCTACTAGTAGTTACACAAATTAGAAAAGGCTTCAACGTAGAAGGAGGTACCCGAGTTGAATTTTAAAGGGAATTAGCGGTTCTACTAGAAGAGGCAGAGGCGAGGGGGCAGTGCATCTCAGGCAGGGAGAACAGATTGTGGAAAGGCACAGAAAAAGGAGAAGCTCAAGGAGGTCATTTCAGAAGAACCTTAAGAATGTGAAAGGGAGTAATGTAAAGTAAGGCTAGAAAGGTTGGCTAGAGCCCAGTTGTGAAGGGCTTTAAGTCCCAAATAGAAGAGTATATATTTAATCCTTGAAGTAATTAGTAGCCCCTGAAGTTTAATGAATACTAATTGAGAACTGAGAACATCATTATTGAGAATACTAATTGTTATTACAGAGAATACTAATTGTTAGAGCATAGGGATTCCTCTATCAGGAAACTACCTTGAGTCTTCCTTTACTCAATGACCCACAAAATGTATTTTGCTTTCAAATAATATTAACAGCTTAGTTATTTAGCTAGGGGTGCAATAGATAGAGCAGTAGGCCTGGAGTCAGGAAGATCTGTGTTTAAATCTGGCCTTTGACACTCTCTGGCTGTGTGACCCTGGGTAAGTCACTTAATCTCTGTCTCTTTCCTCAACAGTAAAACAGGGATAACAATAGCACCTCCCTCCCAGGAGAAAGGTTGTTGCTAGGATCAGACGAGATGTTTGTAAAGCATTTAACGTGGCGCCTGGCACATAGAAGGTATTTAATATATACTTATCCCCTTTCCTTCCCTCTACTCACGTAACACTGTCCATTGTTAGCTGTCCTTCATGGTTCTGCGTCATTCTGTAATATTTTAAATTATAGGCTCCTACGGTTCAGGGGAAAGACTTTTGTATATGGTTTTTATAGCACCTAGCATGATGTTGCCACGTGTACATAGGTATTTAATTGTTTTTAATAAGTACGATAGAAGTGTTTTTATGAGCACTTATAATAGCACTTAGCATTCTAGGGGCATGTTCAGCAATTCCTGTCAAGAAACAATGACAGAGAATGAAAGGGATTTTGCCCACTTCTGAAGACAAAGATAGCTATTGCAAATCTGCCAAGGTGCTCAGTTAATCTACAGCACCAGACAAAACCTTCCAGTTGAAACCACAAGGGAAATTTGACAGAAGTCAGAATCTAATTAGAGATGGTCCAAGACACAGTCGTCATTGCCATGACTCCTGCTGGAAAAAAAAAAAAGCTGTAGGATTTTATTTGACAACAGGCAGTCAAAATCTTAGTTTTCCAGTTCAGTTAGAAGCCAAATCCATTATACAGCAAAGTGCCCCCCAACCCCATACCATCAACCCACATCTTTTTTTCTTTTCAGAGGGAAGAGTATCTTTGACAGAGTTTTTCAAATCATTAGTTGCCCTAATGAAATTACAGCTTTGAAAGCTAATAGTTTTTACTTCTATAAGGATTCCCTGAGATATAAAGTGAAGTAGAATGTTGAATTGAAGTTTTTGTTGTATCCTGAGGCATGAGGATAATAATAATATACTTCTCCTTTTCTCATTATACTGCTCATCTAACCTCTGAGGTAAAAGCATAGTTTAGTAACCACATTCTTCAGTCAGAATCCTTCTTTTCCCCACTTCTTCTTATCATTCAGTATCCCTCTGTCTCTCTTCTTAGGGTTGGGAGTTAGTCTTTCCACCACAGCAAGAGTTAGACTTCACTATCTGAAAGAGGCATACCTTCTATGACTTCAGGGAGGTCCCAGAACCAGGTACCATTACACAAAGGGTCTTGGGAACAAAACAGTTAGTCTGTCCCAATTCGAGGAACATAATTTTGAAGGAATATGACTACAGTGCTAGTATTAATCAATAATTGAATGGACAGTGTTGGCCCTGTTGGCTAACAATAAGAAAAATGCCAGCAGTGTTATCCTACAAGTAACAGGATTCCCCCCCCCCCCCCATAAGGTTTTGCTTCTGTACTTCATATTTTTAATTCATGGAATTATAGCATCATAGAATGTCATAGGCAGATAAGGACATAGCCTCAGAGTGATAGGCTGTCTGATATCTTAAGTAGGCATATTAACTCTTCTTGTATTCCTGTTCTCACAGCTCAAATACCTAGTCTCCCTTATTGTAGAAACACTTATAAGTCACTTATTTAATCTTATTTATTTAATCTTCAGTTATCTTCATGATACTCTTTTTCCTTATTCTCGTCATAAGTACATAAACGATCAAGTATTCAATGAAATTGTTTCTTGTTACCTGTGGGAGAAGCGATGAAACTAGCTCTACCAACAACTTTGCTGTCCTAAGGAAAACCTGTGGGTCATTCTTCCATTTATGCTCTAACTTACTGTTGTTTTTGCATCTTCTTGACCATAATGATATCAATGTTGATGTGGTTTAGTGCTTCCAAAAGTATTGCAATGCATGTATTTGTCATTGGACAAAGATTTTTCACTAAGAGTAGTCATACTTAAGTTAATTCTTTTGTTGTTGTTCAGTTGTTTCAATCCTTTTCAACTTTGTGACCTCATTTTTAGAGTTTTCTTGGCAAAGCTACTGGAACAATTTGCCATTTCTTTCTCCAGGTCATTTTCACAGATGAGGAAACTGAGGCAAATAGGGATAAGTGATTTGCCCAGGGTCACATGGCTAAGTAAGTGTCTGAGGCTAGGTTTGAACTTAGAAAGATGAGTCTTTCTGATTCCGAACCCGGTGCTCTATCCATTGCACCACCTAGCTGCCCCAAATTAATCCTTAGGGGTTAATAATAGTGTGATTCTTAGCTCTCTTCTCCCCTCATCCATTTTCACCACTCCATAACCATCACTATATGACAAGGGGGCCAGACAGGACTAAGGACCACTTAAATTTTTTTTTTCCTTTATCTTATGGTTTCTGTGGCCAAGAAATTCACCATCTGGTGACTTACTCACTTGTGTTGGGATGCTCCATAATAGTTTTGCTGATCCTCAGATATCATAATCAGCACATCTCTGGGAAAATACTCAAAATGTTTCTACATGGTAGAGATTCTACATTAGTATCATAGCCTTTAAGAAATTAAGATCACCTCCAAGCCATGAGGAAGCATAGAATTTGGACTTTGTGGAGGTCCTTTTGGTTCACACTAGCTAGGTAGGGGCAGTGCATAGAGTGCTGAGGCCTAAAGTCAGACATCTGCCAGCTGCGTATTCGTCGGCAAGTCACTTGAAGTCTGTTTGCTTCAATTCCTCATCTGTAAAATGGGGATAATAGTAACACCTACCTCCCAGGGTTATTATGAGTATCAAATGAGATAATAATCATATAGTACTAAGCACAGTGCCTGGCACATAGTAAGGTTAGGTATTATTATCATTATTGAGTCAAGCAAGGTCACATTATATGAAATTAGATTAACCTCTTTCATTTAAACCAACAAATTCAATGAAATCTTAAGCTCAAATTTTCATTTATGATTCCATAAAAAAAAAACTACATGGAAATAAATGAAATCAAGAAATATCTGTCAGTTCATGTTTGTTGTCTGCTTCTTTCTTGGAACAACAGAGGAAATGTGGGTTCTAGCTACACTGAATATGTGAGATGGCCAAGGCCCCTATATTGAATGTATAGAATATTATAATTCAACACCTGCTTCCTTCTTTATCTCCCTCACTCAAACATACCCACATCCAGGAAACCATTGGAGCCTGAGTTTGCACTTTTAAATCTGGCCTGCACCTGATGATTTAGACCAGGCAGTTCTAAACACATTCTAAGAACCCAGTTTTTCTAGTAGTCTTTTTTTTTGCCCCACAAGATACTTTGAGTATGTCAAGAATCCTCTGAGGAAATTGGAAAACTGTCTCACTTTAAATCAGTCGAATACAAAAGAGAACCTCTTTAGGAGATATGGAACATATTTCCTTTCAATTAAGTACCCACAACCCAACAAGCTTAGAAGTAACTGGTATCCAGGAAAACAGGTCTCCCTTCAGTGTTGTAGCCCATAGATACTGGCTCAATGTGGCACAAGGAGAGTTCCACAGTCTGACACTGCAATTTTCCTCAGAACAAAAACCAGTAAGCTACTCTTGGGGCTATTTTCACCAAGCTACATTCCTCGAGGGGTTGTGCACTGATGAGTTATCGCCTCATAAAGACACTTATATGGTAGTATTTTGGCATCATACCTAATCTTTTATTGCACATGTAAACTATTGGTTAAGTTAGCCTTTGAACAAAACCCTATAAAATTCTCCAATAAAACAGAGACCTCTTACTGAAAAAAAAAAGTCCCATCATCCAACTACCAACCTGGAAGCATCAATTCTAAATTATACTGGGACCCTCCTCTTCACAGTTGTAAACATTATAAAAAGAATCGTTTCTTTCTCCATGCTTGTTTTCATAAGAAACAGAGACAGACAAACGGGACACGAATCAGTCACAGCTTGGTGTAACAGATGGAGAGCTAGCTTTGGAGATAGGAAGACCAGAGTTCTGACCACACTCTGACACTTGCTAGCTGTGTAACCCTCAGTAAATCTCTGAGTTTCAGTTTCTTTATATGTGGACTGAGAATGAAAATACTAACACTTACCTCGCAGGGTTGTCAGGAGAGTTAAAAAAAAAGACAGAGGTAAATTGCTTTGCAAACACTATATTTATGTAATCTAACGCTTTATTATGCTACATTAACACTACCTATTTTTATTATTATTATGAGAGTTAGGATTCTGCGCCTCAGCAAGAACTTGAGAAAGGTGAAATGCTATAATGTTTATGAAGCAGAAAGGTAAGAAAGTCACATTACTCTTTGTGATGGTAGTCAGCTGTCTGTATCCACGGCCAGTATTGAAAATAGTGATCATGTATAGTAAGGAACAAGTAACATCTTTCCTTTTTCCATGTAGATCAGCAGAAATAATCTAATATGACTTCATTTTGACAAGAAGAATGAATATAAAAATAGAAAATTAGAGAGCTTATTGAATATTCCATCCCCCTGAAGAACACCTAAAGAAATGTTATTGTTGCTTGTCCTTCATTCTTAAAGAAGGCCATGACATCAGAAAGGTGAAACTTAAAGAAATAAAAGCATTTTCTAAGACTCGCTGGTGGAAAGCTCATCCAAGCGGGAAAGACAGACATCTAGGTTACATCAGAGGGAGGGTTGCAAATGGTAGCGCTGGAACTGACAAATGAGAAATGTTGCCATCCCATTGCACTGTTTAGCCACAGATGGCATATCAGGCTTTGAAGAAATGGCTGGCCTACCTTAACCATCATGTTTCTGCACTCCCTATTATGAGGAATGAAACCCTTGAAAAATTTCTCATGAGATTCAGTGTTTTTTTGGGTTGAAAAAAAAAATAATACAACAAGTTGACTTTACTCGCTGAGCCCTGGAACTCTGCCACATGCAATCTGCTGTGAAGTACTCTGAAAATGTCCAGAATTCACTGGCCATATGCCCAGGCCTTCTAGCCAAACAGCAGTTTAGCTAAAAGGGTACAAGGTTTAGACACAAGCAAGCTGTTCAGAGCTCCAATACTGTAATATTCATTAGCGCCTCTTTTGAAAACTCAGAGGCACAGAAGACATTTTCATTGTGAAGAGGTACAAGAGGACACGATTTCAAAATCAAAATGTCTTGAAAAAGGAAAAAAAATGATAAGAATATATCCCCACCTGTTACTTCAAAAAGAAATTTTAATTTTTTATTTCAAAAAGCAACTCAAAAGGTTTTAGACAGTATTGTTCTACTTATTGGATCATTTAAATTAGAGTCTTCAGACAAAATGGCTTCATGCTGGCTATCAACTTCCTTTGGGAAGATTAATAGCAATTCTCATCTCTACACATAAAGCACTAAGACAAGGAGGAATAAAGCAGTTACATTATGCCATGGCATATGCTAATGTTAAAAAAAAGTTGGTCCTTCATTTATGGAGTGGGTCTAACATGGGAATAGATTGATATTTTAAAGACAACAGAGCAGAAGTAGAGGGAAAGACATCTCCAAAAGAAAGAGATTTTTTGAAAATTAAAGATGTCTTTTGTAGGAAGTTAAGATCCTAAATCCAAGCCCTGGAAAGTGATATCCAAACGTCTACTGATGCTCACATTTAAGAAATAAATATATTCCAATAGTCTAGGCTGTACACGTAGGAGCCTGTGTTTATGGAGTCCTAGTATTAGTTTGAAATCTGCCAATCTAGTTCACTGCCACTTAACAGGGGAGCTAAAGAAATATTCTGATTACCCTTCCATTAACTTCCCTGTTAACAGACTTTCAGATGTCGGCTTCTATTTCATATAGTCAATGGGTGTCTTCAAACATCTTGTTTTCACAATTAGGCAACAGGCTGTTAACTTGCTTTTTAGAGGGTTTAGTTAGAGGTTCCAATATAGGAGCTGAGGAGTGTTTCTGGCAGTACCAATACATCATACATCTTCAGATTGCTTGAACAGCAGGTCATTTGGTCACTGGAACAATGAGTAAGGAATCAGTGGAGGGGAGACACCCGCAGAAAGATGCAGGGAGGAGAAAACAATAGTTATGACTCAGTAATGAAAACAGTCAAAATAAAAGTCCTTGGGGATTAAAAGCTATGTGGGATAATGAGCAGGCTTGGTAGTGGTTGAAATCCTATTTTCATAAAAGAAACAGAAATAAGCCAGATGAGTCAGGGACATATATTTGCTCTTGCTAATAAGGAAAGAAGATGCCAAAAATCATCATTCAACTAACCTTCAACTGAAACCAGCCTACTGAGGTTTTGACTAGGTACGCGTGTGCACGCATGCGCGCGCACACATACACACACACACACACACACACACACACACACACTCTCAATTTCTAGACCATTAGCATTGCCCTTTCCAAGGCACAGTGGCAACTCTGCAAATGTTATAGTTTCATTCTTTATGAATATTTCCTGCATTCAGTTTATTGGTTGTTACATCTATAACATGTTAAACCCTTTCCTTCAAATTAATCAGTTGTAGTTCCTTATTAGCATCATGGATATGGCTCATAAAGAAATTAACAATGACCTCAGAATATTAGAATCTCTATTAAATTCTAAACCCAGGGCCTTGTGATCGCGTGGAGGTTGTCCTGGGTTCTTAAAGTCTATGTCAGGAGAAAAAAAGCTGTCTAGCAGTTTCTAAAAAACTGGTAATGCTTGGAGTCTGGGCTTCACAACAGACTGCATTGGTTGTCTGAGAAGGAACCTGGTCAAGTGTAGAGGCTCATCCCTACACAGAAGATTGACAAATGGGTGATTTTTTTTAAAAGCCCCTCTACTGATGCATGCAGGGATTGCAATAAACATTGATGATGGTAGTACTGCCATTGACAAAAGGACACATCTTCTAATGCATTAAAAAAAAAAAGAATATTTAAAACACTGTTGGCATGGGGGGGGGGGGGCGGGAAGCTATGACAAATGCATTAAGAAAAGCACAGTTGTGTGTCAAGGGTTGGTCATTTTTGCCATACCAGCATCTTAGTAGCCATGGCTCAATTCCTTGTGGCCAAGAATAGTTAATAATATTTTAATGCCATTCCTGGGCTTTTGGTGGCTCTTTTCCATCATCCTAACTGGATGAGACAGTATAAAGGCTTTAAGGAGTCATAGAAGCTCTGCCACTTCCAAAGGTAAGCTTGACATGAAGATGGGTAAAGTCTCCCCAACACCTAGTACAATGGGAGATTATCATAGAACTGGTGATCAAGAAATCAAAGTTCTAGTCTAGTCCTAACACGGTGGCTTTTGGAAAGCCCTACTAACTTTCTGTCCTGAATATCAACTGCTCTGCCTTCCCAATGCTGGTAATGTCAGCACATGTTCTAAACCAGCGGTTCTCAACCTGTGGGTTATGTTCAATTTGTAACAATAAAAATACATCCTGCAAATCAGATAGATTCATAACAGTAGCAAAATTACAGTTATGAAGTAGCAACGAAAATAATTTTATGGTTGGGGGTCACCATAACATGAGGAACTGTATTAAAGGATCGCGGCATTAGGAAGGTAGAGAACCACTGTATCTAAACTAAGACACTAGTTCCTAACTCAATAGACATTTGTGCTACCCAGGACACAGCTGAACCACCTTTATTTAAGACCATCTGATGAAGCCTATGGATCCCTTCTCACAATAATCTTTTTTAAATAATTGAATGAAATGCCAAGTTTCAGTTAGAGGTTAGTGAAGATAAGGATATAATTTTTCCCCCTCCATCCAAGTTTACAAAGCTGTTGAAATCTATCCATGGATACTCTGGGATTAAAAACTCTGGCCTAAAAGGACTGAGGAGGTGTAATTCAGTAAGATCTGAGTCATTCACATGAATCACATTATCCCAGGGATCCTGGAAATCAGCATATTCTCTCTTGCCACTGGCATAGTCTGACTTACGTCAGTCCTGTATCTTAGCCTTTGAATCACAGAATGGGGCAACATAGGGCTGGTGTAGGCTGGAACAATCTGACTCCATATCCACCATGACAATTGCTGATGAAGTTTTATCTTCATAGGGTCCATAAAACTGTCCACATACATAGAGGCAGCTAAGTGGCATGGGGGATAGAAGGCCTGGAGTCAGGAAGACCTGAGTCCTAATTCATCCTCAAACATGATAGCTGTGTGACCTTAGCCAAGATATTGAATCTCCGCCTGCCTGTTTCCCCCTCTGCAAAATGGGGGTGATAATAGTACCTACCTCCCAAAGCTGTCATGAGGATCGAATGAGATCATATCCGTATAATGCTTAGCACAGTGTCTGACATATAATTAAGTATTTAATAAGTAGTTTGTTCCCTTCCCCACATATCTGAGCTAGAAAAATCAAATGAAAGGGAATTGCTGTTACCAGGATTCATTATTATCTATTTCCATGAGACAAAGGCATTAGGTTAGAGAAGAAACACTTTCTCATTTTGGGAAATGGTCAGGCTGGCACTCTGATAAACAACAATGAATGTTACAGGCAAGAATTAATATAAAATTGGTACTTTATAGAAAGAGCTGAACCATGACAACAAAAAGATATTATCACAAAGTGGTAACAAGGACCTCACTCTGTGCACTCCAGAATGAGATGTCTGGGTTTCAAATCTACCCATGCCACATTCTGCTTACACTGACATGCAGCAATTGCCAAGAGTCGCAGAAAATACCGCCTCTTCTGATTTGTATCATAACTTGCTCTTACCTTTCTTTTGATGTCAGTGAACTGAGAAAACATTAAGGACAAATAGTAGGACAATTCCAGGATATAGTAGTAATGAAGATCAGGTGTCAGTGGCTGGAAATGAGAGATGAAAGAAAAGGTTTAGTAGTTAATATAAAACCTATTTTATTTTGCCAACATTTCACTATTTTAGTAAAGTTATACAACACTTGCAGCTTGAACAAATGGGCTTGATATTTCATTCTGTATAAAGGCAATGATATTTGCAAGAGTGGCTCCAATGTAAAGTTTAATGTCATTGTCAGAACTGTACCTTTTCCTCTACAATTTCTCAGATAATATGAACACTTGGTAGTTTTTCATCAATATTAGTAGAAGCATTTAAGGTTTAAAAAAAGTCTAAAGAATAATTCTGGGATTTTTTTTTAGAGCACTTGAAAACCATAAGCATATCCTAAAACAGGGAAGAAAAATAATACTCTATGACTGCTGTGAGCTTTTAGTATGCAAGAATAAGGAGAATAAGCATTTTTTTGTCCCCAGTCTTAGATTAAAAGTTTATTGCTTAGGCTCAAGAGAAAAAGAGGAAAAGGGAACACGCATTCATTACACACTTATGATGTTCCAGGCACTATGCTAAGTATTTTACAAATATTATTGCATTTGATCCTCACAATAACCCAGAGAAATGGTGGTAAATAGAAGTTAAGTGACTTTTCCAGGGTCATATAGCTAGTTAAATGTCTGGGGCTAGATTTAAATGCAGATCTTCCTGACTCTAAGACCAATAATCTACTCATTGTACTACCCAGTTGCCTCTCAAGAGTTAAAATCATCTCAACTCATCATTAAACCTTGACATGATAGAACAAAATTATTTACCATACTGTCAAGACTAAATGGATGCTTAAAACATTAGCTTAAATAATCAGAATAATGGAGAAACTACTCTAATAAACTGGGACCCGACAGTCAAGTAGCCAAGAGCCTGGAATCATCAAGAAAATGACCAGTGCAGGGGGAAAGGGGAGGGAAGGGAAGGAAGAAAGGATGGGGGAGGGAAAGAGAGAGAAAGAGGGAGGAAAGAAAGAGGAGGAGAAGGAGGAGGAGGAGGAAAAGGAAAAGGGAGGGAGGGAGAGAAGATGTTTGAACATTTTAAGCAAGGGTCTCTATTCATATGGTGGTTATGCTGGTAATTGTTTAAAAGTTTGGAAGGTCAGACTGGTGCCCAGTTAAGCAAAATAGTTCTAACTGCCCAAACTGGAGCAGGTGAATAGGGACTACAAAAGAAAAAGACAGAAGTAATGTAGGGTAAAAAACCAGGAAGTTTGCCATGGCACTTTAGAATGAGTTTTAAGTGGGAACTACAAAAGACTACAGTTTTATTCGAAAGGCAGGAGGTATGAAAACCAAGAGAACTATTCATGTGGGCTTGTTTTGTGCTATATTTCTGCAATAGGACTCATCAGCTCCATGTGTTATAAATACAAATTAACTCTCCTGCTTTAGCAGAAGTTGAATGAGACTGGAGAAGCACGTCTCCTTTAGTAAAATGTAGACTTCCTAGACAGGATGAAGAAACAATCCTTACAGGAAATATGGAAGAAAGATTCTTGAGATAGCAAAGGGGAATCAAGATCCAGGTCAGGAACCATTTAAGTTGAGAAATATAACAGCTAGAATGAAAAAGGTTTGGACCTCTGGAACTCTTTTAATAGAGACAAATTCAGATGTGCTAGGGAGTATTTATTAGTGGTTCATGTGCTATATAAGAGTAAATAAGATCCAGAGGCACTGAAAGGTTCAAATAAACACATTTCTAGTCCTAGGAGAGAGATAAATAGTGGTGACTGGTGACTCTTTTGCCTGAGAACTGAAGATTCCTTCCACTTCTAAATCCTATTATCCTAAGAGAAATACAGTGTTCAGAACAAGAGAGAGAATAATTCCTTAATACTCTGCACTGGTGCAACTTCATCTCAAGTCTTGTGTTCAGGTCTCAGTGGAAATTGAGTTAAGATGGATGTTGAGCAGTGGGATATCCAGAAAAGAGTCACCAGGACGATGGAGGGACTTAGAATCATATCACAATCAAAGGAATCTGAGATGTCTAGCCTGGAAAAGAACTATATGTGTGGAGAGGAGGGAGGACAAAGGGAAGGGAAGAGGAATATAATTACTTCCTTCAAATACATGAAGGGCTAATAGAAGAAGAAGTAAAATTATTGTATATAGCTACAAAGGGTAGGGCCAAGACTAATGGGTGAAAGTTACCCAAGGGCAGAAAACTCAAAATAAGGAAGAATAGTCTCACATTACATCTGTTTAACAATGCAAAAGGTTGCCTCTTGAAGCAATGAGTTTCTCTTTTACTAAAAGTGCTCAAGTAGAGTTTAGATGACTACCCAGATTGGATATAGTGACTAGGAATCAGAAAGACCTGAGTTCAAATCCCATCTATGATACTTATTCGTTGTACAACCATGGGTAAGTCACTTAAACTCGTTCATGTTAAGCTTCTTTGTATGCAAAATGGGAATAATAACAACTGTAATACACACCAGGGTTGTTGTGGGCTTCCAATGAGGTCATGCACGTAAAATGTTTTGCCAAACCTGAACTTCTATATGTCAATATTTACTATTTATCTAGTGTTACTGTTACTTGTCAAGGATGTTGTAATAGAATGAGCAGCTAACCTGGCCGACCTTTAAGGTCTCATGAAACATTGAGATTCTATGACTGAGCAGGTAGGTGGCACAGCCAATAGAGCACCAGTCCTGGAGTCAGGAGGACTTGAGTTCAAATCCGACCTCAAATACTTTCTAACTGCGTTGATTCTGGGAAAATAATTTCACCTCAATTGCCTCAAAAAAAAAAAGGAAAAAAAAGGTTCTATGACATTGCAATTCTTCACCAAGAAAGGTAAAGAGGAAACAGGATGGAAATTTCTGAAGTTATATACATTGTGGATAAAATTAACATTGACTAAATCTTGTTAGAACTTGAGTGAGAATGTTTTAAGAAAAAAAATTTAAAAGTATAACCATATCCTCTGTGCAGTAAGTATATGGAATTCATTACCCCCAAGAAATACCACTACCAAGAAATTAATGGATTTTTAAAGAGTTTGGACACATTTATGAGTGACAATACCTATCAAAACCTATTAAGAGAAGAAGTAACATGTTAAATTACCAAATTTAACGTTAATTTCAGGAGGAATAATGGTACCCTGTCATAACACATCCCTCATGGAAGCTATTGGTAACAGAATAGTGGGTTTTGACCCACTGTGGAAATTTCAATATTCCCTGACTAATGATTGGTGGCAATAGACAATGTTTGTTAGCACCTAATAAACGCTGAAAAACCTGAAGAAAACAAATTTGCAAAGTTGCTGGCGTAGAGTGGGTAACTAATGTTTGTTGTTTGACTATTTGATGGCAGAGACTATGGGGGAAACATCTTAGTGTAAAGAATTGCTCATTTTGTATGTGAACAGTTAATTTGCTTAAAGGAAGAGAAAAAATTTCGTAAGGAAAATTATAAAAATCATCTTATGAAGAAACAGTATCTCATTGATAAAATTTTGAGAAATGGTACATGTTGCTCTGAGTACCAAAGACAGAACTGCCAATCATGAATATACTGAGAGAATCTGTTCTAAGGCAGAAAATGACTGAGATAATGGTAGCTGCTGTATGGACCATCAACTCATTTACCTGTGACTGTTTTTAGAATTGTAAAGGTTATAACTGACATTATAAATCAAACAGCTGTTTGGGGACTATGGAAACATTATATAATAACTGATGGGAGTTCATATCTGACAGAAAGATAAGTTTCCTGAATTTTGTCCCCTAAGGTAAGTATGAATCACTGAACACCGGGAAGATCTTATTCAAGCTGTTAGAGACTATTGAGAAGCTATAGGAAAAGATAGAAGAAGGAGTTGAATGGAAGAGGAATCACAAGAAGACGAAGGATAGAAGACAGAAGGCTTTCATCTGCTTTGCTGGGAACCTTCTAGTTGGAAGAGATGCATTATTTTGCTGACTGACTGGGGAAAGACTGAAACAGCTGCTAGAAGCTTGTTGGAAGAGAGCTATAGAAACCAGCTATTGTGTAAAGAGCTATTGGGGAACATTGGTTTTTAGGGCCTAGAGGGTCAGATAAGAGAATCCTCTCAGGGGGTACCTGTGTTGCCATCTCCTGTTTTCTCTGGTTTGAGGGAGAAATAGAATGTTTGCTGTGATGAACGACTTAGAGCTACCCGGACAAAGTGGAGAGATCTAAGAAGCTTGGCAGTTCTCTGACTTAACAATACTGTTTCTCGGTGAAAGAGAGTAATACTTTTTTTTAAGGGCCCTCATAAAGGTGGCTGTGAGTGAAAATAGTTTGTCATTGTTTCATTGACTTGAGGGCAAGAGAGGAATAGCTTCGCCCTGCAGGAGAGCAGTAAGGACCAGAAGGGAAACGGCTAGTAGAGGAGTAGTTTCATGTGGTGTCCTGAAGGACATGAGGGATTGAAGTCTAGAATTGTGTCATCCCTGGCACATGGGGTTCCTCACTCATGTGGCTCCCTGCTAGGTGTCTATGTGTATCTACTATCCTCCACTGATATTATGGGCATTGTTGGAAGACTGTGATCAAAGTTTATGGATGAATTGTGATTATCCCTACCCTTGCTTTCTATTGAATAAATGTTGTGTTTATTGTTGTTTATTTAATCTTATCACTTAGTAAATGTTTAAGAGTTACTGGTATTATGGTGACTAATAGTATTAAATTGGTCATACAATGGTGGAGGCTCAGGACTCACAGTGGTGAGCAGTATATTCCCCACTTACACACAACATAGTTATCCTAAAACCCTACCCCTAGAACCCTAATGCATAATAGTGAATTATAGCAGCGTTTGTGTCTCAACTCTGGGAACTCTAGATCTAGAATGAATTCAGGTTGGTATGAGTAAGCCAGACCAAAGAGAGAGAAGAGATTGTCAGTCTGTGTCATCTATATCCTATACTGTTGAGGCTAGTCTCGATGTCTTCACGTGCAAATTTGGGACAATAACATTTGCAATATGGGGATGTTATGAGGAACATTTCATAGATATTATATATAGAATGTTCTTTTAATTAGCCCTTCAACATTAATATTACATTCTTTGAAAACAAGACCTTACCCCTGCCCTGACAGAAATATCTTAAAAGTTTCCACTTTGTTTATGAAATTCATTGAATTCACAAGAGGTTATCACAAATATATTACTATTTTTATAACTACATATATTCGTAAAATAGCACAAGATCTATATTTTCACAAGATAGCATACCTTTAGTACAATGGAAAAAAGTCACTAGTGCCTTTCACTTAGTACCTATTTACTTATTTTATTAATATATCAGTCATTTAGAGCGTGAATTAATAATACGGAAAAACTTCATCTTTTAAAGTCAATCTCCTAGAACTTGAACTGCAATATGTGCGTGAATAAAGAACTAACTATACATGCAATTCTACCGTTACATGTATAGTCACACTTTCCTTTTGCAGAATGATTATTTGTTAATACTTTTTGTACCGAAAAAAGTAGTTAATTTCTAATTAGTGTACTGCATTCTTCTAAGATGACCAATTTTCCCCTAACTAATTACAATTTTCTACAAGCTTTCTTTAACTGTGTATTGAATAATTCATGTCTATGTAGTACACAGTTTCTTATCAGTAGAAAGCACAATAATGATGCAAGTTCCCATGCGTGTTGCTCTTCTCCTTGACAATGACTTAGCCAACGTTCATTGTATAATCTTGTGTCTATCAAACACTCAATCTCTCACACTGATTCTCTGGTGCTCTCTGAAGCAAGATCTGTCAACATACTTTGGGCCACTGCTGTTGGCTACTCATTTTTTAGTAACAGGAAACATATCAATTACATCTATAAAATTTGGGGATGTTATAGGATTGAGTACAGGAATTTTTTGGTTTGTTTTTTAAAAATTAGATTTTGTGCCATTTCACAAAGCACGTATTCTCTTTCTGTAGAATCTGTCTTAATGTGTGGCCTATTAGAAATGCTACCATGTCAAAAGAGAACTGAAGTTTCTAGAAAACTTCAAATGATAACAAAATCAGGATTTTTACTCTTTGAAGAGACTAAAATTCAGCATATTACTACAGAGTAGGAGAGAAACTTTAAAACACAATAATACAGATATTTAAAGAAAGCACTTGGGACCCAGAAATGTGGCTTTTTTGCAGTGAACAATTAGTCCCCAATGTAATTTAATTCTCTATCAGATGGCTATCAAATTCTCAGAGTTCTTTAATGTTATCTTGCTTAGTAGGCTTTCTAATCTGGATAAAATACCTCCAGGAAATAGAGATTTCAGTCTAGGATTCCATATATAGCATCTGATATAAATCTCTAACTCTTGTTGAAGCACTATGTATCTTCTGATGAAGATTACAGGTATATTTGCTCCTCATTAACACTATGTACACCAAAATGTAATGGTCCAAAGTCTCAGAAAAAACCAAAAGAAAGGAACCCTCTGTAGCATAACGCACGTCTGCTTACTTGAGGAGGGGCAAAATATTTAGTCGAATATCTGGCTCTCGTGTACAATGTTCCGAAAGTCTTAGTATAGTTTAAGCTGTTAAAGCATAAAACTGCACCAAGACTTCTGGGATTCCCTGTACATGTGTGTGGATAGATGGCTAGATAGAGAGATAGACAGATAGAAGTGGGTACACACCACCTCAGATGGATGAGAAAAGTCCCTTGATATTCAAATCTAGACTGATATAGCACCAAAACCAATACTAATTTTACTGAATTAGTGGGTAGATGCAAAGATACTTCAGAATACAAGGATCCGAAAAATTTCTTCTAATGCTGTGATTTTAATCTCCATTCAAACAGTTTTTAGTTGCATGAATGAGTTTCTCATATAATTGGCTGATTCCATACTTCCACCCTTAAGGAAGGAATGCTTCATTTACATTTCTAAAGTTTTCTCAAACCACAATATGAGACAAACAGCTTGCTACCCTAAAATTCTGCACTTGATCTTTCTACACAGGCTGTTCATATGTGTCCATGCTGTCATCAAACCCTCAGGCTTCTTCTAGTAATTAAAAATAGCCGGCCCCACCTGTTTAACTGATAGAGAACTGTAGCCACCCTTAAATGTGTACCTGCTCGACTTCCCCCTTATATCCAGACACAAACATACCCAGAACACTTTTCCCAAATCATGGCTGCTTTCTAATATTAGCCAGCAGAGGGCACCAAAGAGCCAAAGAGTTAATCATCCTGATGAGGGCTAGAGAGACAATGCAATGAATTTGGGGCATCATAATCTATTAAAGAGGAAAGCAAGTACTCCTACCTGATAGGGATAATTGTACCAGCACTGCTTTGTGTTCCACAGCCAGGGTGTCTGGAAAAGAGTAACAAAGAAACGCATTTTAGGGATTAAGAAAGCACTTGGGGGAAAAAGACACTTACCAAAGCATCCGATCCCAGTGCTCTTGCCCCACTTCAAAGGAATTTTTATTTTTCATTTTTGTGTGAATTTGGAGCACTTAAAATTTCAGGAAACAGATGCAAGATTAATTATTAAGCTAGCAGTCATGCCCTTTGATCATTCAGGCTATTCCTAGGACGTGAAAAACAACAAAACATAATCACGAAAGTGAGGCGCTCTGGGGTTCTTTTTCCAACACTGAGATGGAATTGTAGCTATTAATTCCCACATTTACTCAGATCCCACATAAGCAATAGGACAGAGGTGCAAGGCAAGTGTGTAGGGTTAGTCTGTGAAAAAATAATTCCTCTTTTTGTATGGTTCACTGATCCAGGTGTGTATTACACCCCCATGTTGTCTTCATTTGCCCTGTTTCCTAAAGTACTCATCAAATTGGCCCAAATGACAGGAATTTTGAAAATCCAGAAGTAAAAAAGAAGACTGGCATACCCAGGATGGCTGCTAGCAAAGGTTCTTAGATCTGCTTTACTAGGAAAGAGAGCTGTTCAAGGCATCAACAATCTTTTAATTACATTCACTAGTTCAGGGGAAAAGTCAGCACCCTGAACTTCAGAGAAAATACAAACAGAGAAAATATAAGCAAAGAAATAAAGACCCAACAGACAGGGCTCTGACTGCCTGAATCAACTATACACTTTACATACATCCCTGGATCTAGAGAGCCTTTACATCTGAGCAGGCAGGGAGCTCTGAACATAGGTCCACTCAGAATCCTGACTAGGGAATCACAAGATCCTTCTCATAACCTATCCCCCAAAGCAAAATGCCAACTGAGAGTATATACAATTCTGAGAGCCAGAAAGCATCATAACCCTCTGATTCAGTGCCTAATTAGAAATTAGCAAAAGGTGTGAAAGCCTTTCTAAGAGCAAGCCTCACCTAAGCAAGCTTCCCTTAATGGGCTCAACTGAGGCCTATTAATGGGTAGGGGAGATCTTAAATCCCATTAACATTACAAAGACTCATCAAAAACTTGAGAAAATACAGAAGGCCTTAACTTTTCTACTTTCTCATTGTGAAAGGGTCAAAATAAAGGACAGAGATGAAGAAACAGCAAAAAGTCAGTTTGCAGAATTTTTGTTGAATCCACTTTCCTCTAAACCAAGACAGCATATTTCTATTTGCACGTGGAAGGAAGGGGAAGAAGAGAGAAAAGGAAGAGGAAGGCAAGTGTGAAAATGCCCAGCCGGAAGCAGAGAGGTCTCTTCCAGGGAATTAGGACTTCTTCCTTCCTTCAAGCCAAACTCCTAAAGGACGTATCTATTCCAGGCCATCATGAATGATAATGAAGAAGTGGAATTCAGAACAGCTTACCCTCCAATTTTAAGCAACTATAACTGCACTGCTGGGATATCAGTCCTGATAACTTGAATCCTGCTCTTTCCCTACACATTTTTAGTTTTGTTTTTCTGAATGCATGGTCTGGTAATGCTGGAGTCTCTAAGTAATTTTGGCCAAAGTTTCTGAGAGTAATAATAGTACCCTGTTAGTTCTTTTGTACACTGCTTCTAACTTTTTATTTCATCTTCCCATCCTTTGAAGAAAAACAAATGTTACCATCTTATAGATTACACAGAGTGAGGCTCAAAAGATTCTCAAGAA
Organism: Pseudochirops cupreus; assembly: GCA_028627135.1. Classification (NCBI taxonomy): domain Eukaryota; kingdom Metazoa; phylum Chordata; class Mammalia; order Diprotodontia; family Pseudocheiridae; genus Pseudochirops; species Pseudochirops cupreus. Next base: position 303,189,152 of record CM053582.1, read on the forward strand.
CAATTTGCCCAAAATCATATGTCTAATTTGTGAAGGAATAATTATTGAGACTCAGATTTCCTGAATCAAATTCTAACACTGCAATTTTTTTTTTTGCCTAAATCTATGTCTCAATCCTTTTTTTCCCCTCTACTCCCATTCTCTTTCTTTGCAATTCTCTCTTTCTTTCCAATCCTGTTTAAATGTCTGGGACCTAGAACTGAAGGGGGAACACTAAATTATTAGTTTATTTTTTATTGAAAAGTTTTATATACTCTTTTCTTAATTTAAAAAGTAGATGGAGTGTTTTATTGTTCTTTCTCTCAAAATATTGAAAAAGCTACCTTAAATTATGTTACTGTTCACTTATGGGTCCCTGCAACAGAGCCCATTTTAGCTATATTTCTCCCTGATTTAAGCAAGCATTAGGTAGACTGCACTTGAATCTGATGAAAATAACCCCCTGATTGAGTGCTATTCACAGAATTATAGAGTTGAAAGAAATGCCATTCTTTAGAAACTATTTATTCCATAAGTTGAATTACACTTAAAATATCCCAATATTATGCTTACCATTGCTAAAGTTCCTTATGATCAACCTCTGGGACTAAGATTTTTGGTTGCCTGTTTTTTTTTCCTAACCAGTAAACTTGATCTCTCCTCACTGTAACTTAACCTTATTTCTTGGTAAGCAGAAGTAGAGGACAACAACTTAATATACCTTGATACCTGAAATGCTGAGAAACCATTACTGAGTCTTCCTTCAGCCTTCTACCAATGATTTTTCATTTACACAGATTTATAAAAGGTTCAAATGAGAGCAAAAGAAAGAAGGCTGAGATGCATGTTTACCCAATCCACACTTTGAATCTCAAGTCACAAAGCACAGTAGGCTTTTCCATTACACTACATACATCTGCTTCCAGATACATGAAGCCCACAGCAGTAATGAGCAAAGCCATAAACAAGCCTGCACCCCATATAAAGGGTCAAGGTCATCTTTTACCTGAACAAATGCAATCACTTCATTATGGAGGCAAAGCCAGGGGTAGCTTCCCGAGGATCATCCTCATTTCCTCTCTAATCATTTGTGTATGTGTCTATGTAAATACACATACATCATATTGTATACAAGAGAACCAAATGAGATCTATCATCACTACAAATAGAGCGGGATTGTATAGAATGCAATATGATGTATGTGTACTTATGTCATCTGTTCTCTTATTCAGTATAGCTGTTATTCCATTCATTTATACTTTTTAAATTAACTCTTTAGTAGAAACACAATTTCAATATGAAGAGAATTTGACAAAAACTGGAGAAGAGGTCCACTAGTATTTTACCAATTGGTGTATGGTAGGTTTGGTTTATCTTAATCTCTTCCTAGGAAATTTCTTAAAAGTAATATTTTTAAAAGGTAGTATTGCACTACTTTCCAACTCTTGTTAACACCTGTTATTGCATGGAATCAACTACCAACAAATCGACATGCTGGCACTTATGTGACCTTGGACAAGTCACTTCACCTCTTGGGCATCATTTTCTGCATCTATCAAGTAGGGGATAATATTCTAAGTGCCACCTTCCTACATCACAATACTGTTGCAAGCATATGAGATAACCTATGGGAAAGTACTCCATAAATCTTAAAGCACTACAGAAATGCAAGCTATTAAGATTACAAAGTTCATGGCAATTGCCTTTCAGAACATCCGTATTAGGTAGACAAGGAAATGAAACCATATATGAACATGTGTCCACAGCTACATGAGGAATAATGAGTACACACCTAATGGCCGCTTACTGTTTTAAAGCACAGAATACTTCTTTGACAAAGAAGCACTATTACACCAGGAACATTTAATTATTCCTCATTCAAAGTAAGATGAAAAAATAGATCTGAAGCAAAAAAAAAAATTCACAGTAAAAATCTTAACTGGAAATATGAGATCACAGAAAAGGACTTCCAGTTTACTAAGTTTACATTGGATAATAAAATGAAACGGTTTAAAAATTAGGTAGTTGGATGGCTAGAAGCAGCAGTTTCTTGGAATTAAACACAATTTTACTTGGACCAATAAAGGATAAAGAAGCTTTCCAGTGTTAGCGAAGCACCTTAGTCTTTTTTTCTGCAGTCAGCTTGTCAAAGACAACAATTTTTCAAGATGGAAAGTTCTTTTCATCTTCATTGGATTAGCAGCCATGTTTTATTTATCTTTTGTTGGTAGTAATTTGTTTTATTTTTACTTTTATTCAGTGAAGACACTTTGGGGAAAGAGCGCAGTAAGGGCTACAGCTAAGGCCAGATAAGCCTAGAGCTACTGCTAGCCAATAGCCACAAATGACATTATTTCCCACTTACCAACCAAGCATACCTTCTTTTTACCCATACAGAATAGACATGAGGAAGGCAGCAAGCCCATCTGTAAAAACCAAAGAGCTCATCTAGGGAGAGACCACTTAAAAAGGTAAACCACATGAGTGGTATGGGCATTTGCTTTAAAAGCTAGACAGTGACAAGAAAAGGTTATTTTGACACCCACTCCAACTTTATGTTCAAGATTCATTATTGATCAGCATTGGCAAAGCATATCAACATTAATAAATTGTTCTAGACGTTCCTTCAGCAAAAGCTAGACTCAATTTGGAAAATAATTCAAATATTGGTCCAATATACACAAGTGGGATGGATACTTGGTACCCATATGATGGGCATCTCTGGGGTGTCCCTAACTTGCCTAAGCATGCAGAGGAATACCTAAGAATTTGTTTTAGGGTTTTACCTGAGAAATAAAGGAAAGGGGATGTTTGGTGGGCAACATTTCATACCAACATATTTACCTTTTAGGGAGACAGCCTGAGTCTGCATATTTTATTTAAAAGGGAGAAAATGAAGATAAAAGAATCAAGAGGAAGAGATGAGAAATGGGAAAAAAGAAAAGAAATGGAAGAGTTTGAGGCACAGAAGAGGAGTTGCAGAAAAATAGCCAAAAAGAGAAACTGAACAAGGTGAAACGTATGGGTCTGATTAATAGGTATATTATTCTAAGACTAAAGTTAGGAATCAGTGCTCTATAGTCTTTTTTAACAAATCTCATAAGAAAAAACATCTAAACTGTATTTACAAATAGTATATACTACTAATAATGTATTGACCCCTCAAGTTATTTGAAAAATTCTAATTATAGCCAGAATCAAGCAATATAAATTGCTGCCCCTGCAGTATATGTAGGCTGTCACTGATAATAAATAATTTTTTAATTTAATTTTGCATTTCAAACATAAAAATCACATTTCATTGTAGAACTAACAGCAATGCCAAGGTCATAAGTCAAAGGACAGAAATCCCTAACAATAAATCAACAGCACCGATGAAGCAAAATATATTCATTTTACTGACTACCTACCAATTCTCACTCCTTATCTTGCCGCTAATATTGACAGCCATGGGTCACATTGGACATAGACTGGAAAGGCTGGGTCTGGCCTGGCAGGAGAGCTCAGAGATGAGAAAAATTCAGTACTCATTTAGAGGGAAAGCAACATTGTCAAAAATGGCTATGGCTATCGGGGTGGAAATAATTTCCAAAGTAAACACCACATGTTCTGCCTCAGAGATATCTGGATGAATGGATGAATGGATGGATGGATGGATAGACAGACATATGGCAAAATACTGATACATAAATGAGCAGGACTTAGTATCAACAAGACTATTTCTGAGCTGGGAAAAGAAATACTGAAAGCAATGTTTAAGCATGATAAATAGGTTGGTAGTATTTAGGATGCCTTGGGGAAAGAAAAGCTTGTACCTGAAAGAAAATGTCTCAATGACATAGGGGGTCCATGATGAGAACCCTAGAATGGAGTGGTACATAATCAATCACTAACTTCATCCTGAAAAATTGTCCTTCACATCATCTGTCTCTTCCTTTCTATTACCACTCTTGGTAATAGACTAGGCCTCCTGGTTTATGCAACCTCCTAGCAAATTTCATTTAACCAAGGTTATAAGCCACTGAATACTACTAAAAAAAAAAAACCCCTTACATATAGTTTTCATCTTGTCTCTCCACTGCTTGAAAATCTTTAATGGATCCTTATTTTGCAGTCTGTCTGATTTTGAAGTTTGTCTCACCTTACTCACATATTATATAAATTTGCTTCTTACTATTCTCCATTAAGAACCTTTTGCTATAACAATCTTCTCTCTCCTCTATCAGAATGTTACTCATTCTTCAGGGTCCACCTCTTACACAACAGCTTTTCTATAAGTGTTAGCTCCAATTAATGCCCTTATTTGCTGAATATTTACAGCACTAAGAATCACAGAATTAGAAAATCTCAGTTGGAATGAACCTCAGAGGCCTTCTAGTGCACTCTATTACCAAAATAAAACCCTTTATTTCATATAAATGATCATTCAAACTTTACTTAAGGACCTTTAATGGCGGGGTGGGGAAGTGGGTCTAAGGACCTATTACTTCCTGATGCAGTCCATTGCACTTTGGGGTAGTTGTAATTGCTAGAAAGTTTTACCTTCTTACATCAATCTAAACTTTCCTTCTATGAAACTCAAAAAATCATTAATTTGGAGCTAAAAAGAATCTCAGAGATCATCTTGTCTAATTTACTACATAATTCATGAATCCCATAATATTTCTGGCCAACGATCATATAATAAATGCATCCAATGATGGGAAAGAAGGTGAACTGTATTGGTTTGGCCATCTCTAATGGTCAGAAAGTTCTTTCTAATACTGAGCTAAAATCTGGCTTTCCATAACTTCACAATTTTCCAAATTGGTGTGAATGGACCAAGAGTTTCTCAAGACTCTATCACTGTCTAGAAATACCTCTATCTTCAGGACCCTTTAAAATTCTTGCAGCTGAAAGCAATGCAATGCCCTTCACTACCAAAATGAACAGGAGGCTGGATTGCTTAATCTGCAAACTGTTCTTAGAAAAGTCTGTAACGTATTACTGACTTCCAAATGGATACTCAGACCTTTACTTAGCCCTAAGTAAAAAACAAATATTCAATATGAATTACTTGGGGAAAACTCCATATTTGACAAAAACTTCTAGGAAAACAATGGGAAGAAATTAAGTTTAGACTAACATCTTATACCAAATACAATATTAAACTCAAAATGAAAAGGTGACCTGAATATTAAAGGCTTTGTTATAGAAAGAAATGAGAAGAAAACCAAATCTGGTATCTATCATCTCAACAAATAGAGGTGGAAGCACAGAAGAGGGAGATCTTAACCCACAAAAGGGATGAAGACAAACACAAAAAATAAAATAATTAATTTTAACTTCATGAAGTTGAAAAGTTTTTGCACAAATAAAATCATTAGATCTAGTATAGGAAGGGAAGCTATAGATTGTGGAAGTCTCTTTGCATCAAATAGCTCAATAAAGGTATGCTATCTAAATAAATATAGGGAACCAAAGCAAATATATAAGATCAAGAACCATTCCCCAGTGGGTAAGTTGTCAAAGTGTACAAATAAATAGTTCTCAAAAAGACCACAGTCTTTTAATAAACATATGAAAGATTGATATTAATCACCAATAATGAGACAAATATAAATCAGAGCAACTCTGTGGTTTCACCTCATGTTCAGACAATTGACAAAGATCACCAAAGATGAGAATAATCAATGTTGCAGGGGCCATAGAAAGATAGACACATTAATATGCTGTTGTTGTTGCTATAAGTTGTTCCAAATAGAAAACAATTTAGAATCAAACAAATTAAGTGACTAAAATGTCCATAGCTTTTGGTCCAAAAATCCCATTATAAGTCATATATCCAAAGAAGATGAAAGGTAAAAAGGAAGGTCCCATCTACACTAAAATCTTTAAAGCAATACTTTATCTAGTAGCAAAAAACTGGAGGGGGTCCCGCAGGGGAAGTAGATGCCCACTAATTGGGGAATGGTTGCACAAATTTTAGTACATGGGTGTAATAAGATGTTATTGGGCAATAAGAAATGATAAAGATGAAGAAAACAGAAAAGCATGAAAAGACTTACATGAAATGACATAAAATGGAGTAGGCAGAATCAGTACTACCACATGACTACAACAATGTAAAAGGAATGACCAATAACAATGAAAAATTGAGCATAGAGTAATTATTATGACCATGCTTGACTTTGAAAAAATATGAGAAAATACATCATACTTCATCAGAAAGGTCGGGGTCTTTGGGTGTGGAGCACCACACATACTGTAAGACCTAGTCAATGTGTTGATTAGTTGGTTAGTATGTTGAACTACTTTTTTCCCTGTGCATTTTTATTATGTTAAAAGGGATGATAAGGAAAGAGGAGGAGTATATTTGGAAATGAAGATGATGTATAAACAAATGATATCAATAAAAATGAAGTATTCAGTCTCAGACAATATTTGTTAATTGCTGATATTATTGACTTACGATGAGCAACTATAAATTAGAACTAAGATAAGCCTCAAAGAGCCATTCTGAGGATAGGTCACATGATCTCTGACATGTTTTCCAGGAATAACATTCTGAGACCCGATGAGTCTTACTATAAATATTGTCTATATTAAGGTCCTCAGAAATGGGCAGCAATTTTATCTGACGTTCAGCATTGAATTTTAAATGAAAACATCTCTGTTTATTGCTTAGTGAAATGAAAATCACTGAAAATTTAAGAGACCATTTTATATGATACCCAATAGGAGAACCAGATTTTAAAACAAGAGACTTCCACAGAATTCAGTTAGTACCTTTCCTCTGGGATTATGTGCCATTTACTTGGTATATACCTGGTGTATACAAAGTTACCTGTCTCTTGTTCCCTTAAAATGTGGCCTTCTTGTGAGCAGGGGCCATGTTTGTTTGTTTTTTTATGTTTTCTTTTATGTCTGGCACTTACGGTGGCACCTAGTTAATTGAAAGTACTTAATTAATACTTTTTAACTGGCTCCATAAGAGTAAAGTTTTGAATAATGAGGGAGAGACCCTCCAAATTTTATATCAACATAATGATGCCTTTAGAGTTTTTGTCTAAGATGCTTATCTGGAGAAGACAAGAGACTAGAACATTTCACTGACACTCCTCTATGCAAAGAAAACATTACTCCCTCATCCCAGCCAGTGTTTCTGTACAAAAGTTATGCAGCTAACCAATCTAATCAATTAAAAATTCAAAATATATATTATAAGCCACAAGTTTATAAATCTTAAGCTAGAAAGGACCTCAGAGGCCATCTAGTCCAGGCACTTTATTTTACAAATGAGGAAATTGAGGCACATGGAGATTAGGTGATTGACCCAAGCCATTTACATAGTGAGTGTCAGAGGTGGGATTGGAACCCTGGTCTTCTGACTCCAGAACCATTGTTCTTTTCATTATACCATACTACTTCATTTTCTTTCATTCAGTCTTTTTTGGAGGGGGGAAGGTAGGGCATTTGGGGTTAAGTGACTTGCCCAAGGTCACGCAGCTGGTTCTGTGGCTGGATTTGAATCTGAGGCTGGATTTGAACTCAGGTCCTCCTGACTCCAAGGCCAGTGCTCTATTCACTGCACCACCTGGCCAGTCCCTATCATTCCGTCTTAAGGACAGAAAAGAACAGGTATCTCTTTATCCTTTGTAGCTACATAACACTTTGGAGACTAGATCACAAGCATGCATATGAAAATATATCCATATATCCATAAATGTATACAACTCATATACAGATATGGATGAATACTATGTATATACACATATTAAATTTATCCATTTACATAACTAGTTTAAATCAGCTACATGGCCTAGATGGAAAGTTAGAGAAATGACTATTCCTCTCTTATATTAATAACCAATTAACATGAGGGGAAGGAGGAATCCAGGGACTTTTTTCCCTTTCTATTTCCTCATTCAAAGTCCAGCTTCTCAAGGGCATTTCTGACCCTGCCCAAAGAATTTACCACACACAGACCATCTTATCTAGGTGGAATTCTTGACCCACCATTGTTCATTGTTCATAGATCCTTTTGTATAGGTTGCCTGAAGTGGGAGTCGTCTGGCTTGAGATGAATCTCTCTTTGTCCATGAGTGACATAATCAGAGTCATGTACCCAGCCCCTCATTAGAATAGATACACCTCTCATTATAATATTCATTATCTCATTCATTGTTAACCAATAAGAGTTGAATCCCACCTGTCAGGAACACCCACTCTTCAAAGGCATATAAGCATTGAGCAGCCTCCATGATTCCTCTTTGGTTTATAAGAGAAAGCCAAATGATCATAATTTTATTAATTATACACTACTCATAATTAATAAAATTGATTATTAATTACCCAGAAATTATGTCTCTTGGACTTGTCATACATCACAAAAGGAAGCACACAGGTTATTGCAAAATGCATTGCCCCCATCTGTAAATGCATAACTTAGTTAGTCTTTATTTTTTGCCAAAAGAGAATGCAAACACAGTATTAGAGGAAGTAATTTACAATACCATCCAATACCCTGGTCTTCCTTTGGAGAGAGGTATACATCAATTGCTAACCTACAAATAGACTAGTATAACTGGAATAAGCTCTGGTCCCTTTAAATGTTTTCATTGCCTAAGAAATTCCACTAAATTAAATTAATCAAATCCTTAATCCCACTCTACTAGTCTCCCACATATATTGAAATTGGTTGAGAGAGTCCAATAGCTCTATATCATAATCAGGTTGAGTGGAGTCAGAAGCTATCTTGAGGATGCTGTTCAGAGTGTTTAATCAGACAATCAGTTCATAACTCCTGGAAGAGGATAGATATCCCGCTGAGAACAATGATTAGTTATGGGGGCTGCTTAGTTTAAGAAGTCTTCAACTTTAAGAAGTCAGGACTACGAAATATAAGAGGGAGATTTTACCAAGTCAAAGTCTACATATTTAAAAATTATTTTGCTGATGCTCCCTAAAAATGACTACATGAAGTAAAGGCAAATAGTTCCCTCCCTCAGTATTTGACCTGTTTGCTACAGTCTGAAAAGCTCACAAAAGTATAACATTGGCCTACAAGATCCAAATGTGTTAAACAAGTGTACTGCATTTCCCAAATGCCTATCCTGAGTCAAACTGCCAGCAACCCTCTGTCTAGTTATAGTTAGCTCAGGGACCATATAAGATAATCATTTATATTAAAAATGTAATTTTAAAAAATTAACAGTTATCCACAATTGTGAATTCTGGTGTCAAATATATGTTCAATGTGACTATCAATTAATTCCTAACCCCACTATGTTACCTTCTCGTAGATACTAAAATTAGTCTAGAGAGTTTCAACAACTATATATTACCAATACTTCTGAAAAGAACATATCAACAATAAAATATCTTGTGGACTCATTCACCATCCCTTTGACTTCATCCTTTCCACAGTCATCATTCCCTTGTATGTGTTGTATCCTCTCATTAGAATATAAGCTCTGTGAAGGCAGCAACTGCCTCACTTTTACATTTAAAATTGTGTGTGGTATGCAGTAGGCACTTAATAAATGCTTCTTTTCAATCAATCATTCATCTTCATTCTCATTGTATCTAGTCTAATTGAAGCCCTCTTCACCACATAAGCACTTAACTTGCTTCTCTGCACATGAGAAAAGTCTTCCTAATAAGGAACCCTCATCATGTCTCTTCATTGCTCAAAACCATTCAGTGATTTGTATTGCCTCCCAAAATAAAGTTAAGACTCTTTAAACAGGCATTTATTGACCAGCAATGGACTTCAAACCTTATTTTATACTATTCCTCCTCATGTATTCTAAATTCCAAGCCAAACTGATTCTTTACTGTTTCCTATTCTGCTCATTTGCTCCTCCACAGGTTTGCTAATATTGTCTCTTATACTTCAGAAAAATTGCTCCCCTTCCCATTTTTACCTGTTGAAACTCTTCTATCAAGACCAATTCAAATATCACCACTTACATGAATCCATAGCCAGAAGTAATCTTTCCTTTCAATGAATATTCATAGAATTTTTAAAAATTTTCCTGTGCATTTTGTTTTAACTCTCTGCTTCACATTCACTGGGGTCAATAGATTTGGGGGTTGTAAAAGCCCTCAGACTTTGTCTAATTGTCTCAAGTTACATAAAAAGAAACTAAGTCTCAGAGGGATGAATTTGTTTGCCCGAAGTCACAAACAAATGAATCAAATCATAAGAACTTTTTTGAACTTACCTAATGATCAACATAGGTGTAATTTACTAAAATGTCAAGAGATAAAGATTAGCCAACTGAAGGACAAAAATTTTCCAGAATGTTGAGTAAAATTTTACTACTTATTAAAAAGAAAAAAAGTATACAATTCAATTAGCTTTGTAGACAACTATATCTTCCTCCTATCCTAGTATACCATATTAAACTTTAGAGACATAGTAAGCAGATCTGGAAAGACACTGATATGTTTTGATTTGTTTTTTTTTACTATCATGTAAATTCCAGGGTGCAAGGTTTTTTTTTTGCCTTTGTATTATCCTCTGCACCTACAGCAGAACTTTGCACAATGTATATTCTATAAAAAATGTTTGCTGAAAATTTCCCTTCTCTCTTCACAAATACAAATCCTGTTTGCCATGCTCTGGCCATGGTGCTGAATATTAAAAGAGACACCAACCTGGGACTTTGATTATTTTGTCTCTAGTCTTTGATGTCACCAACCAAACCTGACCAAATCAAACCAAATAAAAATTTTAATTTGCTTATCAAGGGTAGGTCAGTCACTTCCATTCAGTATAATTTATTATTTTATTATTTAGTCGAATAGGCATTTTGTCTTTCAAAATTCTATAATAATTATGATTTGAGCCAAATTTTAAAAAGCAATTACTTCTCAATAGGTATTCTTTCTATTAAGTTTCAAATTAATCAAGGCATACATATATATGTACATGATTTATATTTAAAATTAAATTTTTGATAAGAGACTCTGCTAAAAATTGATAATGGCATCAGTTGGGAGCTTGAGTCCTTGCAGACATTTTCATAGTACATTGAATGGAGATAAGGAAAGTATAGCATTTCAATATCTAATTTCACACAGTCGTGCAATGTGACAAACTCATCCACAAACTATTCATCATGAAAAGATATCCTTATCTATTATTTACTTATTAATTAAATCAGAAAATTTTAGCTTCTAAATTAACTTATTAACAAAGAAACTGATCTTTGTGCAGCTAGGTTCTGAGCATCAACATCTGATTTTAACCAAGTCTGTTTTCTGGTTTGCTTTTCCATTTTATGATTTTCCCAAAATTGCTGGGGATAGTCTTTTAAAAATGCACCTTTAAATACCAAAGCTATTCACAACACAGTATTTAAAAATGCTTAATACAATAGGTTAGGTTATGCAGGTTAATATAACTAAAACTTAACCAGTAGATTGTTTAAGCAGAGACTAGCTGAATATAAGTAAACACTTTCAAAAAGATTGTTCTTTAAAGATTCCCCCATAGGAAGAAGGAGTTCTTAATACCAATTCAAAAATTACAGTTAGGAGGCTATCTGATTGAAGTGGCATCCTCTCAAAAAAATATGTTATCTCCCATATTTAGCTTGAGTCAAAATGCTTCCAGAACAGAATGAAATAAACATGTTCTTTCACTGAGCAACTCTCATATTTGCTCTTATGCAGGTGGAATAATCTAGCCTTCAACTCACAAAGAACTGCATTTCATCTTTCTCTTGTAATTCTTATTGCACAGAAAATAAATGTTTTGGCCTTCTACAACCACCTAATGAATGTCTGAGGCTGTGACTGATTTTTGTGATTTTAACTAACCAATTTTCCTTTCCTGTAGTTTTATACATGTTGTCAAGGGGTTGCACTTGTTGCCTACCAAACAGCTTATTTTTCAGGCACATATGCTATCAATTACAGAAATGCCTGAATAAATCAGTGAAAATCACAACTATTAATGTATTAGAAATTGACAAGATTGAAAAAGTGCATAAAGTTAGTCTAAGCTGGGCCCATTAGCCTTCAGGCAAGGATATACAAAGTACTTCAGAAACAGAATAACAAATGCTTTGCTTTTGAAAATCTGTATGAGATGAATCTTAAGTCAGAACTAGCTATAAGACAGTGAAATATTTTCTCCAATACAAATATTTCTATGTATTTATGCGACAGTATCCTATATCTTTTTTCTTATTAATCTGCAATGTGGATGACCATGGGCAAGTTATTTAACTTCTGTACTTTTGTTGCATCATATTTGTAAAATATGGATGTAAATTATGGACTGGATGATTTCTATGTAACTTTTCTATGATTCTAAGTGGTAATCTGGACAATCTCAAATTATTTTATATTGATATCATTTAATAAATATGTAGTAGAGTTAGAAGGGAATATTAGTGTCAGCCAGGGTGTGGCCCTTCCATTGAATCCAAACTTCACAGAACAAATCCCCTTAATAAAAGGATTTGTCCTGTAAGACTTGGACAGGATCAAAAGGCCACACCCAAGGACCTAGAAGGTCACATGTGGCCTCAAGGCCACAGGTTTCTCACCCCTGATGTGAGCCTTCAGTCAGTCATTTAATTGATTATTAAGTATTGTTTTCAATGTTTTGTTTTCATACTAAAATGAACACTTAAAATTACTATACCACTGTAAAGATTCAGCAGCTTGTTCCATAAATGCATATTTTACATGGAAAATTAAATGGGATTACCAGATTATATAATGATTTTTATGGTATTCATCATGAAACTATGTCTCTTATTCTCAGATACTGATATTGGGGGATATGACATCCCCCATATTTTATTTGACCATAATACAGGAGCTGTGTTATAACAGGGTTTTAATATAGTCTATAAATGTAACTGTTTCTGGATGAATTTAAAGAGGACACCAAGAAGAATGAAATTGCAGTAGCCTAGACAGGAGATAATAAAGAAATTGCTTAAACATGAAGAGAATCATCATAATGGATTCTGAAGTTCCCTTCAGAAACAAGATGGATATGGACCATACCATCGACTCCCTTGATTTCTCAGTTAAAATAGACACCAATTTTTAAGGGCAATAGGAGATAATGTAGCCCAATGCTGGTGGTATACAAATTTTTAGGAAACACTTTCTATCATAACTTTCGCATTTCCCTCAACTACCTCATTAATGTATAGATTAATGCTTGTGCTAATTTTGGCCTAACAATTAACACCAAGAAAACACAGGTGCTCCATCAGCCACCACCACACCATTCATACATACAACCACTGGATACAGGAAATAGAGAAGTTGTGAATGCTGTGGATAAGTTCACTTACCCTGGCAGTATACTGTCCAAGGAGGTACACATTGATAATGAGATTGATGCACTCATTGCCAAAGCTAGCTCAGTCAAACTTGGGAGTTTTTAAAGGAAAGTGTAGGAGAGAAGAGGTATTAAACTGACTACCAAACTGAAAGTCCTCAGAATCATTGTGCTTACCTCATTATTGTATGTCTGTGAAACCTGGATAGTATACCAGTACTATGCCAGGAAACTGAATCACTTCCATTTGAATTGTCTTAGGAAGATTCTGAAGATCATTTGGCAGGATAGATACCAGACACTGAAGTCCTTTCTTGAACTAAATTGCCACGCATTCAAAGTCTACTTCAGAGAGCACAATTCCAATGGGCTAGCCACATTGTTTGAACGCAAAACATAAACTTGACAAAAAGACTATTATTTTATGGAGAACTCACACAGGGCAAACGTTCACATTGTGGTCAGAAAAAGCAGTACAAAGACACTCTCAAGGTTTCTCTTGAAAATTTTGGAATTGACTGTGTGACATGGGAGACACTGGCACAGGACCACTCAGCATGGCATGCCCACATCAGAGAAAGTCCTATGTTCTATGAGCAAAGCAGAATCGAAATAGCTCAAAAGAAATGCAGGGTGAGCAGATTTGGAAACTTCACCCCAAATGTTCACATGGCCTATTTGTGCCATGTGGTAGAACATTCCAAGCTTGTATTGATCTCATCAGCCCCAGATGGACACACTAAAACTTGACTCTAGCACAGTGATGTCATTTTGGTCCTCTTCAAGAATGAAGGACAACAACCAATCAATTTTAAATTATGTAGGTTCTAATGAAAGGAGGAATATACGATAAAATATAGAGAAGAGTTTTTACTTTTGTACCATCAATAGTACAAGCCCTGCCTCTGATACATACTGGCTGGCATTTAGCCTTTCAGAGTCCCAGGCAACTAAGACTATGAATTATAGAGGAAGTGCTGAGAGCATTCAAATGAAATCATGAGTTAGAATAAAACAACAACAACAACTTGACCTGATAATCTAAAATTTTTTTAAATGTGTAATTTTTATAATAAGCATTTTCCTGTTCTTTTGCCTTTAGTTTTCTGGTACTAATTTTGTTTAACTGAATGGAAAAGAATATTTTCTTTAGACTTATGACACATAGGACTTATTCTCAGCACTAACTAGTTGGGTGCTAAGGGTTTGGGAAGCTTGGATTTAACCCAGGAAGAGAAGCAGGGTAGAATAAAAGAAAAGAATAAAGATCAAGTTCGCTATGTGAGCTTTAGGACGTCATTCAATATCTTTGAGCTGGGTTTTACTTATCTATAAAAACAAGAGTTTGGCTTAAACATTAATTGTTATTTCACTGTTATGCTTCATTGTCTCTGTCTGTAAAATGAATATAATAGTGGCCCTACTATGATGAGAAAGTGAAATAACAATATAGGGAAAATATCAAAAGTATTACACAAATATATAAGAACTATATAAATAGACATTAGTATTTTTACTCAGATATCCCTGGCCTTAACAAATCATAATAAAAACAATAACCAGATACTTTATAAAATATTTTATTATTGAGACAGAAAACCCTTTTTTCCATTTTAATATCCTAAGCATGTTACTCTAAATTGATAACATATTGGATATTTGCTTCTCCTGAGTGTTTTTGTTTAGTTATGTGGTGCTTGCATTCTTTTTATATATATGTGTGTATCCTATACATGTATCTGTATTGTCTCCCCCTTGAGGGCAGAAATATTTTATTTCACTTTCTTCTTTGTATCCCCAAGGCTTAGCAGAGCATCTGACATATAGTAGATGTTTCATTAATGTTTGCTAATTGACTGACCACTGTCTGAAATTCCCCTGCCAGATATACTCTAATTCCCCTTCTTACAACAGTTTTCCTCTGTGATAGAGTTTACCTCCCTGCATGCAAAAAATTTATCCTAAAAAAATTGGTCAACTGAAATCTGAATTAGATTTTTATAATGTCAAGTACTGGCTGAACTCTAGTAATGACACTTTTTTTTTGGCAAGGGGAAGAATAGTTTTCAACACAAAATTAGAATATTTTTTGCATGTATATTTTTTGTGATGTTTAGGGATTTATAGGTGGGAAATTTGCCAGGCAGCATGACATAGTAGATAAAAGCTAGCTTTGAAGTCAGGAAGGCATCAGATCAGATGTTGCCTCTGACACTAGTAGTCCCAACTAAGGCAAGTCACTTAACCTCTCAGTGCTGTTGGCAACTCCTTAAGACTCTAAGTTATAGCTGCCAATTTGAATTGTGGAGAGAGTTTCTAAATGGGAACAAAAAAGCAAAGGAGGAAAGAAGATTTCTAAGTATCAAGGATTTAATACTTCATATACTTCCTAAAATAGTTCTGACATGGGAAAATTTTAGGTTTGAAATATATGGATGAAATTAATAAATTACCACTTCTGAGGATCTAGAATACCTCTATAATAAAGGGGAATGATACTTGTTCAAAGTCACATGGGGATAAAGAGGGCATCTGAGAAAATTTCAAGCAAAAGAGAAAATTAAGCCTATTTACATTAAAATAATTATCAAATATAATATATATTTGGAATACATTTAATATTCTTAGTAAAAAAAATATCAGTAGCACTAAAATTCTCACAAAACATTTCTTTATATTCCATAGAACCCTAGGTTTTTACTAAACACAGTTTAGGAAATGCTGCTTTATAAAGGGAGTTGAAATAGACATGTAATATTATACAAGAGTGATTTAATAACTTCTACTCACCAGGATCACATGTAGAATGATAATATATAACTCACTGCAGATGAATATAGTGTACAACTGAGAGGCTTAATATCATTGGCAATATTATAGATTTAGAGCTGGAAGAGACATAAGAGGTCGTCTAGTCGAATCCCTTAATTTTACAGATGAAGAACTGAGGCTTAAATTATTTACCCAGGGACACATAGCCAATATCTATGTGAGGTGGGATGTGAACCTCATCTTCCTACATTCTCTCCATTATACCAGTCTACCTCTTGATTTGTTTTGCACATTAGGAGGAAGATATTCTTATCTACACTGAGGAGGGCTTTTTGTCCTCTTTCCTACAGACTAGAGAATAAATAAAAAGAAACAACATTAAAAAAAATCTTGCAGAAAATGTAATAGATACAATGGGCCATTGTACTCATTAAAGACAAAGATAATAGATAGATAGAAGGTATGGATTAAAAAATTTGAAAGGAAGTGCCAAGTATGCACCTGGATTTGAAGTTGATCCCACAGTTTACAGGAAAAGGAACCTTGTGCTAAAATAATCACACAGAAAATGTTCTTTGGATAACAAAGCCTTGTATCATAGATCAATATTCATTTTATAGATCTATAATAGAGGCAAATTAAGTCTGAAATGAAGCAATGAATAGAGTGAACAATCATGATAATACATATATATTGTTCCTAAATATATTGAATATTGAACTTACAAAAGTTCAATGTCTCATTAGGAAAGTTATTTTAAATCTTGTAAATCTGGTCTTTTTACACTTTATCTAAAACAAAAGTGGAGAAACATTCAGCTTGTATTAATATTAATAATTTCATCAGCTCTAATGAACTTCCCATTGATCCTAAATAGTAAAAATACCAGATGATTGACAACCCTAGAAATATCCCTCCATGAAAATCTCTCTCTCTCTATGTCTATCTCTATACACACACACACACACACACATTTATACATACATACATACATATACATACATATACATATACATACATACATATATATATATATATGTAATGTCTATGAATCCATGAGTGGTGATTTCTGTTTTAGTCTCTAGGGCAAAAAAAAAAATCAACAAATGTTTATTGAGAGGATGCTATATATAAGGTGCTTTCCTCTAGTAGAGGAAACACAACACAAATGTAAATAAATTATACAAAATGCAAGAACTTAAGGTAAAAATAAGCATCAATGAAAGTTCAAAGGAAGGAAACATTTAAATTTGCATGTCAGAGAAGGCATCTTGGAGGAAGCAATATTTGAACTTGGCCAAGAAGTAGGGTTAGGGTTTCAACAGGCAGAGATGGGATAGTGGAGTAGGAAAGGGAGAAGGGTCAAGTTGAGGATCAGGGGTGGAGGGTGGGGGGTGAAGTTTGAAAGAATAGCATCAGCAAAGGTGTGGAGTAGCAAAGAATAGGTCATTTTGGGTGAATCAATGAGTATGAATGTATGAGTATAAACCTAAAAAAATGTCTTGGAGCCTAATAATGGAAAGCCCCAAACCCCCAGCTGTAAAATTTAGATAATTTACAGTAGGCAATAGTGAGCTATTAAAGTTTTTTTTTAATTCCAAATTGCAACTTAATCAGAAACATATTTTAGGCAAATGAATTAGTGTCTAAAATGGAAAGAAAAAGGATTAGAGGCAGAGAAGTAAGTTAGCCCAGTGAATGGTATTCAAGACTTAAACTAGGGTAATATAGTGGCAGTAGGAATACAGAGGATGGAACAAAGAGATAGTAGATACCTTCCAGAGATAGAATCAACACAACTTTATGACTAACTGGATTGGCAAAGTGAGGGAGAAAGAAAAATAAAAAGTGATTTTAAGATTTTTACATTAGCTAACTAGGAGAATGGTGGTACCAGAAGGCAACTCAGAAAGAGCTGGTTTAGGAAGAAAATGATCGAACTTTGCTTTCTCATCTGCAAATGAGGAGATTTGACTATATGACCTTCTGTAAACAGCAAGCACCCTAGCATGCCCAGGATGGCTGCTAGTACAGGTTCTTTAATCTGCTTTTCTAAAGGAAAGCAACTTAAAAAGGGTTAACGATCTTACTTTAATCAAACATATATCAGTCACTTAGTTCAGGGAGAAAAGTCAGCACCCTGAACTTCAGAAAATACAAATAGAAATTACAAGCAGACAAAAATACAAACAGAGAAAATAACACAATTCAACAGACAGGGCTTCTAGCTGTCTGACCATTACATACATACATAGCTAGTTACCAGAGAGAGAAGCACCAATATCTGGGTTTTCAAAGCCAGGGGTCTCCTTAACAGCTACCCAGAATCTTTCTGAGTACATCACTCAAACATTCTTCCCATAAGTAAGCCCCAAAGCAAAATGCTAACCTAGGAGTGTACACACACACACACACACACACACACACACACACACACACACACACTTCTTCAGCCTCAGAGGGCATCACAACCCTCATGACCCACTGCCTAATTCCAAAGCAACAAAAGGTGTGGGCCGTGATGAAAAATATGAATCAAGTTTCTCCTGTTGGGCTCCATGTGAAGCCTATTAATGAGTGGGGAAGATCTTCAACTCCCATTTACATTACACCTTCCAGGTCTAAATATATGTTTCATTCATTTTTAGGCACATTGAATATCATTAGGACAATCAAGTGGAACTTTTTAGCAGGCATTTGCAAATATGGAAATAAAGGTGTTTTTTTTTTCTTAAATCAAAACTGTAGATAATAGATTTGGTACTTATCTACATGGACTTAATTGCTGATATCAAAATAATGGATGAGATCACTATGGAAGAAGGTATAGAAAGGGAAGAGGTCCAAGGATACTACAGCATATCCCTGTTCAGGGAATTGAAGGAGAAAGAGCTATTAGTGAAGAAGACAGAAAAGTACATAGATAGAGTACAAAGTAACACAATGTCACAGAAGGCAAGGGAAAAGAGATTGAAAAAGAAAATAATGGTCAACAATGTCAGAGGCAGCAGAGAGGTAATTGGAATTAGCATTCAGGAGGTTATTGATGACCCAGATTCAGTAGTGATGAAAGGAGAAACCTAATTCCCAGGAATTAAGAGTAAACTGGTGGTGAAGGAAGTGAAAAAGTGAAAGTATGAGGAGAATATTCTACTTTCATCAAGTTTAATGGCTGAAGGATAGAGATTAAAGGGAATTTTTGTTGTTGTTCATGTACCTTCAAAGAATGGGGACATGATTATAGGCAGAGGGAAAGAAAGGAATTAGTCAAATGGGAAAGATTAAATATGTAAGAGAAAAAGCAAATGATTGATAGAGTAAGGTTCTTTATGGAAGGACTATTTTCTGACTCGCAATCCAAAAAAAATCCCCATCTGATTTACATCAGAATATAAATCAATTCATTTATTCAACTAATATTTACTGAGAACCTACCATGTGCCAAACAGACAGTACACTGTCAGGGATAAAAAGATGAATAAGACAGCTCAGTCCCTCAAAGGAGCTTATAATACAAGGCAAAATGTGATAAGTTCCCAGAAAAGTTCAAACAATACTCTATAAAAAATTCAGAAGTAGAAGAGATTGCTTTTGATTTGGGGAAGCAGGGGAAGATCTTATGGAGAAAGAGGCATTATTCATATTTATACCCAGACCACTGGTCTGCTGCCATCAGAAACACTGATCCTTTACTAATAGCTAGCATTTACATATCCCTTTAAAGTTTACAAAATGCTTCACATACAATTACCTCTTTGATTTTCATAACAACCCTGGGAAGTAGATGCAACTATTATTCCATTTTACAGATGAGGAAAATGAGGCTGAGCTATAACTTGCCATAGTCACACGAGGAAATATCCAGAGAAGGATTTAAATTCAGGTCTTTCCAACTCCAAGTCCAGCACTCTCTACTTCACCACCTAGCTGCCCCTACTAAAAAATGTTATTTTTAGTTGTTACCATGAGTTCATCCCACTGGAAGTAAATAAGGGGAGGATAATCAGAATAAACAAAAAACATGATCTTTGCCCTCAAGAAACTTATAACAATTGTGAAGAAAAGACTAAAACACATGAAATAAAAGAAAAGAAAGATAAATACAAAGTTAGGTGATGGACATTAAGTGGAGAAGATCAATCAGGGCTGAAATACTTATGAGAACATTTAAGAGGCAACTGGTGGTGCAGTGGCTGCGGGGGTGGGGAACCTGTGGCCTTGAGGCCACGTGTGGCTCTCTAGGTCCTCAAGTGTAACCCTCTGACAAACTTTCACAACTTTGAATTCAGTCCCAGGGCTGCACTTGAGGACCTAGAGGGTCACGTGTAACCTCAAGGGCACAGGTTCCCCAACCCTGAGCTAGAGCACTGGGATGGAAGTCAAGGAGACCTGTATTCAAATCTGGCCTCAGACACTTATTAACTATGTGTCCCTGGGCAAGTCACTTAATTTCTGTTTGCTTCACTTTCTTCAACTGTTAAATGAGTATAACGATAGCACTTACCTCTCAGTTATTTTGAGGATCAAATTAACTAATATTCGTAGAAAGTATGTAATACAGTACCTGGAACATGGCAAGTTTAAATAAATAAACAAATATATTAATAACTTTAACCAAAAAAATGCTTTTCCCATTCTATTCCCCTTCCTTTTACCAAGGACGTGAGTCCTGAAAGACAGGTAGGATCTGGCTTAGCCAAAGGGAAGGCGAAACAAGGTCCAGACTCGTGGGGCAACACAAGAAAAAGCATAAGAATGGAAAGGAGAATGTGCCTCCTTGGGACAGTGAAGAAATTGGCCAAACAAGAGTCAAATAGTGAAAGTCCTTAAAAGATTAGTGGGAAAATCTAGATTTCAAGTAGTAGGAAATGAGACATTTGAAGTTTTGTCTTTTTTAAAATCTGAAGAGAATAGAATGATAGTCAAAAGAAGGAAAGAAGCAGTGATAGATAGAATGTATTGGAGAAAGAAGAGCCTAATATTGGGTTGCAAAGTTAAGAGACTGTTATAACACTCCAGATGTGAGGTTGTGAAAAGGCCTAAAATAAGATGATAGTAACTGGTGTTTGGGGGGAAACAACAAACATTAGAGAGAAGATAAAAACAGAAACTGAGTGGTAAGTGACTGGCTGGGGCAAAGGGAAGGAAGAGAGAGAAATCAAAGTTTAAGAGCTGGAGTAAAAGAAATTAAACCATGAACAGAAACTTGGAAGCTGTTTCCAGCAGATGAAAAGCATATTTTAAAATATGTGCTAGTAATACAGAAATGCAGGCAACAATACCTGAGATCATTATTTTATTTAATTTTTATTCAAGTAAAAAGAATATGAATTATTACCTTTGGGCTATAAAACTGTGCATACCTTTGATCTAGCAATACTACTACCCGGTCTGTATTCCAAAGAGATCATAAAAAAGAGAAAAGGACTCACATGTATAAAAATATTTAGAGCAGTTCTTTTTGTGGTGGCAAAGATTTGGAAATTGAGGGGATGCCCATCAATTGGGGAATGGCTTAAGCTGCGGTATATGAATGCAATAGAATACTATTATTGTATAAGAAATGATGAACAGGCAGATTTCAAAAAAACCTGGCAAGATTTATACAAACTCATGCTGAGTGAAGTGAGTAGAACCAAGAGAACATTGTACACAACAACAGCAACACTATGTGATGACCAGTTTTGATAGACTTAGCTCTTCTCTGCAATACAATGGTCTAAGACTCATGATGGAGAACATTATCCACATACACAGAAAGAACTATGGAGTCTGAATGGACATAGAAGCATACTATTTTCTCTTTTTTTTTTCTTTCTCATGGTTTTTCCATTTTGTTCTGATTCTTCCTTCACAACATGACTAACGTGGAAATATGTCTAATAGAATTGTATAAGTATAGCCTGCATCAAATTACATGCTTTCTTGAAGGGGGGAGGGGGAGAAGGAGGAAGGGAGAAAAAAATTTGGAACTCAAAATCTTATAAAAGTTAATGCTAAAAACTATCTTTGTATGTAATTGGAAAAAATAAAATACTATTAAGTGGAAAAAGTAAAATTATACAATTTCAAAATTAAAAAAAAAAGAAATTACCTTTGAAATTCCCCTCTAAATTAGCTTTGCCACATTCATAGCTTTGGTAGTCATACCCAAAGGTTAAATTGTAATGATTGGTTTTAGCAATGACAAGAGGAGAGAAGAAGAGGAAGACAAAGCATTAGCCAAAGAGGGAAAAAGCAGGGTGATTGTACACAGTGGGGAGAGAAACTGCACAATCAAGACATTTCAAACTACCAGTCCAAGTACCACAATTGCAATACTGACAGTAGGGATATGACAGCTCTCACTTCGTAGTGAACAAGGAAAGCAGTGTGAGTCCTAGGAAATAGGAATGGGTTATGAAACAGGCAAGAACAAAGCCAGGTAAGAAAGCTCTACAGGAAACCTTCCCACATCACCAGAATCCAATAGCTACCTTGAGCCTCCAAAAAACCTTGTTAGCAAGTAGAGTATTTTTTTATTTATGGCAAAATTTATTACTCAGTGTCTCAAGAACATTGGATAAAACCCAGTGTTTTGAAATGGGTCTGACATACAGAGAACGAGTATAGAAACACATTAATAATAGCTGTAGTATTAGCTAGCTATATGTAATATATATACATATATATATATATATATATATATATATATATATATATAATAGCTAAGTATTAGCTAGCTTTAAGGTTTGCAGAGTACTTTGTAAATATTGTCTCATTTGATCCTCACAACAACCCTTGTGTGAGGTAGGTACTATTATTATCCCCATTTTTATTGATGAGGGAACTGATGTAGATTGAGATTGAGTGATGTGCCTAAGGTCACATAGCTGGAGTCTGAGGTTAGACTTCATGCTTAGTTCTTCCTAATTTTGGTTTCAGCATTCCATTCACAACCCTACCTAATTACCTCACTAGCTTGAAGTAAAGCAAACAAGTAAACTTTATTGCAAGGATAAACTCACAAGAGGTCCTTGGGTTTTCTGCTCTTCTTCAAATATTTAACTGATACTGTGCTGGGGCTGAGGCTGGGGCTAGAGCTCAGGGATTTTCAGAACTCACAAATTTAAGGGTTGCTCATCTGAGTCACCACCACCTGACCTCACTTGGACACACAGAGTTAAAAACTGACCCCTGGATATTAAGGACCAGTTATAGCCACCTGGTGCTTTTAAATGACCAGTCATGCTGTAGCTCTTGGCACCGCATGCCTGACTGGTACCATGACCATACAGGGGTCTCTATACTTATTATTTCCAAACTTGAACATTTTCTAAATGCTGCTAGGATAGCAGTAACATATCATTCACTTAAGTCACAGGGAGCAATATTTCATTGGTGATATTTCTTACTCTGTAGTTATGAGAAACAAAATTACTATTTTGGAATGCACAGACAATTCAAAATAATAATTGTACTTCAGCTCTATGAAAACTATGGTACCTTACCCTCCATGGCATAACAGCCCCTTGAATGGCTCAAAGTTGTCAGATGTAGCTGAATTTTAAATGCCTTTATATTTACTAAGAAAAAAACAAAGAGATAACGAGCTACTTGTATATATGTGTATATGTATATATATTATATGTGTGCATCATGCAACATAAACATGATATTCATAACTAATATTTGCACAGTGCTTTAAATTTTGCACAAAACCCCTAACATCATAACCCTTTTAAAATCTGTGCTTCATCATAGCATTGTAAGTTAAGTACAACAAAGTATTATTACCCCCATTTTAGAGATGGAGAAACTGAGGCTAAGTAAGGCTGGTTAAACTACTTCTGGCTAGTATTAGAGGAGGAACTTAAATGTAGGTCTCTCCAGATTCAAAGTTTAGTCCTCCTGATAACATAAAGGTACATCTGGACACTTAAGCATTAACTTATAGGATAGCTTATTCTGGTGTCTAAGGTCCTTTCATAAAATGTTTTGGAATCTGATTCATTAGAGACTGCCCAAAAATGCTAATTAATTCTGGAGAAAAGTCATCTACAGAATCTAAATGGACAATGCCCATTGACACTTTAGAATCACAAATCATTAGAGCTTAAAGGGATGATTTTGCTTCAGTAGAATCTATGTTCCTTGAGGTCAGGAACTGATCTTCTTTTGTCTTTAAGTTGGTTGACCACGTGTTAGCTCAAACAGGGAGCAGGCTATTAATAACACATCTTTTTGGGTGGAGAAGACATCATCTCTCTCCTAAGTCACAAGAAATAACCTGCTGGCCACAGAAAATTAGCCTGTTTTGCCATAACCAAAAAATTCTCCCCTGGACAAAAAGATATTTGTTAAATTTTATGATGATATAAAGAAAAGATATTAGCATAGTGGATTGGTCCAAGTCAGGACCAATATTTTTGCATGTATAAATATGTATATCAGCTATCTATCTCACGAGGTTGTTGTGAGGATCAAATGAGCTATTTGTAAGGTATATAGTACAATGCATGGAATACAGTAAGTGCTTACTAAATGCTTGTTTCCTTCCTTTGAGAGATCAGGTTTCTATATGGCAGTCATGATCTCCTAGCAAAAGATACTTCCCTAATTCTTTGTAGTTTCTGCTGTTTTCTTAAAGAGTAGACTTTAATTCGTCATAGATTTTTCAAAAGTCAAAAGTCATGGCATGACTGTACCAATAAAACCTAAAATGAAAGACATCATATGTAATCCTAAAAAGAAAAGAAAAAAGACCTGTGGGATCCTAGATTTATTAAGCAAATTGACTTAACCATGAGTGTTCTGAAATGTGTTTAATAAAAATTACCTCCTCAAAAAGCTTTCCATGTTTTCAAAAGAACCCAATGTTCCTAACCTTAGTGTTGACTAAGTTGAGTGAAGCTGCAGCCTGTCTTTATGAATAAGAGACATAGAGACATGTTCTTTTTATCCAACTCCAGTGTTTTTAACTCATTGTAAGAATGACAAAAAGAAAATGGCAGCCTTCATTTTTTGTCCCTTTCCAAACTTTCTCCTATCGTCACTCATGGAAGGTCTTGACTGTCTCTTCTGTCTTGTTTTTTTTGTTGTTTTTTTTTTTGGCTGTAGCATTCTTTTAGGTTCAGTGACACTGTTACCATAGCTTCCATCATCCAGAAAACCCCTATGAATTCACCTATGAAAACACCAGAATTCTACCACTTTTCAAACAACTCTCTGATTTTCTCACCATATTCCTAGTGAGGTACTGTTGAACTGTGAAACTTTATCAGTCACATAAAACGCTTTTGTGAAATTGTATATAAATGTTGGATACAACAAAACTACATTATCTTCTCCTAGAAGCACATTAGTTTCAAAATGATAAGGACTAAGGAATAATTTCACTGAAGTAAGTAAAGCAAATAGCTTTAGATTAGCCTGTGAAATTGTATACAAGTTAGAAGAAAACAATAGATCACTGATTTGTACAATGGCTTTCAAGCGTCTCAGCAGAAAGTCTTACTGAAAAAGCAATATGAAAATAGGCTATTCTGAAACTTTGCCAAATGCTTTGTTAGAGAATAGAATATTCAAACATACAGTAACTTTATTTTTAACATACTGAAAATCAATCAGTTTTCGTAAGTTCTTTGGCAAAAAAAAAGTGAAATCTGTCCTTTCTGGTTTTGTGTTTTAATACAATGAGAGTTGTCAAAATGCAACAGATTCAAACATTTTATAATGAATAGTTGTATGCATTTTCTACCCACTTTATACACTCAACATGAGTGCTGAATCCTGATGATGACAGAACCAAGGCCTGGAAGTGGTAATGAGGAGTAAAGAATATGCTGACCCCTCTTCATTACTCTCTTGACTTGAGAGTATGAGGAAAGGACCAGCCAGTACTGGAGAGGATGGCAAAACATGTTTGGTTGTTTGGGGGAAAGTCAGGTTTCAAAGGAAGGGAATAAGAATTTAATGAGTAGTGAGTACTCCATGCTGGACACTGTGCCACATGCCTTACAAGTCACTTGAGCCGGAAGATGGAAGGAGTATAGAGGAAAAATTAAGACAGGAGGGAGTCCATAGTAGAATGTGGACTGAAAAAGGGAATAGTAGAAAGGATGAGCAGAGGAGGATAAGGACTGTGGAGAGATAGGGCTGAGCTAAACAAGGAAATGAAAACAGAGAAGTAGTCAGGGGAAAAGTGATACCATTTCAATTGCTGTTTTCAACAGTGTTGACTATACTCTTCTCCCACTTAATTTTCTCTGACTCTTTTCTATCTTGCTTCACCTCCTCCCTCTTTACCCAAGCTGTTTCACTTCCTTTTGCTGATCCCTCTTCCTCCTCCCTACTCTGAGAAGTCATCCTTCAAGCTTCATTCAACCTTTGGGCTACTTGTCCTTTCTCTTTGTGAAACTATTTCACTCCTGTGGCTTATACTATCACCTCTAGGAAACTGAGGTAGATACAACATCATGTAGTGAAAGAAGTGGTTTTAGAGTCAGAGAACCTGAACATGAATACAAGCTTAAATACTTACAAATGATGTGATCTTACAAATTCACATTGCCTCTCTGGGGGTCAGTTTAATCATCTAGAGTGGAATCATATAGTAGAAAGTGCAGTGGATTTGGAGGTAGGGGATTTTGGTGCAAATTACACATCTGCCAGATCACTTCTGTGACCTTAGGCAAATCACCCTGTTTGAGCTGCAGATTTTTTTATTCTGTAAAATAAAAGGACTATACTAGAAAAATCCTGAAGTTCCTCCTAGTTCTAAAATCAAATGATCCTATGAACCCAAAGTCATGTCACTGTGGTTTTTCTATGATTTTGTTTCTCTCTAGGGATTTGAGTCTTTTGGGGTGTGGGTAACTTATCAATAAAATAACTTGAAATGAGTTTTGAAAAGAATTTAACAAATCCAAAATGGCACCTTTAATTCAACATCAGCAGGTCAGGATTTATCTTGCCCTACCACCAAAATAACATTATAGTTCCCTGAATTCTAAACAACTAATTTGTGAAGCTATAAGCCAAGAGAACAGAAATGCAACATTTCTTCCTTCAACCTGAAACTGAGAATTACAGTTCTGTCAGTTTAGAGATAGAAAACGTGCACTGCATTCCCCTTTCAACACAGTACCCATAAATTGGAAATTACAGCCTGTCTGTAAATGGCACATTTGGTATTTAGGCAATTATTTATAATTAATAGACATCATAATTCTCTAGCAGGTAATCATACATGGTTAATTGAAATAACTCCTTAATCTTTCTTCCATTTAAAAATATAATTAAGGCCATAAGTGATGGAAAATTAATAAGCATTTTTCTAGCATATTCATTGTTACAATAAGCTTACACTTGGACTTCAATTGTTTGCTCTCCTTTTCTCCAGTAACCCCTGTGTGCTCCTGGCATGTGAGATGGCGAATTGCTGCCGAAAAGAGACAATTTATTGCCATGGTAGCATGTGAACCCTCTTACATCACATCTAAACCCCTACAGGTCTTTCTTTTAGACTTGACATACACAGCATTTTGCACCTTTGCAGCAAAACGAGAGATGGATCATCTACTAAAATTCTTTTGCTAAACTTGCCCCTCCCTTTTTATCTAGTACATGTTCTATGAGGGAGGTTGCCTATTTGGAAACTGTTTCTAGGTCAAATGCTTTCCTTCAATAATGCAACTGTCTAGCTTCTTCTCTTACAATAAAAAACCACATAGATGATTTGTCCTTTCAAAATTAAGTCAGGGCTAAAAAAAAAAAAAAAACCCAAACACTCCATATGGGAAATAGCCAAACTAAACAAAAAGCAGCCATATAGTAATATATTGTCTCTTGGAATCCTTTGAGAAAAGGTAAAGTAGAATTGTTACCTTCATTAAACTCTCAAAATGCAATACTATTCATTCCTGTGGACAGACTGTTGAGTAGTCATTGATCATATTCTTAAGAGTTAATATCAATTTTCTAATGAAAGGGATCTTAACTTTTTTTTCATGGAATCCTCTGACAGTATGATAATGCATATGAACAAGAAATGTGCTGATGGTGTTAAATTCATAAAATAAAAGACATACGATTACCAAGGAAATCAATTCTATTGAAATATTTATCAAAATATTTCTTAATAAGTTCACAGACAGCAGATTAAGAACCCTTGTTCTAATGGAAAGGTTCCATTAGGAGCTCATGTGTGCTGTCTATATTTAGAACTCTTTAGGAATTTTTTTATTCTCATATCCCTTAATCAGTCTCACTGATAAAGGACACTGCCACAGACAAAAGGCATAACATCACCAGAATCCAGACACATGCCACTAAAAATGAGAAAGATCAAAGAAAGGAGTCAAAGGTTAGATGATTCTATGAAAAGAGAAATATGTATGATAATGTTAGCTGTTATATCAAAATAACTGGTTTATATATTTTTTTTTTCTCATGAGGCAATCTTTTTACAAACCATGTAAATATGTTCTGTCCAAAATCCTCTTTGAATGCCTCATTATAGCTTTGGGGTGACCCTAGGTTCTTAAAGGCTAGGCCAGCAGAGTAAAAGCAAGGCCAGTCTCCACCTCAAGCTGAAAAGACCTTGAAATATGGACCTAAATCAATTAAATACCATTCCTAATAAGGATCTGACAACAGGGACACACACACACACACACATGCACACACACACACACACACACACACACACACAACTGAAACACTGGAGGGAGAAAAAAACATGCATATAAATAATAAATAAAAATAGATTACAAATAATACAAAGTAATTTGAGTAGTTGGAGCATTAACAAATTAAGAATCAAGACAGGACTCCTTGAAGAAGGTGGCTCTTTAGCTGAGCCTTAAAATGGGTTAAAGGCTTTAAGATAAGGAAGAGGTAAGACGGGAAGGCATTCTAGCCATGGAGACAGAAGATATCTGCAGGCAACATAGGCCAATTTGGCTAGAGAATATAGTGTTGTTTAACAAAAATGAAATCTTTCTGGAAAGATAGGCTGCAGATCTAGTTTAACAATTTAAATGCTAAGTGGAGAAGTTTATATATTTTTCCACAGTGGCAATAAGGCACCACTAGAACTTTTTGATGAGAGGAGTGATATGGTTAAGCTTGTAGTTTGGCAATATCAATTTAGCAACTGTGTGAAGCATGGATTAGATAGGGGAGAAGCCGCAAAGGGGAAGACACATAGCAGGCTATTACAGTATTTTAGGTGAGTGCTACTGAAAGCCTGACCTGTGGTAGTTGTGGTTTGAGTGAAGAAAAAGGAATGGATATTGTGAAAGAGATATTAGGGAGGCAAGATTTGGCAACCAATTAGATATATGGGCAGGGATAAGTGAAAGTAGAGCATAAAGCAAGATTCTATGGCGGTGAATGTCCATATTGGGAGGGTGGTGGTGCATTTAAAAAACAGGGAAGTCTGCAGGGTTGTTGTTGTTTTTTTAGGGGGAAAGCTATGAAGTTCTATCTTGCACGTGTTGATTTTGAAATGCCTATGAAGAGTTCCTGAAAGCAGGAGCAATCAATTCCAGAATAATATAACAGATTAATTAAATGAAATTGAGGACAACATAGCATTCCCTGTGCATTATTATATACTCCCTATGTAAAGTTTTATTTTATAATGTAAGAAAATCAGCTACAAAAAAAAGCACTGAACACAGGCAGCCGGTGCCAGAGTGCAGACAGTATTAGGCTTGAAGTTAGGAAGACATGAGTTCAAATGCTACCTTAGGCACTATCTGTGTGACCCTAGGAATCTGTAAAAGTCACTTAAACTCTCTAGGGCTCAGTTTTCACATTGTAAAATGATAGCTTCTAACGTCTCTTCCAGCTCTAAATCTATGATTCTATCGTACTATGAAGTCAATATTTGTTAGATGAAAGCAGGTGGCTGAGAATGAAGTTGGATGGTATCCATGAAACATACTATTTACACCTTGTTTGTCCAATGGGGTGTACTATTCAAGCAACAAACCAAACAGTAATCACTGAGGATTTTCTACAAGGTATAAGACATGTTCCTTTTACATAAGGAGAATTACTGCTAAAACCATAAACAAATCCATGGGAGGCTTTTTAACGTAGAGTTGATAAACATGGTTTAAAAAAAAATACTTTGATAACTATCTCTACTGGTTTCCTTTGTATCTTATAAATTTTATTGCATGCATTTAAAAAAAATCATTATTCTGAGAAGGGGCCCAAAGACTTCACCAGACTTCCAAAGGAGTTGATAACACAAAAATAATAAAGAATTTCTGATCTAAAGGGATCTGTGTGGTGTCTTTTCTACCAAAATGCCCAAATGGTCCATTCATCAAAATAAATTCAAACCTCTCTCCTACCTAACTTCAGGGAATTTATGTGTGCCTTTCTGAGCAAATTTTCAAGTGTGCCACATAATTTTAAAAATCACATAAGCATTGCTTCAATGCCCTCAGTAAAAATAGGAGGTTAAGTAATTTAAAACACACTGTTTCATATGCATTTTTCCAAACAGTTAATTTTTCAACTTAAAAATTGTCAAGTGCTTGCCATTTTTTTTTGAGAAAAAGTAGTTAAAGGTACCATTCCATTTTCAAGACAACATATCCTCAATAATTTCTATCATAAGCGTTTTTACAGCATATGATTGATTCTGGGAACTCAGAATGGCAAATTGCTACAGAAAGATAGACTGTTTTTCACCAGCCATTTGAAACATATCACCAATGCAAATGTTCATTCCATAAATATCAGGCATCTGACAACCTGCACACTGTGCTAAAATATTTAATCTTCCAATTTTCACAAATCTTAGTATTGCCAAAAGTTATACGGAGGAAAAAAAAAAGAGAAATTAAGGAATATAAAAAAAAACAACCCTATCTATTAATAAGCATTTATTAAGTCCCTACTATATACTGTGCTAGGCACTGGGAAAACAAATACAAAAGTAAGATAAGTTCCTTGAGGTCAGAGACTATATTCTACGTGAAGTTGCTGTGACAGACAAAGAGTTATTTACACCTCCTACCAGTGAGGACCTAAAATAAAAGTTTACATAAAAAGAATGCAAAACATTAGGATTTTTATTCATTCTTTCCCAAGCACAAAAACCCACACTCAGTAATGTATATAAGAGGAAATGATAATCCTGCTAGTCAATTTCATCCAAATATTTTTCTTTCTCTCACATACATCTGGTTTAAAGATACTTACATAATTCAATTAGATCAGTTTTTCTTTGAGATTAGACTCTATTGGTACATGTAGAAAATATGAAATAATGGAAAATTTGATGAAAGCTCCCAAAAGGATTCCCTCAAATCACAAATAGAGATAAAGATAATAAATAACCTGTAAGTTATGCTGCTGATTGGGGCAGCTAGAGGGCTCATTGGATAGAGTGCTAAGCCTGGAGTCAGGAAGATCTGAGTTCAAATCTGGCCTCAGACATTTACTAGCTGTGTGACCCTGGACAAGTCATTTAACCCTGTTTACCTCAGTTTCCTCATCTGTAAAATGAGCTAAAGAAGGAAATGGCAAACCACTCTAGTACCTTTCCCAAGAAAATTCCAAATGGGGTCATAAAGAGTTGGATACAACTGAAAAATGACTAAACAACAATGATGCTAATAATAGCATAGTACTTTTAAATTATACTGAGAAACAAGAACATAAATTTATGTTGAAAAAAGGAAAGCAGGAGAAAAATACAGACAAATTAAATCCCTTCAAATTCTAATAACTAAATTGCTGTTGCTTTGAAAAAATCATGGCTGTCTCATAAAAGAGGAATCCTAGCCACAATTCACATTAATTTTTGATCTGTAAAAATCTTTTAGATAATTCCATATACACAAGTGCTTTATAGATGAATGCTCTAAGCTTAAAATAAGCATTCAATTTGAGTTTGGCACCACCAAGATTTGATGATTTCCAAGAAAATTTTACAGTAGTATACCACCATTATGGATTGACATTTTTAACCTATTAATATTAAAATATTGGGAAGGTGAGAATTGAACAGAGAAGGCTGTTTTAAGTCACTGACATTTTAGTGAGACATTTTATAAGCTCTTTTCCAACTAGCACCCGATGGGAGCAGTTCCCAACAGGGCTAGATAGACAGGACTAGTACCACTAGATAGACAACAGGTGTCTATCTCCACAGAAGAAATCAGATACAGGTCTAAAATTCATTCATTCAGACACAATTTATTAAATGCTATGTGCAAAGCATTTGGCCCTTGCATTCTGTTCCTGACCATTCTAAAATGAAGGTGAGGGTTAAGGTAGAAGGATCTCTGGCCTTGGCACATAATAACCTGGGTGGAAAACAATATTAGGGAATAAAGTGAGGGAGAACTCAAAGGAGAGAAAAGGTTGTTAAAAAGTCAGGTGATGGAGCTCCAAAGATAATCCCCTGCTTCATAGTCTTGCCTCTGGTGTCTTCTCATAACTGTATTAAATAGGGAGATCTTTAAAGAAAAAATGATAGATGACGGTTTCAACTTTTTTTTTCAATGTCTTTTCCCCATTTATCCAACTCTACATTGGTCAATTTCTCTGCTTCACACTGATATTTTTTCCAAATTGGAGGAAATTTCCATTCTGGTTCTCTCTGAACAAATCACACAAACTGTATCCATCTGATCTTCAGGTCAGCATAGGTTATTCAAATGATTTCCTTCTCCAGTGAGTATAAGGACAGGTTTATCTACAAATCTGATACCACAATACAATAATGGAATCACCAGGGAAATTAACAACCCTTTCTTGCCTGCAGCAAATACTGAACATTTTCATTTGGAAAGTACATTCAGTTACAAATACTCCCCATATAAAACTCTGAGACAATGCAAACGTTGAGGACATCGTAATTCTGAATTCTGATTCAAATGTCATAACTCTCATATTTGCAAGAGAACACAGGTAAATTAAGAACTAGTAGCCACACCATTCTGATGACCACAGGTTGATAATGGCCTATAAGTTCACTTCAGAACTCAGAGAAGTAGCTCATAACAAGAACAAGAGAAGAAAGGCTTTATTGTAAGACTTGGAATTTGCTTCAGAGTATAAGGGTACAACTGAAGCAATGAAAAAGCTAGCTACTTGCCTCAGAACTGTTGTTGGGTCAAATTTTGGAATGAATCCATGAGACAGAAATGGCAAATGATAATCTCAGAAGAGGAATATATTACAGTCATTTGAACTTCTCTGTTACTATTCTAGTTTGAAAATTAGACTACAGTGGCCAGCATTCATATCACCTCATATCTATCCATTGAGAAATATATGTATATATATATATATATGTATATATATAGATATACATATATATACATACATATATATACATATATATATAGATACACACACATATATATATATATATATATATATATATATGTATGTATTCCAGTTATTCCAGTCAGTTTTGGGGACTTAAAGACAGTCACAGAAAAATAAGACCAGCAACAAGTGCTAAAAACAATAGACCTTTATTATGGGCATGTTTTAACCTCACACAGAGAAAAGACAGTTGCTTAAGGCCATTCATAGGGTTGGGGACACCAAAGGCAAAGCTGGGGGAAACAATTAAAGAATGTAACTGAGGCATCACTGGCTGAATGTCTTTGGAACATAGCAAGAAGAGGAAGGAGAGCATTCAATGGTGGCCCTGTAGAGAGCTGTTCTTTACTCCTCAGCCTTGCCATTCATTCCTAGCTTGGGCTCTTCAGTCACTCTTCCTGGTCAAAGTGGGAGGCAACCAAGGTCCCACTTTCTCCACTAGGGCATCATCACCTCAACTTCTTCACTAGGAACAGGCCCCAAACCCTTGTTACCATAAAATAATCCACACTAAGATGTCAAAGATTCACAATAGCTTTATGTTTCACTTCATGTAGTAAGAAAGTTCACCGAATAAGGCGGCTTAGATTGTTAGGTTTATAACAGCTTACTTTACTCAGCAGCAATGAAACAGGCCACAACCAAACAATCAGCAAGCATTTATTATTTTTAAAATTTATTTCATTTTTTATTTTATTTTATTATTTTATTATTTTATTTTTATTTTAATTCATGAAACAAAACAAGAATTTCCATAACACAGTACAACAAAAAACATAATTACACGTGAAACTGCAGATCTATCAGGTACAACTTGCTATTCCCTTCAAATATACAAGAAAGTTATTGTGTAAATTTCTTTTTTTCTTCCCTCCCTTCGGAAACCCTACTCTAAAGATGACCATGATTAGACACAAATACGCATATATATGTAAAATTATTCTAGACATGCTTCTATTTATCAGTTCTTTCTCTGGACGCAGATAACATCTTTCTTCATACGTCCTTTATTTTTAATCTGTGTATTTATGATAGTCAAAATGACTTAGCTGACCAAAGTCATTCTTAAAACAACATTTCTATTACTGTACACGATGCTCTCCCGGCTCTATGTCCCAGGCACTATGCTAAGCGTTGAGGATATAAACACAAAAGTAACACAGTCATTGCCTTCAGTGAGCTTACATTCTAATGGAGAAGACAGCATGAGCAAATATAAGTATTTCATAATGTTGAAAAATGAATAAAAGGCAGTTTGGGGAAGGACGGCACTAGCAACTAGGACACTAGGAGTGACTTTGTGTAGAAGGTGATGCTTAAGTTGATTGTTAAAGGAAGCCAGGGCTTCCAGGAGGTAGTGGTAGGCATGGAAGATCGCCAGAGCAAAGGTACAGATACCCAGATGGTGGATTTTGTGTGCAGAACAGCAAGGAGGCCCATATGGGCCTATATGGATCACAGAGCACAAGGAGAGAAGTAATATGACCACTGAGGGTAGGATTTGGGACTGAATGGTTTACCACTTCTGTTGTTACATGAGAGGAGATGCCAGTTATCAAGACCACATGAAGGCATGAAAGACTTGGGAAAAAGGAGAAGTCAAACTAGATGGGGGTGAACAGACCAGAGAAAGCCTTTCTCAAGAAAATATAAGCCCAGAAAACTTGAGTTTTCCCAGACTACAACAGGTGTTATATATAACTTTGCAGAAAGTTGGCCAGTTCTCCCAGATGTGAAAATAGGGACACATTCTGAGAGACTTTTGGAAGATTTCCATTTGCTTTTATAATCTGCAAAGAGAAAAAAATAACATTGAAAATGATTGCTCCCTTATGACCTACTAGGTGGAGGGAAAGACTACACTTCTGTGTGTACTACAATAATCTGAAAAAAAATCTTCTGACATCACAGATTTGGCCCTTCAGGGCACAGTAAAACTGCCAAGGTGAAAAAAATATGGGATCCCCTGTTTTTTATACTGTTTTTATACTATATATGAATGAAATGTATGGCTGGCCTCTCTTTCAGAAATATCAGATTTCCAGACTAGTTCTAGACCTGAAAATAGCTACCCAAGACATCTCTGATGGTGAAAGGGAACCCAAACTCCCAGATACAAAAGAACACCCCTGAAAAGAGTCAGAGAAACTCAGAGGTTATACCTGGTACATTGTGATTAGTCATTTCATCATACATAAGAGGAAAAGAGTACCTGGATTAGCTGGATATGTCTGTAAGGCCAACTATTTCATGAATAAGTTGAGAAGCATGGGAAGCCTACAGTGTACGGTGGAGTCCAAATGAAAAGAAAAGAGCCATAGAGATCAGCAACTTTAGAGAAAGGCAATAAAGAGCAATGATGAGGGAAGAAAGTTAGCATTGTTTTGAAAACAGAGAAGAAAAAAGTCAATGATGGAGACTGATAAGAGAATGGTTATGCTGGTTAGGGGAACAAAGTCACCTGTAATTCACCTAATGTAGCCCTTGAAAGAAGGACAAAGAAATATATATATGTATATATTATTATTATTATTATTATTATTATTTACATGCAACTGGGTAATAAGATATACAGGCATTGGGGTAGGGAGATCCATCCTGTCCTACCAGAAAGTCAGAGGGGTGATGGGAGAGGATATAGGAAAGAGCAGACTGGGGGAGGGGGTATACAGTGGGATCACTGTTTTGGGGGTGGTGGGTAGGGGAAAGATGGGGAAAAATTTGTAACTCAAAATCTTGTGGAAATCAATGATGTAAAACTAAAGATAAACAAAAGTTAATAAAGTGGAAAAAAAAAGAAAGACAAAAGGAGAGGGAAATATGTCATTGAAGACATTAGTGTGACATGCTGAAAAAACTCTTTTCAGTCAAATTCAGCAATCTAGGAGGTGTTCCTATGTATATTCCAGTGCCAACTAAACTATAAAACAGTAGAGTGTCTGCTGGCTAGAATTTCTATATAACAGACAAAAAACAGAAAAATGTTGATCAATCACTGCAATACATTGATTCATCCACACTGTTTGATATTAGCACTTAAAAAGGGAAGTTATTCATATTCCTTGCAGATATTGAGTCATCTGCAGCTGCAGAGAAGGGCTGCATGATGCACCTGCCTAATTAGAGCACCTCCTAGACCATTATTAGTGGCTTTCATATTCTAAAAAAATCTAAAGCATTCCTTCTTCAAGCCCAATGTTACTGAAAGAACAAGTGATTTTGGGGGGGGAAATAAACGGGGGGGGGTTTATAGTTTACTGAGTCCTGTATGTTTTTCTGATGGTTTTGTCTTTTTAAAAACAGAAATGACATTAGAAGGTTAAATATAATTGATATAAAGTCAGCATTATAATAATGACATAGAAAATAAAACTGCCTGACTTTTAGAGAACTCGTTTCAGAATATCCTGTCCTCTGAACAGTTGCATGCAGCCTATTTAGGTCATGCTTGTCAGTTTCTACCTCAGCAGTCTCTGGGGAACCAAGTTCCCCTGTGTCCAGCCCAATGACTGTCCTGAGTTAATGTTACAAATGACTGCCCCCCCAATAAAATATTGGTAAAGAAGAGTGTCATTGTACTTGCAGATACCTGCTATCTATAGGGCACAAACTAAGGCTATGGAGAAGGAAAAAAAGAACTTTGTGACTCATTTTCTCACCTTTTTGTGCCTCAGAGAAAGGCTATGTCAAACAATAACTATTTATTTAGCTTGTATCCTAAAGAAGCACTTGATTCAGAGCTGTAGGGCCTGGATTTCAAATCCTAGCTTCACCGACTTTTACAAGTACTTCACCTCTTCCCTCCGTGTGTTCTTTCTCCTCCTCTTCCTCTTTCTCTTTCTTCCCTTACCACATGTGGTTCTTCTCGTCACTTGCAATGCCATATCTTTACATGTGGATGTTCTGTCCACAGGAATATAATTTTTGGTTTGCTTATATTTTGTAAGATATTTTGAGGTTTGGTGACTAGGTTTTTTATCATTTATTTTTTTCAAAAAGCTGGGACAATTTACTTGTCCTATACAGTTTCCATTTATGATTTTTTGAAATACAGCTATGAAAAAATAGGCTTTTAAAGAGCCTATTGTGTTTCAAATGCAACTATTTGACTATACCTTTAAACCCAGACCACTCTGTCCTCACCCCAAGTCTTGGTTTTGATGGCTTGTTGCTGTTGTTCAGTCTCACGTGGGATTTTCTTGTCAAAGACATGGGTGTATTTTGCCATTTCCTTCTCCAGTTCATTTTACTGATGAGGAACTGAGGCAAAACAGGGTTAAGTGACTTGCCCAGGGTCCCACAGCTAGTAAGTGTCTGAGGCCAGATTTAAACCCAGAAAGATGAGTTGTCTTAACTCCAGGCCCAGCACCCTATCCTCCACATCACCCAGCTCAAAATAAGTATAAAGAGCAATTGTTTTCTGTTCCAGTCAAAAACTTTGAGAGTCTTCCCCTCCCAGACTGATATTCTTGTGATGATAAAGCAAGCTATATTCTGTCTTGGTTCTTACCTAGCCCTTAGTCATTGATTGGGCATTGCTTCAGACAAACTGAGACCAGGGAAAGACCTTAATTTAGACCCACTGCCAGTCATATAGACTTTCATCTTGCCATTGGACTTCAGTGACTCTGGAGGGCAGAGCGAGGCTCATGACTTTCTGAAATTCTGCCTCACTTAAATCCTATTCACTTTCAAGTCAAGGCCTTGTCCTCATGATGTCATTGGTCCTCTTCAAGAACCAAGGATGAACAACAATGTTGATCTTTAAGGTTGCTTCCAGCCCTAAATCCCTAGTAACTTGAAGGCTATTGAAGGTCACAGAACTCCTGGGATTAACAGCACTAATATCTTGTGTCACACACTATTGGTATAGTTACATTATAATTCCACAACAAAAATGATGGTCAGGATGACAAGTCTGTTTTGTTCAAAAGGAAATGAATTCTATTCTGTGTATTCTGTTTAAGTAGCCAACAAAGTACAATTTGGAAATATTTAGATTTTTTTAAAAATAAAAATGTTCAAAAAATAAATAAATAAAGATTTAAATGTTCTGGCACTTAGTTAACCCTTAGCTTTCCTCAGAAATGAATGCGTCCAGAAGCATGTGACTGAGGTATACACGTTTGTGCTTAAAATGTGTATAAGCACGCATGCATATATGTATGTATTTGTACATACATACAAAATGAGGTAATAGTATATGAATAAATATTCATAACAATGATTAAAATTATGGAATCTTTGGAAGAAAAATTAGAATTAAAGATGTACCAAATGCTTAGTCTAAAAGGATGTGGGGATGTGGGGTAGGGGTAAGGGAATATGTTAAAATTGTATCTTGTTTGGGTCCTCCAACCCATCCTCACCCTACTAGTTAGTATGGTAAACTCATAAGTAGCCAGTGTAAAGTAACAATTGAAGGAAATAAGATTGCAAAGGGAAACCTGGAAGTCACTTGCAGACTATCCCACAGATCAAAGGAACATAATAGTTACTGTATAAAAAAAATTAACTAAAAATCACATCCTGAGGCTATTTGCTAAACCAGGGAAAGAGTCAAGTAGGTCTTATTTGTAAGAACTCTCTGTCCTGCTAATTGCCCGTGCTCTGTAAGCCTCAGATAAGCCCCAGACATCCATAGTTAAGACCAGCAGAACATCAAATGTTGCTGAAATGTTGAGACAACATGGTTATGTTAATGAATTAACCACAAGATGGCAAGGATGAGAGTTTAATCTGTTTCCCACACCCTATAAAAAAATGAGTCTCCAAACTCTCGGGTTCCTGTCTCTCCCCCAAATATTCTTCCATCTCCTAAAGGTCTATGCTGCTCAAGTGCTCCCAACTCCATTCAGCAGTTATGTAAGTGATTGCCCCCTTCCCTATTTTCTTCCCCACACTACCTGCATTCCTGAATTCCTCCACTACCCCATCCTGGTCCCCTTTGCCTTTGCCCCTGGACCAGCGGTTCTCAACCTGTGGGTTATGTTCAATTTGTAACAATGAAAATACATCCTGCATATCAGATATTTACATTACGATCCATAACAGTAGCAAAATTACAGTTATGAAGTAGCAACGAAAATAATTTTATGGTTGGGGGTCACAACAACATGAGGAACTGTATTAAAGGGTCACGGCATTAGGAAGGTTGAGAACCACTGCCCTGGACCCTTTCTTGTGTTATTTGTCCCAGGACCTTCTGTGCCTTATTAAAGCATGATTGAAGCTTTAAAACCTACTTCTGTCTTGGTCTTTCCCTGTAAGTACCCAAGAACTGGGTTTACATAGCACCACTTAATAATTCCATAAACTAATTAGCAATTCAGAGTGGTGTGGAGGGGATCTACAGAAAAAAAAATGGTCTATTCCAGAATGGAAAATGAAGAGGACACTTACCAGCTTATTCAAAAATACTTACTGATTTTTGCTTTACCGTACACAATCTTTTTGGGTGGGGGGAGTGGAGGGAAGTGATCAAATTTACTCCTCAAAAAGTTGACAGTAAATGCTGTCATAATAGAATGTCTCAGAGCAATTAATCCTTCTATCCTTCCCCTTATGGTTTCAGTTTTTGAGTTGCTATACAATTGAGCAGAATGTTCAATTTCCTTGATGTTTGTATTGGGGGGAGGAGGGGCCCACCCATACATGCAAGTACAAATGCTTCACCAAATGAAGTTCAAACTCTTTCTGTTATCAGGGCCTTCCACAATCTATTTACAACTTTCCTACCCCCAACATCACACTATTTCCCTCAACATGCTCTAAATAATAGGTCCTTCAGCTTTCTTTGTGCCATCCCTTACACAGTTTGGTGAATTCTGTGGACCCCTTCTCAGAATAATGTTTTCAACTGCATCAAATAAAATACATAGAATCACAAAGGAAACCAATTATGTTGAAATATAGTTTTCAAACTGTTCTTTTTAAAACCGAGATTATGGACCCTAAGTTGAAATAACCTGCTAGAGCAAATACCAGCAACCATTATAGTCCAACTAACTGTTCAACATTTCCAAAGTCCTTCTAAAATTTATTGCTTTCAAGCCATTGCTCACGGTTCCCTATAAATGCAATCTACTTCCCTTTCCTTTCCCCATGCAGACCCTACAGTAAGTGCTAAAAATCCTCCTACTCAACCTTCAATATCTAGCTTAAATCCTCCTTCCTTTCAAAGCCTTTCCTGATTTTCCCCACATAGATGCACTGTCCCCTTAGAACTCTCACAACACATTTTAACTCTTTTTTATGTACCCATCGTATACAAAAGTCTATCCTGGAGAGATGTATCATATCAGATAATAAGACTGAAAATTTCTTGAGGACAATGGCTTTACCTTATGGATCTCTTTAATCTCTTTCTGCACTGAAGAGTTTCACTGTTGTCATTGTTGACTCTATATCTGGCATTTTCCAGGTTAGAAGCAGGATGGTAAGAACAATGGTCCTGGAAAAGGAGCCTGCCTGAGTCTCAACCTTTTTACTTATAAAACTTAGATAGTACTAGACGTATGACTTACCTCATGGGGTTATTATGAGGAAAGCTTTTCATTAACCTTGAAGCACTATATTTCACAAATCATTATTATTAATGTGGGATTAGATTAGAGTTAGCAGCTGACATAGGAGTCAGGAGTTGTTCTTCACACCCCCCCCCCCCCCCCACACACACACCACACTGGAGTTACAGGAAGGAATTGCAGAGTTAGAATAAGCTGAGCTTATTAAGTGTCATTTAAGAGTATTCGTTCATGTTAGGGGCTATCTGTGTATGTGTCTATGAGGTATTTGAGGTAATTAGGGATGAGTTGAAGTAAGTTCCTGCTTTTACTCCACCATCTTGGCTCTGCCCCCGTGAGTGTGTATAGATAAACATACATACATAAATACATATCTATAAACACAGATATATTTGTATAACTTTATATATATCTTCATTATGTGCATTCATTATGTGCTTATATAAATATGAACAGATATGTATAGATAGAAAGATGGATAGATAGACAGACAGATGTAAAATAGATATAAAATACATACACAAAAACATAAAGTTGTTAGATTTCTGGAAATTCTTAAGCCACAAAAGAAATTTTCTTCTCTTTCCCCTTTTCTTCAGAGGTCTTGAGCTACAGTTTTTGTGATTTTTTTTTTTGGCTGGTGCTATAATCTTTAAAAATATGTGGCACTTATTTTTAAAGGAATGTTTATAGGTCTAAGTAATTGTATTAGTTTAGTAATATAAGCATGTATTATCTCTAATTTGCTCATAAAATTATCATCCTGGATATATTAAATTTGGAAATATTTATTCTGACCATAATTACTTCCAAATAACCTTCAGATAGTTTAAATTAAATGCCCTTGACTTCTTTTTTATCATAAATAAGCTGTAACCATATAGAAATTTAGCTGCTTAGAATTTTTGCCAGTTTACAAGATGAAGGCAAAACCTGAGAAAAGAAGAGATAACTAACACCATAACAGAACAAAGCCTTATGTTTGAACATTTCTTAATTCTTCTTATAGTGTTTGTTTTCTTTTCTTCACTATATCTGTCAGTTTTACAACAACAACAAAAGTCAACAGGAAACTCCAGAAACAATGTGGTACAGTGGAAAGGCCCCAGGGTCAGGAGACCTGGGTACAAAACCCAAGTCTTCTACTAATTTGTCGTGACTTTGAGCAATTGACTTCACCTTCTGGGACCTTGGTTTCCTTATGTACAAAAAGAAGGATTGAATTAGATGATTTTGAAAGTCTCTTCCAGCTCTAACTTTTTTGAGTCTATGCTCTGTATTAAAGTTCTCCGCAATCAAGCAGTTAAGAAAGTACTTGATTTCTCTTGATTTTTTTTAACATCTTTTGTTTTTACATCAACTAGGTGGCGCCATAGTGCACAGAATGACCGACCTAGGTCAGAAAGAGTCATCTTCCTGAGTTCAAATCCAGCTTTGTGACCTTACCCCCCACACACACCCCATTTGCCTCAGTTCTCTAGAGCGCCTATAAAATGAACTGGAGAAGCAAATGGCAAATCACTCCAGTATCTTTGCCAAGAAAACCCCAAAGGGGGTCCCAAAGAGTCAGACATGACTGAAAAATGACTAGACTGAACATAAGTAAATTTATCCCCCCACCCCAGAGAGCCATTCACAATGACAAAGAATAAAAAAAGAGGGGGGGAAAGCAGTACAACAAAACTAATTAGCACATCAATCAAATCTAATATTAGGTAGATAGATAGACAGACAGACAGATAGATAGAAAGACAGATAGATAGATAAAAAGATAGATGATAGATAGATAGA
>CM053582.1:303232362-303258347 GCA_028627135.1 Pseudochirops cupreus
GAGAGAATAGACTGGGGGAGGGAGGATACACTGGGATGGCTGTTTTGGGGTGGTGGGTAAGGGAAAGATGGGGAGAAAATATGTAACTCAAAATCTTGTGGAAATGAATGATGCAAACTAAAATAAAATTAAAAAAAAAGAATAGATACAGGAAATATGTAATGCACTTAAGGGATTCATAAGAACCTATCAATAGATGCTGAAAACAGAAAAAGTACTTATAGTAGTTCACCTTGGAAAGAACTATATTTAGGTTTGTCATTATGACAAGTGTGACATTCTGGTGATTATGTAGCTTTCCTATAGGGTTCTACACAATTCCTTCCAGGATTATTATGCCACCTTACACTGTAGGAACTCTATTATTGCCTCAGCTGCTGCCATCTTTAGGGCTGGGATGTTACACTACTAGGAGCTCATTTATTGGGTCTTATGGAGCGAGTCCTTGGAATGGCCCCATGCTTTGGAAGAGTTCATGAACATGCATGTTCTATCCCACGTCCCTACTTCTCTTCTACCCCTCCTCACATCACAGGTCTGTTCTGCTTTGCTGTGCCCTGTTAGAGAGAAATAGGTCCAAGGACATCTGTCAGTCCTCTTTAATAGGGAATATCTCCTCCCTTGTCCACTCCAGCATTCTGGAACGTAGTCAGTCATCTTGGAGGTAGGATCCATTGCTGAAAACTAATCTGAAGTTTTCTTTGTCCTCTAAACAATGTCCCATGGGGATTTGCCTATCAGCTGCCCCAAGTGTCACTCTGGTGTCCTGTAAGTTCAAAAAAGTTAACTGGGGAGCTCATCAATTTGAAAAAAGGACTACCCTAATCATCCTCTCCTTTTATATTAATGTAATTATTCTTATTGGTCCCAGAAGGCAGAAGTAGGGACTATGGAGTAGAATTTGCAAAGAGGCAGATTGTGATAGATAAAGGAAGAAACTTCCTAACTTTGCCTTCATCTCTGATAAATCATTAATTTTCAGCAACTCAGCAATTTAACTTTGTTTCTCTGTTCTCATCTTCTCTCTTTCCATTCTACTTCACCAAGAAGTTAATTTATGATGCATTTGTTTTAAATGCTTTAAATATTTTCCCATAAAGAAGCTCCAAGGTTGTCATTGGTAAGTTTCAAAATCTTTCAGCTTTCAGAAACTTCAAAAAGTTACCCTGCGATGGAATGGGCTGCTTTTACTGGGGTTGTGGATGAACCTTGTTGGAGGTCTTTAAGCAAAGACTGATTGCTTATTGCCCTTGTTGTAGAAGGGATTCTTGTTCAGGTATGAGTTGGATTAAATGACCTCTAAAGTCTCTTTGAACTCTGAGACCCTGAGACATGGATAGATGGAAAACAGTGGATCTTATTAATCAAGGTAGCCCTTCTCTTTCCTGTAGAAATCAGTCTTGGTCAAAAAACCACTCAGTCCTCTAGTAGCCATCGATCTCCCTGGTTTTTAGGCAATGCTCTTTCAGGGGATCTACCTGGAATTTAAAATAAATTAGTTTTTAAAATTCCAGGCAATGTCAGACTCTGGAGCAGAGTGCTACAAAAGAGTTAATGTGATTTTTACATTAGTCATTAAGCCCTCAATAGTTTTACATGGTTTGAGGAGAAAGAAGAGTCACACCTGATGTTTCTTGACATTGATTTGCTGAACATTTGTGTAGTTGTGCCTTGTTGTAGGTAAAGCGTCCCAGAAAAGTTGTAAATAAAATTTAATTTTTAATGCAATAATTCAAA
The DNA here is from genome assembly GCA_028627135.1 of Pseudochirops cupreus. Classification (NCBI taxonomy): domain Eukaryota; kingdom Metazoa; phylum Chordata; class Mammalia; order Diprotodontia; family Pseudocheiridae; genus Pseudochirops; species Pseudochirops cupreus. The sequence continues at coordinate 303,234,100 of CM053582.1, forward strand.
TGGATTTTTACTATTATATCAGAGAATTTTTGCTTTCATTTCTAATTGACAATTAATTTTTTAAAACTCCTAATAATTTAGTTTTAAGTTTCTTCTTATTGCTCCTCTCTCCATGTCTACCTCAATAAGTTAATTTATGATGGATAGTTCTTAATGCATTATATACCTTCCCATAAAGAAGCCCTGTGGTTAAATGTTTGTTAAGACTCAGAATCTTTTATAATTTAAATAAACATCTCAATTTTTGAGAGAGGCATCTGGTAAATTTTGCTTTTTATATATTGTCTTTTTAAATGTAGCATAATGCTTTTAATTGTAAAGTTAAGGAAATATCATATAGGATGTTCATAATAAATATTGGGTTATTAATTGATGCTAACAATCCAATTTGTTCGCATGTCTTTCTAAGATATGGGTGATTCATATCTTATAAACATTAAATTTAACTAAACTTAAAATATTAAATTGATGAACAACCTGTACATATAACTAGTTATGGTTGCCCTGCCTCTTTTGCTATTGATGGCCCCTTTTACCTGAACCTGCTCCTGAATTAGAGCCCCACTTCATTCCAACTGTTCCTTTCTGTTATTTCTTTTGGAGTCAACAGAGCTCCCATCTAGATCCTTCCCCGCCTCATTTCTACTGGAGTCTTGTCATGATGCAGTTATACCTAGGAAAGGACAGACAGAGCTTAGTCCCATGGTGTATAATTTATAGAGCAGTGTTAGTAACTTCCTGGAGATGGTTCTCCTGTAATCTCCACACCTCTTCCATCAGTACCTCTCCTCTCCTGTTTCCCTGCCCCCCTCCATCCCCTAAAACAGTGGTTCATCTCCCCTTTCCTCTTTCATTGGAGACTCATCCATTTGTGCCTTTGCTCTCCAGTTCACATATCCCCCATGGAAATGGACAACATGCTTATCCCCATGACAGCCTTATCCTCATGGCAGTTTAATCCATTTCTTCCCTTGTCCATCTGTTGTGCCAGGCTTTTTTCCACCCTTGCCTGACCAAAATAGCCTCATTCATCCAATTCTTTTTTAAAATTTAATATTTTATTTTTACCCAATTACCTGTAAAAACAATTTTAAGATTTTTTAAAAAATTTTTGAGTTCCAAACTCCCTCTCCCTCTCTCTCCTTATTGAGAAGGCAAGCAATTTTATATAGATTATACATGCACAGTCATGCAAAACATATTTTCATGTAAGGCATGTTGTGAAAGAAAACACAGACAAAAACCAAGAAAAATAAAGAAAGTAAAAAAAAAAAGTATGTTTTGACCTGCATTCAGATTCCATCTGTTCTTTCTCTGGAAATGGATAGCAGTTTTCATCATAAGTCTTTCAGAATGGTCTTAGATCAGTGCATTGATGAGAATAGCTGTCATTCATAGTTGATCTTCATACAATATTGATATTACTGTCTACAGTGTTCTTTTGCTTCTGATCATTTCACTTTGCATTAGTTCACGTAGGTCTTTACTTATTTTTCTGAAAGCATCCTGCTCATTATTTCTTACAGCACAATAGTATTCTGTCACAATCCTATACAACAACTTGGTCAGTCATTCTCAAGTTGATGGACATCCCCTCAATTTCCATTTCTTTGTCACTACTAAAATAGTAGTCATAAATATTTTTGTGAATTTAGGATCTTTTCCCTTTTTTATCTCTTTGGATACAGACCTAGTAGTGGTATTGCTTGGTCAAAAGGTACACATGGTTTTATAGCCCTTTGAACATAGTTCCAAATTGTTCTACAGAATGGTTGAATCAGGTACCACTTCACCAACAGTGCATTAGTGTCTCAGTTTTCCCTCATTCCCTCTAATGTTTGTACTTTTCCTTTTAGTCAATCTGATAGATGTGGGGTAGTAGCTCAGAGTTGTTTTAATTTGGATTTCTCTACTCAATAGTGCTTTAGAGTATTTTTTTCATATGACTTTAGATAGCTTTGATTAGTTTGTCTGAAAACTGCCCAAGTCATGGTCCTCAGCTTGACTGCCTGCCATCTAGAAGAAGCTCCCTCAGGCCCCAAGAGGTCCTGAGCCTATACCACAGTCTCCTGGCACAAATGCTGGAGGGGGCTTCACCTCAATTGCATCTCCCTGAGCACCTGGCAAAGTTCCTTGTAAGCACTCAATAAATAAATATTTGTTGAATGGAATTAAGTTGTTTATTACCAGATGCCTTCATTTCTCTTTCAATAAAAAATGATCCTGTATGTTGATCTCCATGGACTTGGTGAAGACATTCAAAACTATGCAAGCAAATCTCATACGTTTACTTATTCAAGGCAGTGATTTGGGGTGAGATTTTGTGTCTTGTTTTATATATTTAGTTGTATGTTTTTCTTGATGGCCATTAAGCTTATTATTATTTAAAAAATTTTTAAATGACTTATTTATTGGTGATTTTAAAGATATTTTGTCAGTATTTATACTTCTTGCCTTCTCTACAGGTTTTGATACCATTGACTAAGCCTTGCTCAGTATGGACCATCTTCTACCTTGATTTCTTTGATGCTATAGTCGCATTGTTCCCTACCTCTTTACCCATTCATTCTTTGTCCCCTTTGCTGATTCCTCTTCTTTCTAAAAGAATGTAAGATCCTTGAGAATAGAGACCGTTCCCTTGCTTCCTTTATATTCTGAATGCCTTACACAGTGACTGGCATATAGTGGGTGCTTAGTAAATGTATTTTGATTGATTGTGCTACCATTAGTGCTCATGTTCCCTTAGGTTCTATTTCTCAGGCTTCCTATCTTCTCTTACTAGGCTCACTCCCTTAGCAATAACATTCATTCTCATAGTTTCAACTATAATCTCTGCCCAGTTGTTGATATAAACTGGCACATGCATGCAAATGAGTAAACAAACTCTGTACTAGTATGGTAATTCTTTTAAATTAGTTAGGTAATTTGAAAAAAAAAAGACATAGAATCTGTATTAAAATGTACAACGCTGCAGGTAACAAATTGGAGAGTCCTTGATGTCTTCCTGTTAAATATTATGGCCTAAGATTTGCCTGGTTTCTGATTTTTCTCTTTTTATTTTTGGAGGGGGGAGGCAGGGCAATTGGGGTTAAGTGACTTGCCCAAGGTCATACAGAGAGTAAGTGACAAGTGTCTGAGATTGGATTTGAACTCAGGTCCTCCTGAATCCAAGGCCATCTATCTGTCCCTGATTTTTCTCTTAGCTACTTCAACTAATCACTCAAAAACTTTGGTAACCAAATAAACATTTGTTACAAATCACTGCAAGTATTTTTATCCTTCTTTAGAGGTAAAGAAACGGACATTCAGATGCATGAAATAACTTGCTTGCGTTGCCCTTACAGGGCTGGAAAGTGTCGGAGGCTATCACTGATCAGAGGTCTTCAGACTCCAAGCTCCTGCTGTTTCTACTACACCTCTCCTGTAAAAAAAAAAGAAAGTGTGCATTGCAGTTACCTCTTTTTACTACTCATACAGACTATTGTTTTCATTATAATTTTAGGGCTGAGCAAACTGATGAATTTTCTTACAAAATAGAAAAAAAAATCTTCCCAAATAGCATTAACTCGGCTAAGTAGTCCAGGTTACATAAAGTCACTACTTTTTTTTCCCTTCCCCTCTCTGCCCTTCCCTCCCTTTTCTTCATCCTCTCCTCTCTCACTCTTTTCTCCTTTAAATGAATAATGCAGAGATAAAAGGTGAAGGCAGACTTCTGACAGATCTCCTTGATGAGCTGTATGAGCAAATAACAGTCCATTTCTTTTACTCTTTTTTTCATCTGTCTAAGGTATTCTTTGCTCTGACTTAGTTGCTTCAAGCCCAGATACATGGAATAATTTGGATAGTGAGTGCTCAAAAGTAGCCTCGCTTGGATAATAGAGAGCTTGCACTCTATTTGAACTCTACACTCAGCTGTGTTAGTCAGAATAAGGGGGGAAAAAGGGAGCTTCAGAATTGTGACCCATTATTTCACAGGTGTTATCTATGAGTATGCACCTAAATAATTCTCCAGAGCACATAGGAGATACCTCCTTCCTTTTTTTAGAATGAAGTTCTAGTTCCATTACCAAGCAAAGTGTTACATCCATTTTAGGTTAATATTATGGGAAAAAGCACTAAATCAGGAGACAGGAAAAGCCCAGTTTTTAATCCTGGCACACTTACACTTATTAGCTGTATGATCCTTAAAAGATAATTAAACTTCCTAAGCCTCAGTTTTCTCTTTTGTAAAATGAACATAATACTTATACATTCGTCTCTCAGGGTATTTGTCAGGAAAATGCTTTATAAGCTTTAAAACACTACAAAAACACAAGTTATTGAGTCTTGCTGTTGAGGGGCATTAGCCAGTGGAGTATCAAGAAAGGATTAGGACTTTGAAAGGGCGGAGGAGTGATTGAGGGGAGGATGAGAGTGGGTGGCACATCTTAGTTAAGGATGTCAGGGGTGTACCCAGAGCCAAGAGCACTAGGGACCAGGTATGATTAACTATGATGCGATGATCATAGGGTGATTTTAGTTGTCATGGTAACAAGACTTCCATGTCAGAAATGGAGAGACCAAATACAGATGCTCCCATGGCAAGAGAGTGATTACGTTTAAAGGGTTATTGTGTGGAAATTTTGAAAAACAGCGTGTGCAGAACATGAAGTATATTAGAACAGACAATAATTCCATCCAAACCTATTGATTAGCCAAACTATACATCCACGTCATTGCCTGGTGGATAAGTTCTTACTCCTGAACAGAGTTGTGCTGAGTCTGCTCTTTTTGTTGTGTGTGATTGCTGCAGACTGAACAGCACAGTTTACAAAGTCAGCACTGATTGATCCTCAAAATATACTAACCTGAGCTCCTGTAAATTCTGTGGTTTTCTTAGCTGTCACTTCTGCCCAATGCAAAGAACACAGGCTGGAAAAGTCAGAGATGAAATATCTCGTACATACTTCCCAGATATTAGACCTCATTATGATCCTGGTTTTTGAGAGACCCTGAACTGAAGTGTACTTCATAATGATTCTGGAGTTTATACATTGAATTGGAATGATTAGATAGTATATACTTAAGGCATGCTTGTTGACTTAATAGTGACAATAGTCAAGACATCAGAGGCTTAAAAATCTAGGAAGAAATACAAAGAAACCTCATTCCTCTGTATATCTCCAATAATTTAATTACCCCTATACCTTGAATTATTTATGATACTGTATTGCCATGGAAATACATTACTGAATTTTTCAATTTTCATCCCTACACAATTTCACTCCTAACATTTTTAGAGCTGTGTATGGAATATATAGATTTAGTGTAGTAGCAGTCTCAAGCCTTTCTGTGGCATTAAATATTAAATAATGATTTAAAACTATATCCAAGAGGAAAATCAGAAGGCAACCAAAAGGAAGGCCATCATTTTTAATTGAAAGACGTCTGAGATTCTCCCATTTATGTTACCTAAAGCTTTGTACATTCTAATGCCATGTAGGCCCAAGCAGTTGTATATCTTTTCCTAATCATGTAATCTGCTGAAAGATTCATCATTGTAGTACAAGAATTTGTTTATCCATTTGCATGGATGTGCCAGTTCAAATCAACTCCTGGGCAGAAATGGTAGTAGAAGCCTTATGAGTAAATGAAATTACCAGGGGAGAGAGCCTTGTGAGAGAAGAGAAGAGGAAGAAGGACAGAACCTATAAGAATATTAATCATAGAAGAGGAGTTAGTCAAAGAGACAGAATGAGTGATTAGAGAGAGCTAGGAAAGCCAAGGGAATGTAGTGTTTAAGAAGTAAAAGGAGAGAAATGTATATTGAGGCCAGGCTGCTCAGCACTACCAGCCTGTAGTGAGGTCAAGGAGAAAGATGACTGAGGAAAGGTCTTTGGATTTGCAAAAAAAGAGGTCACTGGTGATTTTTTAAAAAAGTAATCACCAGAAACACTTGAATAAAAATGAGAAACAAAGTACAAAATCTTATCCCAAATCACTAGCTTTTATGTGGATAACTAGTGTAATGTTAATGGAACAGGAAGATCTTCACAGTCCATTAACAGGCCTATGTGACTACATATGTCCCCTTTTCCTTGGAACAGGATCCGTGTTCCCAGATCTGAAGGTACACTGGTATTTCAATCATGGATGTTTTGCTGCTTTCACAGCTGTGATACATACTGAGTCACATAGAGCCCACTGGGGGATGAACATGCCTAAGGAGGAGTTTGCCTAGGGGGAAGCTTACTTATAGGTAGGCTTTCACACCTTTTGGTACTAAGCGAATTAGGTACTGTGTCACGAGAGTTGTGGTGCCTTCTGTTTTGAAACTGTTAGTTGAAAACTATATATATGCTGGGAGGTTGGTATTTTGGGGGGCTTGCTCATGAGAAGGACTTTTTGATTCCCTGGAAGGGACTCTAAGTAGACATTTGTTACCAGCCCCTCCCACCCCCTCGACTGCTTAGATGTTCGTGCTCTCCTTGTCTGGTGGTATACATAGGTGGTTGTATAATTCTGTTTAGACAGTTGGAGGCCTGTCTGTTGAATCTCTGTGCTATTTTTTCTACTTGTATTTTCTAGTCATCTGTAAAGTAAGATTGTTGACCCCTTTAAAAGCTGTCTTTTCTTTAGCAAAGCAGATCAAAGAACCTGGGCTAGCAGACCATCCTGGATGTGTTATGGTGCTTGCTATTACAATTAGTTGAAGTTACCTAGTAAACAATATCTGGGTAACTAAATGTTGTTGATCTTGAGGTGAGCAATTTTGAGTATCTGGGATTTTGTTATGGGATATTCCAACTGAGACCGAAGTAATCCAGGAGAGCCAGTGAGAAAATTCCGTGAGTGGGGGATAGCCAGTGAAAATCCAAGAGTCAGAAGGCGGAGTGCCTTGTGAGAGCATTTGTGGTGGCTGGGGTATGAGATGCAAGGGGACTGGAGAGGCCGGAGGGAACAGCTTATGGAGGCCGTTCAGTTCCAAATAGAGGATTTTATGTTTGATCTTGGAAAAGACAGGGAGCCGCTGGAGTTTATTGAACAGGGAAGTAACCTGATCAGACCAGTGCTTTAAGATGATTTGGCAGCTTAGAGGAGGGTGAAATGAAGTGGGGAGAGACTTGTGGCCTAGAGAATAGCCAGCAGGCTATTCCAATGGTCCAGGTGTGAGTTTAGCAAATACTTATTGTGTGCCTGCTTTGTTCAAAGAGCCACAGTGCTTAGGAAGATAAAAAGATGAATAATTATAGTGGACAAACTGGGCTCAGAGTTAGGAAGACCTGAGTTCAAATGCAACTTCACATACTTGCTGTTGTCACTAGGCAAGTCAATGAACCTCTGTTTGCCTTGGTTCTCTTAGTTGTACAATGGGGATAATAGTAGTACCCGTCTCTTTCAGTATTTCTGTGAAGATCAAATGAAATCTTATTTGTAAAAAGTACTTAGTGTAGTGCTTGGCATGATATATAATAATATAAATTTTTTTTTTGCTTTTTGGAGGGCAGGGCAATTGGGGTTAAATGACTTGCCCAAGATGATTTGGGCACAGCTAGTAAGTGTTAAGTGTCTCAAGCCAGATTTGAACTCAGGTCCTTCTGACTCCAGGGCTGGTGTTCTATTCATTGTGCCACCTAGCCACCCCAATAATATAATTTATTATAAATTAAATATAACTGTAGCTGTGGTTGTAATTATAAATATTATATTGTTGGGCCATTTCAATTGTGTCCAAGTCTTTGTGATCCCATTTGGGGTTTTCTTGGCAACAATGCTGGAGTAGTTTGCCATTTACTCCTCTAGTCTTATAGATGAGGAAACTGAGGCAAAAGGGGTTAAGCGACTTGTCCAGGGTCGCACAGCTAGTAGGTGTCTGAGGCCAGATTTGAACTCAGGAAGATGAATCCTCCTGACTCCAGACCCAATACTCTGTCTGCTGTTCCTCATATGATATGATACGACATGACATGACATGATATGATATGATATGATTGATCTCAATAGTATATTATAACACTATAGAATATAGGCTAATATGATTTTATAATATAGTATCATATATAATTATATAATATAAATAATTACATGCATGTGATATATCACATGACACATGACATGATTATATATACATGTATTAAAATATTATATAACAAATATAATTGGTGCTAGTCTTATTCCCTTCCCTTCTACCCACCTGCTCTGTACATAGCACTCTGGTGTTGGAGAGGCAGAATAAAAGCTTTAAATTTATATAGCCCCTATTCCTATAGAGTTTATAGACTAGTAGGGGAAATAAGAACTATATATTAAAAGCATAATAAGAAGTAGAATGTAAAAACGTGAAAGAGAGGCAGACAGAGAATACTTAAAAGACCTCATGGAAGGTAAGTTTCAGTGAAGAGATTACTCTGGAGCTGGGCCTTGAAGTGACTTTCTAGGGTAATGAAAGGACTTGCAGATGTGATTATATAACCGTTGGGGATTATCTTACAGAAATTATGTACTGCTCTTATCTTGCTCTATTCCTAATGTACATTTTGGCAGGATCTTAGAGAATAGTATTCTTGATGTATTTTACGTGTGTCTGACTTATTTTCCTGATGCAAGCTCTTTAAGATCAGGGAGCATGTTTGTTCCTTTTGTTTCTTTGTTCTTCCCTCATGATCTGGCAAAATGCTAGACATATAGTAGATACTATGCTATACACACATACATATATATGTATATATGCATAGAATTAGGCCTGCCTATGGAGTAACAGAAGGGTGACTTGATGGCTAGCCTTTTGGACCCAAAGAGTTTTGGTTAAGTGATATCAATCTGGAGAGGGATCTCTGTTGATGTGCTAAAGACCTCTGTCTTTGGCACTGTTATCTTCAAAATTTTTATCAATAACTTGAAAAAAGGCATAGATGACATGCTTTCCAAATTTCTTTAGGATGTTAAGCTGGAAGGTGTCACTGATAGATTGGATCCCAAAATATCTTGATACAAGGGCATGGTGGCTTAAAACTAACAAAATGAAATTTATTAGGGATAAATATGTTGTACTATGCTTTGGGTTCAAAACAGTTTATTGTACAAGGACAATGTGGGTGAAATGTGCCTAAAAAAACCAAACCAAACCCTCGAACAGTTGGTGTATGGTGCCTTCCACACAGCAAACACTTGATGAATGTTTCTTGAATTGACTTGAATTGGACAGCTTACTTGGAGTGAGCCAGCAGTATCATGTGGTAGCCAAGGAAATTAAAGGGCTCTTGGACTGCATTAATGGAAGCATAGCGTTCAGAGAAGGAAGAGAATATTGTGGATTATAGTCATAATCATGGCCAGCATATCTATAGTCCTTTAAGGTTTACAAGACTTTTTACTTTATTGAGTCATCATAGTAATCCTGTAAGGCAGGTGAGATGTTTAACCTGGTCTTAAAGAAGAGGAAATTGAGACAGAGTGGTTAAGTACCTTGCCTAGGATCACATGATTAGTGAGAGCTTAGAGCAAGATTTGAACTTCAGTGGGACTTCTTGGTTTTAAATTCACTCAATACTCTACCTGACTGAGCAGCCTTAAAATACATAAGAAGAAAAAATGGATACACCATGATGGTAAGAGAGGAGGAAAAAATAGCAAATAACATTTTTGGGGGAAGAATATTATAGAAAGCCAAGAACAACACAGAAAAAGATTCCCTTGATCAAATGAAATTTCCTTTGCCAGTCATAACAGCTATCACGAACTTAATTATAATCTCTATGCAGATGAGTTCCAAATCTATAAACATTCATGTTTTATTTCTCTCCTGAACTTTAGTATATTATCAACTGCTTGCTTGATATCTACCCTGGATATCTCCTTTAGAGTCTGTCTTAGACTTAGCATATCCAATATAGAACTCATTATATTTTCCCCAAAATGCATCCCTCCTCTAAATTTTCTCATTTCCCTTTAAAGTGCCACTATCCTGATTCCAGTCATCCAAGTTGACATACTTAGAAGCATCCTTATTTCCTCCTTCTCAACTTCTATATCTAATCAATTGCTAATTCTTAGCAGTATTCCAGTGCTTGGCATAATAGGCGCTTAATAAATGTTTATAGATTGAAAAGTTTATTATTTGATATTACCTCCACTGTACTTCTTGTACTTGTCTTCTCTCCATTTGCAGTAGCCCTCATGGTCTTCCTGCCTTTAGTCTCTTTCCTTTTCAGACTACTTGCCACATAGCTACCATATTGATATTCCTAAAGCACAAGGCTAACCATGCCATTTCCCTCCTAAGGAAGCTTCAGGACTTCCTTATTGTGTGGTTGAAATAGTTTAGTAAAGTTGAACCATAGAAAACTTTTATAGAAGTTTTGCTCCTAGACTGGGGCAGGGAACCTGTGGCCTCGAGGACATGTATGGTCCTTGGATGCGGCCTTTTGACTGAGTCCAAGTTTTGCAGAACAAATCCTTTTATTAACAGAATTTATTCTGTGAAGTTTGGATTCAGTAGAAGGGCTACACTTGAGTGCCTAGCCCTCTAGGCTAGGCTAGGCCACATGTGGCTTGGAAACGACAGGTTCCCTACCCCTGTCCTAGACAATGTTATAGGATTAGGATTATATATTTAGAATTGAAGGAGATTTTAGTGGTCATCCCAACCAACATTTTCATTTTCTAAATCAAGGCTTCCTAAACTTTTTCCACTCTGTCCCCTTTTCATGTCTTGGCAGCATTTGTTGGCCTTGGGTGGTCTGGGGACATGCTCAGTGCAAAATGTGTATGCTTTGTATTCAGAACCAACGCTGCAGTGAAGTTGTGCAATGTTACATGGGCAAACACTGCCAGAAACACCTCAGATTCATTACATGTTTGATTTTTAATTAATTTTTGGTCATTGCATGTTCAGAAACCTTTTGCTATTGCCAAAATTTTCACCACTACACATGGGATCACAACCCACAGTTTAAGAAGCACCTGTTCTAAATCATGAAACAGATGCCCAGAAAAGTTAAGTGATTTGTCCAAGGTTTGAAGGGAGATGAATCTGTCAGAATTGAATTCAGTAAATGCCTTTAGGTTTGTGGATGAAAAGGAAAGGCCATGAAATTTATACCAAACTAAATATCCTTTAAAATAGTTCAACTGGGGCGGGAATGGAAGTCAGTGGCTAGCTAAACCTCTTTTCATTTAAAAAAACTTACTTGGGATCACATAATACATTTTTAGTGGAAAGCTAAAATAATTGGCCTTCAAGTTTTATCACCATCTTATTCCCATGCTACCATATTTGTTTGGTTTTCTAAACTGATGAAAGTATGGAAACTATACTGGCAATTTAGAGTTGATATCAGATTTTCAAAGAAGGAAAATGATCTCTCATTTCATTCTTTAAGAAATCTGGGGTCTTGTCCAAATCTGTGTCTCTAAACTAGAGCCACTGTGTTTTTCTCTGGAAGATGAGCATCTTTATTGTGCTAAGGCCATACTAAGAACAACCTGAAAGAAGAAACTACTGGCTTAAAAAAATGATGCTATATCTTTAAAAAATGATCTCAGACTCCACCAACAAGTTAGTCGGCTGAGACTGTAGCCCATCCATCACTTAAAAATATTCTCTCCTAAATCTAAATAAAACTAATCTCTGAAGGAAAACATTTTTGGCTAGAAGCCTGGGGAGCACTGAAGAAATATCATCTTAAGTGTTTACATGGTTCTGCAGTGTCTGGTGACTTTGGTAGGGTTTACAAATGCAAAACCACTGAAGGACGGCATTCACGTTCACATGATGAGAGCAGCTTTGGAGCACCAAGTATAAGATTCTACACCCTCAGCCTGGCATCCAAGGTCTTTCACAATCTGATGCCATCCTGACTTCCTAGCCACATCTCGTATTACTCCTCATCATGAATTTTACCTTTCTACCAAACTGAAGTACTCACAACCCCCCTATATTCCCTATTCTTCCTGCACCCCCATGTTTTTGCTCAAACTATTAGAACTTCTTTGAAGACATCATGGTTATATATGTATATATTGGTTTTATTAACGTTTTTTTCACCATTTCTCAATATCCCCCTCTCCCATCCTTACTTCTAACAAATAGGGTTAAGCAAAATCAGCTGACGCAGAGATTTTATCTGATAAAAATTCAGTATTCCCACGCATAGTTCCTGCCCCCTCTGCTGTGATGAGTGATGTGTTTCCTAAAACTTAATGTGGTCATAACCTTTAATCTCAGTTAAGGCTTCCCATCGGTGGTGTTTTCATTCATATTCATTGTGTATACACTGTGTAGAACATTCATCTTTGCTCTGTTCTGTCCATTAATTACTAAATTCATCAAGTCCCCAGAGAGATATGACATTGTAATATGTGTAGGGAGACTTGGGAAATTTCAGACCATATGAAAGTGATGCAGTCCTCAAGTGGTTTTCATTCTAAGGAAGGTATATAAGGGACTAGATTGTCATGAAATATATACTTTCATACTTAGATGTGCTTGTTTATTTTGTAGTGGTAGGAGTTTTAATACAGGTGATCAACAGAGTGTTTGGAATGGCTTCTACCTTTCTAAGGAGGCTTGACTTTAATTTGAATGTAGAAGAGAGGCATCTTTGGAAATGAATGAGACATTCCCTGTTGGGGTAAATTTATCAAACTTTCTGAGTCTAATGAAGTGAGACTGGCTATGCAAGTACCATTAAGGGAATTTGGGTTTGGCTAGAGTGGAAGGCATACAGTTTGGGCAGCTCGGTGGTACCATAATTCATAGAGTGCCCAGCCTAGAGTCAGGAAGACCTGAGTTCAAATTCGGCCTCAGATACTTATTAGCTGTGTGACTCTAGGCAAGTCACTTCACCCTGTTTGTCTCAGTTTCCTCATCTGTAAAATGAGCTGTAGAAGGAAATGCAAACCACTCCAGGATCTTTGCTGAGTAAAAGGGGGTCACAAAGAGTCAGACACAACTGAAAAAGACTGAACAACAACAAATACATACCATGAAAACCCCAGATGGGATCATGAAGAGTCAGACATGAGTGAAAAATAACTGAGCAACCAGAAGGCACATAAGATTTAAGGTACAGTGGAGTATAAATAAGGAATAACCATTGTAGAATCTTGTTATCTACAATTCATTTTCGGGTGTTTTGGTAGTCTGGCAGTTATTAGGCTATGTCTTCATTAGACAACAAACATGGAGTCGCTATTGTGAGCCGCTGAGGGATTTTCCTCAAGAGGTGACCTAAGGTAGAGAGTCCTTGTAACTAATTGTCTGATTGTGAGGGACCTCTGGGGAGTCCATAAAGCTTTCTTACCTACTGCTCTTGTGTTTCTCAGATAGGACCACCCCTACTTTTCTACAAGATCCCTCCACCTGGGTGCACTGAGCACATCTTCATAGAACAGGAAGACTATGAAAAACTATGATTATTCTGTATTCATGTGTGTCTTGAGGGTGATAGCCTTTGGACCTCAGTGGGGCAGCCTTTGACTTCCATTGTATACTCACATACTACATCGTGCCTGATCTATTCCCTGCCTGAAACAAATGGGAAGAGCATTTTGAGAAGTATTATGTGATTTTTAACAAATGGAGTGACATAATTGAAATTGCATTGGAGGAAGAAACCCTTTGCCACTTTTTAAGGCAGATTTAAATAAGAAGGAGTCAGGGGCTGAGTCTGTTGGCATAAGTATGGGAGTTATGAAGATCAAGGTCAGAAATGGCAGCAGTGGAACCAAAAGGAATATGTAGATCAGGACCCCAATTGCTGAAGAAAAAGCAATAAGTAACTCAAATGTTATTCCAAAGCTACCCCCTTGGGCAACTTTCTAAATGATATTTTGACAATATTAGTGAATTGGGAAGTTTTATGGATAAGAACAAGGACTGTAGTGGTAGAACATCTTAAGATACTGTGTGAGTAAAAATGAAAGTATGGGAATGGGGAAGTGGGCTCTGGAGCCATCTGCCTATGGGGGATAATGTATACTACACAAAAGGATAAATTCCCAAGATGGTAGAAAAAAAATCTAGCAGATAACAAACCCCTTAAATTGAGCTCTGAAAGCTAAAGATTATCCTCTGAGATGGTCTCATAGAGGAGAGAGTGATCATGAAGTACTCCCTCCCTCAATCTTTATAGAGTAGACTTCCTTGACTCAGTGCACAGAGGAGAGAATTTTCAGGGGGTGACCTTGGGTAACTCCTATAGCAGCATAAGTCCAAGTAGTGCCATGGTAATTGCAACTCAAATTTATATAGAGCTATGAGACAGAACAAACTACTTTCTGTACAAACACGAGATGAAGTGGGTAGTGCATTCATTATTATTATTATTATTAATATTCTCATTTTACAGGTGAGAAAATTGAGGCTCAGAGAATTTACCCACTAGGAACAACAGAGCTGGGTCACGCTTTGAGATGTAGCATTATTTGCACTGAGTTATGCACTGAATAAATACATAAATGCACTGAAAGCATTTATTAAACAAATACTGTAACCTCAGACAAGAGATCCAAATCATCTTAAGAGTTTGGGGAATTGAAAAGGGAATCATTCTTACAAAAAGACTGGGAAGCTCAGATCTATCTGATGTATAGTACAGTCCTAGGTACAACTGTAGAAGACTAAACCCTTGCTCTCAGGAAGCTTGAAGTCTAATGGGGAAGACCAAAGATAAAATCTTCACATATTATCTGTGAATAAGAGTTTAACTCAGTAGCTTTTTTTCCTTATGGTTTTGATTATAGGGAAAGGGGAGGAGAAGCTTACCCTGCCTCATTAGTTACTATATCTTACCACAGAAAAGAAATTTTAAGAGTGATAGCTATGATCAATGATTCCTTAAAGGGAAAGGGAAAATAGTGAGCTGGGGAGTAACAGCATTCCCAACTCTCAATGTGAAAAACAAATGTTGGCTTGTTTACAGACAAATGTGTGAACCAAAGTAACCCTCCAAGCTTCTTTTGAAATGAAAAGAGAATTCACATAGAGACAAGACTGTTACTGTCCTTAAAGCTGCCAGGTCTAAAACCACAATTAATAAATTAGAAATGAAACTGGAATGCATTTCTGAGGGTTTCTCTTGGGTCCAGGTCTTATACTGAAAGAATTGCAAGGTTTGACTATTTGGCGCCACATGTATTAGACTTTGTTCATAGTGTCTCGAAGTATTCAGTTATAAATATAGTGGAAAGCAGGTGTTAATCCACTATGTGATTAGAGGGCTGATTGCAGCTTTGCATAAGCAAAGATTTATGACACTAGAATTCTGGGTAATTAACTCCAGAATGTGCTCTGATCATCCATTTGACTCATGTAATTTTCTTTTATTTATATATATTTTTTATAGATTTGGGGGAAATGATCTTTTAAATTACATAGAGGTAAAATATTTTAATAATATAGTTATAAAAGCAAACATTTTATTCTATTGTATGTTTGATAAGAAATGAGTTACTGTCAGAGTCATAACTAGATATTTTTGTACCTGGGGAGATAGTCAAGAAAGATGTCTCTACTTGTAGGGAAAGGAGACAGAAACACTGGGACACAGGCCCTGGGGAGTTGGGGCAGAGTTCATTCTTGTGGATAGATCCTCTGGTAAGCTTGTACTCCAATCCAACAGACATTTATCAAGGTGTCCACTTCTAACAGTTGTCCTTTCTAAGGCACAGTGGATAGAGTGTGGGGCCTGGAGTCAGGAAGACTTGAGTTCAAATATGACTTCAGCTATGTACTGTGTGACCTTGAGCAAATCACTTAACCCTTGTTTGCCTCAGACCACTGGAAAAGGAGATGGTGAGCCACTCCAGTATTTCTGTCAAGAAAACCCCATGGACAGAATGATCCATGGAGTCATGAAGATTTGGACACAGCTGGACAACAAGAAACTTGAATTTTTGTTAGCCTGTGTTGTATAGTGGTGATGAGATGTTATCCTCTCCAAACTTCCCTTGCAGATGAATGAAGGACAGAAACAAAAAAAATGCCTCAACAGTAAAGGATTTAATGACTTTCAGATGCAGAGAAGTCATCCACTGAATTCTGTATACTCATAGCCTAATTCTTTCTCCAACAACAACGTTTTTATGTCCTAAAACATTTTCTGGAAATGACTTGATTTTGGGCCCTACCTCCTAGGAATACAGTGTGGTTTTAGTAGAATAACAATGATTCACATTTGAGCTAGGACTTCATCTCAAGTCCTTTGGCTGAAAATCTGGTATTTAGAGGGCAATATGTGAATTAAGAGCTGGCCAGGAAGACCTGGGTTCATATCCTACCTTTGACACATGCTGGCTATATGACCTTAGACAAGTTACTTCATTCCCCAGTGACCCAGGAAATTCTCAAAGACTATAAATTGTAGAACAGGTTTTGTTCATTCATTTCAGTTGTGTCCCACTCTTTGTGAACATATTTGGGCTTTTCTTGGTAGAGATATTGGAGTAGTTTGCCATTCCTTTTCCACCTCAATTTATAAGTGAGGAAACTGAGGCAAATAGGGACGAGTGACTTGTCCAGGGTCACACAGCTAGCAAGTGTCTGAGGCTGAATTTGAACTCAGCAAGATGAATCTTCCTGATTCCAGGGCAAGCACTGTATCCACTGTGCCACCTAGAACAGGTACCAGCTTGCATTAGTAGAAGTTATTTCTTCACCAATAATTCCCCATTTTCTATAACTATGAAATGACATGTCTGGTTCCAAAAAAAACCAGAAACAAAACACACAAAAAAATGAACCATAGCAAATTGGAGAAAGTGGCTGCCCAGTGTTACAAGGAGCCACTAATATGAACATCAAAGGACTCACATACTCAAGTGGATGTGTGGTCTCATTCATATGAGAGTTCCATCCAATTAAGGGTTTCATTTCCAGGAAGTCTAGGGAGGCTGGGAAAATGTGGCTGTAATGTGAGTAAAGGCTTTGATGTTTGTATTTCTCTCATGACCAAATGACTTCTCTACGTTTGAAGTCCAAGCTCCTTTCTGAGAAGACAAGGTAAAAGATGCAGAGAGGAAAATTTAGGCTTGAAAAAAGGAAAAACTTAACAATGAGAGCTGTCCAGAATGAACTGCCTTGGAAGGAGAGGGTTCCCTCTCAAAGGACTTCTAGTGAGGGCTGGGTGATTGTCTGTTGTGATGTAGGGAGGACTCTTGGTCAGATATCCATTAGTCTAGAGGGCCTGGGAGGTCCTTTCGACCTCTGAGATTCTAGAATTCTATACTTTGCTCTTGCTAGGCAATTTCTGATAACTGTTAGTTAAAAACCTGATTATCTTTGAAAGTAACCTGCTTCCAAGAAGGGTTGTCATGGAAATTCTTCTGTTAATGTTTCATGTTAAATAATTCCCACATTTCACGTGGAATCAGTTTAAAATGATCAGTGCCTATGTAAGCTATTCAGAATGTCCAGGTAGGTTTAAAAACCCTCTTGTCTATTTTGATCCAGTTTACAATTATCCATACTGTTGCATGCCTCCATCAGTGTGAATAGTTGAGAAAGGATGTAATAAACGTAACCACTATTTTCTTTTCATATTGTGAACTTGACATGTCGATAAAAGGGAAACTTTCAACAAACAAAAGAACAGAAAAAAGAATTGTATGTGAAACTTAAAATGTTTATTATTGATTTAGCAAACAAAAACAAATAGAAACACATCAGCAAGATTTTTCCAGGAGGAGTTGTTGGAATCTGAAGGTTTTCAATGTTAACTATTCTCTTTGTTGAGCTCAAGATTCTGCTTCCCAGGGTTTCGGTTTTCCTGCTTATAGTTTAACATCCTTATGCTATTCCAGGTATGTCTGTACAATATTTCATGTACTGCTCTAATTCTCTACCTTTATGAGACATGTCATTAGACTTCACTTTTTTTAAAAAGCCTTGCTTAGATTTTGTTGCATAAGGACAATAGACAATAAATCAGATGCGATGAAAGGCCATTTTTAATAGCCTTATATTCTAATCTTCAGATTAAGTTCATATAAAATGCTTGACTAGCCTAACGCATGGGGTGGAACACAGTCTCTTTTCCAGGGAAGGAAGTGGTTACATGATTTTTTAATTCACACTATAGAGAGTACAGGAAGGACATTAGAACCTTTTAAAAAATTCAGTTCACTGTAAAGGTTTCCAAACTCTCTTTGGTGAAATAGTCCTCTGGGAAATACTTCATCACTGGTGGTGAGGTAGTGCCCAACTTATCTTTTTTATGGGATAAGCTATTTTTCTTGTGGGAAAGTCAAGAAAATTTTACTGTTTTTGCAATGTACTTTTTCAGTGTTATTTATGCATTTTTAAACTTTTTCCCCTTTAGTTATTGTGTAATATAGAATTGCAGAATTTTATGACTTGGATTGGACCTTTAGGGTCATCTAGTTCAACACTTTGATTTCAAGGAAACTGAAGCTGAGAAACTTTAACTGAACAGTCTCCAGGTTGCAGTTTGCTAGAGAGTGTGGACTAGAGCCCAAGTATTCTGACTAAGTCTAAATACTTAGACCAGTATTTTTTTTATAACTCTGAATTGCTTCCTTAAAAAAATCAGCTAAGTCCTTTAAACTAGAAACTAACCAGTCACTTAATATCAATGCATTTTTTTCAAATTTTCTTTGTGCATGCTTTCAAATATTCAGCCATAATATTTAATAGTGCATCCTAATTTTTATTTTTACAAATCTTTGGAGAAAATCCCCAAAGAGTCTATGGTTCTAAGACTCTGTGATAGAAACTGATTTGTTTTTGTTTCTCAGGATATAGTCCCAGTGGATAATTTTAGAAACAATTTCCATAAAGCAGGAATCTACTTTTGAAAATAGAAAAGATTATTTAATATTCCTATATTTAAGTTTTTATGTTCTGTAATGAAAAGTTGTATATATACTGCAGGAAGAAATATATCAAATATGTTTTGTCTTAAATCTTATTGTTGCTGTAGTTTGAAATGTGACTAGGAAAACTGGTTACATGAATAGCAAACATAGGGCAGTTCTGGTTAAGATGTGGAATTAGAGGATATGGGTTTATTCTTGCACTACAAAGGAAATAAGTAGAAAAGACATTCTTCAAGCCTTCATCTTTTTCTTGCTTATCTCTATGTCTATAACATCAACTGTCTGCTGAATATCTCTACCTGGATGTCTTATAGGCACCTCAAACTCAACTGTCCAAAATGGAATTTGCTATCTTCTCTGGAAAATTCATCCTTCTTTCTAAACTTTTCCTGTCTCTTTTGAGCACATCACCATCCTTCAAATGCCCCTTGCCTCTTCATTCTCTCTCACCCTCAATATGCAAGTCTTGCCAAGTCTTGTGGATTCTACCATTCCAACATAGCACAATCTGTCTCCTCTCTTCCATCCTAGATGAAGTATTTATCACCACACACGTTATTATGTTGTAATAATCTCCTATTAGGGCCTTCTGACTCCAGATCTTCCCTTCATGGCAATTAAATAATGCATTTATTATGTGCATAGCACTTTGTTAGATGTTGGGAATAAAATTGTTTCTGGCTTCAACGTAATCTTCTACATAATTGCCAAATCTATGATTTCTAGAGTACAGTCTGAGTATGTCATTCTCCTACTTTGGAAACTTCAATGACTTCAGTTGCTTCTAGGATCAAATACAAACTCCTCTTTGGGGCATTTAATTTCCCTCCCAATCTGGGCTTCCTAACCATTTTTGTGTGTCAGAGATCCGTTTGATAGTCTGGTTAAGGGATTCCTCAGAATAATATTTTTAAATAACTGAAAGAAGTCCTGGATTTCAGTTAGAGGTTGGTTAGTAAAAACAAAGATGTAATTTTTTCCATCTGATTCCATGAAAATCCTAAAGTCTATGCATAGACCCCTTGGCTATCCATGACTCCAGATTAAGAACACTCATTCTACTTCTTGAGTCTCTGCTCAAGTGCCTTCTCCTTTCTATTTCCTGGGGATGTATTTTGTATTTATTTATCTTGGTACATGTTTCTGCCAATATAACATCAGTTCCTTGAGAGTGTGGACCGTCTTTGTCTTTATATTATATATATTATATTATCACAGGAGCTGGCACATAGTGGCTTGCCGAATTGAATTGAGGGGTTGCTAAATTTAGCGCAGGCTACTTAAAGAGACTGAAAATAGAGAAAAAATGTGATCTCTGAGAGCAGATAGTCATAGTCTCAAAGCCCCTTCTAGGATGATGTTTTCCTGGTCACTGAAAGAACTTGGTTCTTTTTATGACTATGAAAATTTTTGGCTGATTTTTTTTTCTTTTCAGAAGTATGAATTATTCAAAGCATACTTCTTAAAATGACGAATATTTTCCAGATTATCTTCCAAAAATCCTGTGCAGCTTCTTATTCAACAAACCCTCATGGCTCACTTTTACTTCTGTGATCCAAACTAAAACCCTCTGTTTAGGTTTTCAATCCCTTCATAACCTGGCTTCTTCCTCCCTTTCCAGTCGTCTTATGTCTTTTTCACTTCCATGCACTCTATAATACAGTGACACTGGCTGTTCCTTGCATAAGACACTCCAGACTTTGTGCATTTTCTCTAGTTGTCCCCCATTCCCTCTCTTCTCATCTCTGTCCCAACTAAAATCCAGTCTTCTACAGAAAGCCTTTCCTGATTCCCCATTAATACTAACAGTGCCTCCCATCTGGGCCATTTAACTGTAGCTTCTTGAGAGCAGAATTCATTCTTATTTTCCTTTTTCTGTATCCCTACCACTTAGTATAATGCCTGGCACAGAGTAAACACTTAAAAATGCTTCTTGACCTGATGTATCTTGACTTATACAGGAAGTGTGCACTCATAAATCAAGATGTGCATGCATGGGTTAGCGGTTCATTTTATTTTTTTCTTTTTAATTTCTTTCTTTTTTAAAAAAATAAGCCATATCCAAAAACGTGTTATGTTCTACACCTTGAGACCATCACCTCTCTTTTGGAAGGTGGACAGCATGCTTCATGATTGATCTTTTGGAATCTTATGACTATTTTCCCATGCAGTGTACATCACAATACCATGTTTTGTAGAAGTAACACACATATTATTGATCAGCCTCAAAGAAATTCCTTAAAGCAACTGAGAATTAAATGGGAATGTTCCCTAAATGGGAACAACTTTAATAATGCAGGCCTTCACTTTCTCTAAAACTAGAGAGTGGTATTGAGCACCAGGGTTGGGTGACTTCAGTCATTCAACCAACATTTATTAATCACCTGCTTTGTGTTAAGTGCTGTGCTCAAGACATATGGCCAATGGGAGTCAGAGGTAGGATTTAAATTCAGGTCTTCTTACGTTGGAGGCCAGCTATGCCGTACTGCCTTTGGTAAACTAATAATGTGTTAAGGAAATTTGTAAGAATTTGTAAGACTATCCATATCTGATTATTTTTCAGAACTTTCTTTCTAGGAGGGGTCAGGATTAGTATTTTAATATAAATTTCAAATGTATTATTCTCATTTTTATTACCTCTTTTAGGTGTAAGTCAGAGTTACATGCACATTTAAAAACAAATTCCATCTGTTCTGACCTACTGTTGCAGGTTTTCTGGATGTATTTTCTGTTTTACAAAAGTAAAATGTGATTTAAGTGTAAAGGTTTACTTGCAGCTACAGAGAATTAGTGTCTGATCCGGGAACAGAGTTTAAGGCTGTTTTGTACACCCTCAGGTTGTTGAACCACATCCTTTCATGGATGCTAAGTGCTTAATCACAAAAGGAAGTGTAAATGTTGGATTGGAAAACCCTGGGGTACTGTACAGAGAGGAGATGTTGTGGGGAACAAGGGAAAATGAAATAACTAGCTGAAGGAAAATAAACTGTTATGAATAAAACATTTAACTCTTTATGTAGAAAATGTATTTTTTCAGCTGGTTTTGTAACAGCTGGTTTTGGGCCTTACATTTCTCTGGCAGGAAGTAAATCTAGGTTGTCTAGTGCCCTCATTCATATAGTACACAGTGTATTGTGAAATACATTTAATTAACCTAATATAATATACTTTTTACAGGTGGCGATTTACATTTTACCTTTATGTGTTTACTTATGGAGTCCGATTCCTAAAGAAGGTAGGAACATCAAGTTATTTCCTTATGTTTATAAAGATTTGTGCTCGAGAGCTATGGGGAAGTGGTGTTTCTTTGTTAGTAAATTCTATTTATGAGCAAAAAGTGTATTTGCTTAGAAAATGTTCAACAATTTGTCCTTTCTAGTAAACTCTATTAAGATAGCTCTGTAAATAAAGCTTCCGAAACCAGATTTTTGGGTGAAATATGTTGCTAAGTAACATGTCTCTTTTTCATGACAAACTATTACGTAAAGATATTAGTTGGCTATGTGATGGCCTTATAAATATCTCTTGATAATTTAAGAGTTTGGTTGTTTTCCCATCACACAACAGGCAGAATACAAAATCAGCATGTGCAAATGGCTCTTATTATTGCTGTCTGCATTAAGAATTGACATTTGAGTATCTTGAATTGTTAACAAATTGTAATAGTAAAGGAAACAGAAATCTGTGGTGCTTCCTTCCATGTATTGACTCTGCCCCCAGCTTGTCTTGTTGTGACCTGAATATAATAAGTCCAATTTCTCTGTGAAAATCATTTGTTGAGGTTGCAATGAAAATTTTCAGTCAGAAATTCAATGCTTGGTTTAATTATGAGGAAGTGAGACTGCCTAAATGAGGGCCCCACAAGAGACATGGTCTTTCCTTACTTTGTTAACAGAGTGTTCTTGGTCTTCCTTCCAAAAATTTTAAGTTTGTTTGACCAGTACTGTCTTTGAATTACCAAAAATAAATTTGAAAGCGTTCAAAATGTGACATTCTGAAGTGATCCAATGCTGAAATTATACATACATACATACATACTCACATACCCACACACATATATACTCACATACATACATATACATGTATGTGCATATATCTTTATCTGTCTATCTATATACACACACATATGCACACACACATTTGTGGATAAATGGCTACTACTCCATCCCCTCAAATATTCTCAGCATACTTAATATCATCTTCACCTGATTAATTGCCTTTTACTATTTAGGTAAATCTTTTCATAATCTAATTAGATTTTCTAATAAAGCAATCTTAAAGTATCTGATGCTTTCTGCCTCTGTCCAGTTGTAAATATTGTTACGAAACATTGGTTTAAATTTTCCAATTTCATTAAGCTCGATAGAGAAAATTAAAGAAATTTTCTTTTTTTCTTTAGTTTTTTGGACCCTAATAATTTTAAGAATAATCATAGTATAGAGGAGTAGAGAGCTGACTTGGTAGCCAGAAAGACAGATTTATGTCCTACTTTGATATGTGCAGACTCTGTGTGACCCTGAGCAAGTCACCAGCAGCAAATAGCTTAGCATAGTGCCTGGAAAATAGTAGGCACTTAATTTTACATACTGATTAATTGATTGATTAAGCCGTAGAACCAGGAATCAAACCAAGGTGCTCTGATTACAAAACCAATGCTCTTTACCCTGCAGTAAACTGAAACTAAACTACCATTACAGCTCAATTTTCACTAATCTCTTTCTGAAATTTACTTTTAATTATGAATTATGAATTTTTAAAAAATCTGAGAAAAAGTTCATTGGTTTCACTAGACTGTCACAGGCATGTCTGATACAAAGAGAGATTAAGAATCCCTGGTCTAGAAAGAAGGGCATCAGCGCTATGGGGCTGACAACTTTGGTACTTTGGAAGGGGCAGTAGAACGTGGTTATGTTCTGGTTTCAGTCAATATAAGTAATCTAGTGTATAAGCATTTAATTCTATGGGCAAGACAGAAGATTGTAGCTATTGGTGGAAGAGGTGGGGGAGGGGAAGGAGAAGCAAATACCAGAAGTTTTTGTTTTGTTTTGTTTTTGCCACTTCTATGGAGCAGAGGTTTTTAACCTGGGATCCGTGAACTTATTTAATATTTAGATAATTGTATCAGTATTGATTTCCTTTCAAATTTCTATGTGCTTTGTCTTATGCATTTGAAGATTTGTTTTTAGAAGTTTCTGTATACTTCACCATACTGCCAGAAGGGTATTCGATCTGCTTGTAGTCAGGCAGACCTGAGTTCAAATCCAGCCTTGGGTACTTACTGTGTAACCCTGGGCAAGTTACTTTACCTCTGCTTGTCCCAGTGTCCACATCTGTAAAATTATAACACCTACCTCCCAGGATTGTTGTGAGGATCAAATGAAATAATATTTTGTAAAGCACTTGGCATGGTACTTGGCACATAGCTATTAGCT
>CM053582.1:303258847-303299024 GCA_028627135.1 Pseudochirops cupreus
TATATATATATATATATATATATATATAATTATTATTATTATTAACTACATCCAACTGGGAATTAAGACACAGGCACTGTGGTAGGGAGATCCATCCTGCCCTACCAGAAAGTCAGAGGGGCAAGGGGGAGGGAGGGGCAAGAGGGAGGACGTAGGAGAGAGAAGATTGGGGAAGGGGTTTTAGAGTGGGATGGCTGTTTTGAGGTACTGGGTAGGGGAAAGATGGAGAGAAAATTTGTAACTTAAAATCTCGTGGAAATGAATGATGTAAACAAGAAAATAAATAAATTAATAATAATAAAAAAAAAAAGAATAGGTACTACATCTCAAAAAAAAAAAAGTTACTCCAGACTCAGATCTAAGATGGGGCAACTAGGATTGTTTTCCAGGTACTAAAATTAGAGGATGATTACTTATATCCTTAGTAAGTAGACACCAGCAATTCACCTCAAAAACAGCTAAAAACCAAGGATACTGTCCTTCTATTTCCTAAACCACTTTCCTAATGTGAGGCTGCACTTCCTCTTACTTGATCCAAACTACTTCTGCTCCTTTGTTCTAGCATCACATTTTCAAACACATTTCCTTTTACATACAAATCTTATAGCAAAGTTTTTTGGTTTGGGCTTTCCTTTTTTTCTTGTGGTTTTTTATAGCAAATAAGTAAAGTTAATGAATCACATCTTCATTGTGGGTAATTGCCTCAAAATTTAAAGTCTAATTCATCTTGACAGCTAGGTTTTAGCCAGTGATCTGACCCATGAGGGTAGCCTTCCATGAAATGAAAACCGTTATCAACAATAAAATACTCTTTGCCTAATTCCTATAAACACAAAGAATTTGGCAATAAAAAGGACTACATTTAGCTACCTGACTCCCAACATCCAAGGTTAGTTGAGGAGATGATTCCAAAATATCTTCAAAATCCTCAGTATCAATCACCTATCCAAGACATATGAGCAAGAGAGAGAATTGCAGCAACTGAGAATGTAGTCAAAAGAGTATGGGTAGGCTAAACATTAGGATCATCTAGGTGTCTCAGTGGATAGGGGGCTAAACCTGGAGTCAGGGAGACCTGAGTTCACATCATCCTGAGAGTTATTAGCTGTGTGACCGTGGGCAAGTCACTTGACTTCTGTCTGCCTCAATCCACTGGAGAAGGAAATGAACCTCCAGTATCTTTGCCAAGAAAACCCCATGGACACAATGGTCCATGGAGTCATGAAGAGTCAGACAGGACTGAACAACAAGGCTAAACATTCTATCCTGATAGCCTAT
Source organism: Pseudochirops cupreus (assembly GCA_028627135.1). NCBI lineage: Eukaryota > Metazoa > Chordata > Mammalia > Diprotodontia > Pseudocheiridae > Pseudochirops > Pseudochirops cupreus. Next base: position 303,260,126 of record CM053582.1, read on the forward strand.
GAGAAACCTTTTTTCCCATGGGAAGCTCTACTTCTAATCCACTTGTTGTAACCATATCCTGTTAATGTGTTACTTGTTTCCTTCATATTCTTCCAACACTATGCCACTCCTATTTGTCTTTTATCTTTGAACTCAGTTCCAAAGACTACAAAATATTCAGATTTTGGCCAGATCTTCAATGAATCAAACTTTATAGTTTGTCATACATATGTATTTATGTATATATACATACAAGTGTGTGTGTACATACATGTGTATACATGTATACATACATCATGTGTGTATATGTGTATATAGCTATAGCCGTATCTCTCTATCTATATATGGGGTAGGGACTGGACCAGCAGTTTCATAGTGTAGGAAACTCCCAGATAGAGGAAACTCCCTCTGCCAAGGCGGGTTGTCAACTTCTCTGAAATTCATAATTTTAGAGAGTTGTTTAGAGCACTGGGAGGTTAAGGGTCTTGCCCAGATTTACACAACCAGTACAGGTCAAAAGCATGACCTGAAACTGGGGCTTTCTGGTTTTAAGCCTGACTCTCTATATCACTCAGTACATTGTCTATTGCTATCTCTACAGAAAATTTGTTCAGCACTCTGACCACTATGTTACCTGACTGCCTTATGTTTTATTTTTATGCATTAAAAATTTCTTTTCTGGAAAGTTTCCAGAATTTTCACCAGATTGCCAAAGGAGTTCATGAACAAAAATGTTAAGAACCTCTTCTCTGTCTCTTCTAACATTAGCAAGACTAGGTCTCAATCCATTCCTCATTTTACCAGCTCTTCTCATCACACAGGCATGGGATAATATTGGATTTTTTAGTTTTTAAATTTATTTTAAACTGAAATAAAAAATAAGAAAAGAAAAACATTGCCATGTACACAGCAGAACAGAAGAGAGAATTCAATATAAAGCAATAAATTTCCATTTCAAGAAAACCTATATAATGAATATTATACATTATTTTCAAAGTTCTCCATCTTTGCTTCCTTGTATGTTTTCTTTTGTTCTCTGCTGTTTACTTTTTCCCTTTCCTTTCTACCCCTCCCCATTAAGCACAGATAGATATGTATATATGTATATACACACAGATACATATACACACACACACATATAGATAGATAGATATCCATAAACATACACATATATACACATATACACTCAGACGCATATGTATAAGACTATATTGTACTTATTTCCACTTGTCATCTGTTTCTCTGAAGGTGGATAACATCTTCTTTCATAAGACCAAGTCTTTTCATATTTTTCTAAATCTACCAGCTCATCATTTCCTACACCATAACAATATTCTGTCCCATTAACATTCTATCTGTGAAATTATCCATGAGAATCTTCCCTGAGTTTTCTATGTTCTCTTTATTCTTGGCTACATAGGTATTATTTGTACTGGAAAATTTTTTTTAAAAAAACTTTTGTCATTATTGATTTGTTTGCTTACTTTTAATTTACAAGATTCAGTTCCACAATCCCTTGAGTTTCAAGTTTTCTCCCTTTCCCTCTCCTCCCCCCGCCATGGAGGCATGCAATCAAGTATACGATCTGCAAATATTTTTACATTAGACATTAGTCAGGTTATAAAGAAGGATTGCAACACATGGAATGAACAATGGGAAAGAGGAAATAAAACCAAACAAGAAAAAGAATGAGAGCCAGTAGTCTGCTTCAATCTGCATTTAAACTCTGTTCTTTCTAGTTCTTTCTCTGAATGTAGACATCTCTCTCCATCATAAGCCTTTTGGAGTTGTCTTATAACCCTGCATTGCTGAGAAGAGTCCAGTCTATCAAAGTTGGTCACTACACATATGTTGTGTCTGTAATTGTGTGTACAGTAAAATTTTAATTTAAAATAATCGAAATTATCCATTTTACACTTCAACACTGCTCTGACCTTTTACTATGGTTTAAGGTCTGATACTACTCAACCTAGTTCTCTCACATCTTTTCCCCCTGGTGTCTTTGAAGTTCCTGACCCTCTGCTCTTCCAAATGAACCATGTTAATATTTTTTCTGACTCAATAAGATAATTTTTAGCATGGGATGATATTTTATGCCATTTCTTGTACCCAAGTCATAATTGATAATATACTTCACCTTGCTAAAAAGACTGCCATTCTTCTTTCCATTGTCCTTGGGGCAACTCACAATTTTAATTCTCTGGAAGGCATGTTGTTCTTTGAGTTATAGTCATACAACACTGCCAGAATATGTTGTTTAAAAAAAGAGACGTGCTTTTCTGTCAGGCAGCGTCTTGAAAACCACCGAAAGCAAGAAACCATTGCTCAAATGCAATCCAACCTGCCCTCTCCTCCTATACAATCCTAGGCCTTCGAGGCATCATCCATCTGCAATGACTTTCCAAGACACATGTCATAATGAGCTAGGAAATGGCCTATATCTCAAGGACAGAATGCACATTCTGCATGTTTGCAGAGAGAAGACCACAGTCCTCAACCCCTGGTATCATTGTCTCTTAGATTTCACAACTGCAGGTGACGATAAATTCTACACAGTTCAATCTTTGCCAACAATTGCCTTTCAATCACATGTCTCCTGATCACCTCCATGAAGTGGATCTTACCAAAGCCCTGTACCTAGCTTCCAAGAAAAAGGCAGAGTTTCTCCTGCTTCAAACAGCCCATACTCAGTGATTCCCTTCAACCCAAGGGAGGCGGGGGGGAAGAAATACAAGTGACACAACAGTAGCACACATTTGAAGCAAAGAAATTTCTTATTAAGCGAAACCTTATGTCAAGGACTAAAAGTACATGGTTTTTTCCTCAACAGAGATTCCTTCTCTTATATTGGTACATTGCAATTCTTGTCCAAATTTCAAAACAATACAAATGTTGCAACAAGTGCTGGAGCGATGCCTTCGTGCACGTACGTGCGCACACGCTCACACACACACACACACACGCACACACACACACACACACGCTCACACACACGCGCACACGCTCACACACACACGCTCACACACACACACGCGCGCACACGCTCACACACGCTCACACACACACGCTCACTCACACACACGCTCACAGACACACGCTCACGCGCACACGCTCACACACACACACGCTCACACACACGCGCGCACACGCTCACACACACGCTCACACACACACACACACACATACACACACAATTCACAAGAAATTCAAGAACTCCAAGGTATTTACGGTACCTTTTTTTTTTAATCTTGGCTGCATTCAAAATCATTCTAAAGGAACAAAATCAGATTATACAGAAAACATATGGGGAAAGGAACAGTAGAAAACAAAGAGAGGCTGAAGTGGGAAGCAGGAATCAAACAGGATAACCAAAGGTAAAAGACCTCGTAAAAAATAAAAGCTCAGAAATGTAGTGAGGGGGCACAGCAGACTGGGTGCTGCACCTGGAGGCAGGAAGATTCATCTTCTCGAGTTCAAATCTGATTTCAGACACTCACTAGCTGTGTGACTTTGGGCAAGTCACTTAAATCTGTTTATCTTGGTTTCCTCATCAGTAAAATGAGGTGGAGAAGGAAATGGCAAATCATTTTGCCAAGAAAATCCCAAGTGGGGTCACAAAGAGTTGGAAGCAACTGAAATTACTCAACAACAACAAAAAAGCTCCTAGAAACAGAATAGACACAGAATGACCATTTACTCCATTTTTTTGTATTCCTTAACATTTGCTATCGCCTATGCCTGGGATACTCTCCCTTCTTATCTCTGGTCTTGACATTTCTGATTTTCCTTCAAGACTCAGACTCAGGGGTGGCTGGGTAGCACAGTGAATAGAGCACTGGCCCTGGAGTCAGGAGGACCTGAGTTCAAATCCGACCTCAGACACTTAACACTTACTAGCCTATGTGACCTTGGGCAAATCACTTAACCCCAACTGCCCTACCTTCCCCCCCTCCAAAAAGAAAAAAAAAGACTCAGACTTATACATCATCTTCCACAAAAGACTATTATTTCTAGTCTTTCCAATGGCTAATGCCTTCTCTTCTAAAGTTACGTTGTATTTATTCTGCAAGTTATCTTGAATAAACATCTTAATGTACCTGTTCTATCCACCATTACAACGTAAGCTCCTTGCCAGGAGGGAACATTCTTGCTTTTTCTTTGTATCTTCAATGCTCAGTAAAGTACTTGGTACATAGCAATTCATAAATACTTGTTGATTAATTTAGGAAAGCTCATCAGTAAATCACATCAGAAAATAATCTGCTGTTTTACAAGAGACTTCCACAACTTTCCTAAGAAACACATAAAAGGAAAGGAAAAGAAAATGAAATATGCTAATTATTTTAATATCTAGAGAAAATGCATGCATTTATGAATATATACATTTCTACCAGAAGGAAAATGACTCTGTTGGAATAGAGAGAAATAATGTTACTGAAGAAACATTGAATTCCAACTGTTTACAAAGGGAAGGAAGATTTTTAACTTTTAGTCCAGAGTGATTTTGTTGTTGTTGTTTTAAATTTATTTAATGTTGTTAATTTCTATGTCTTCAAGTCTGTGTCTATGGGCCTATTGGGAAGTGAGTATGAGTCTAAGATTCTATTTGCCATTCATGATAAATAGATGATAACTTGTCATTAGCAAGTTACTTTATTACTAAGAAATTGCAGAGGGGATTACTTCCTTTCCAACATTTCTTCTTCGTGATCTAATATCCTAAGATGCTCTTACAATTCAATTTAGTGTGCTGTGTGTTTTTCACAGAAGAAATAGCTCCTGCCGCTATCACTTTCATTACTTTCCCAAGTTACTGGTGTCCCCAAGGGAGTGCTGATCCAAAGAAAAATAACATAGTGTACCATCCCCACGCTTGTTTATAAGGAGGAATTCAAAAGAAATTGAAAGTCAGCCTAGAAGAGAAAAAGAAGTAACCAAAGTCCAGAGCAGAGGACAATGTGCAAGCTGACTTGTGGGGAGGGCACTGAAAGAAGGAAGGAAGGAAGGAAGGAAGGAAGGAAGGAAGGAAGGAAAGATGGCTGCATTTATTAACTGCTTACTCTGTTTTAGGCACTGTGCCAAGCATTTAGTAAATAGTATTTAATTTTGATCCTCACAACAACAAGGTAGGTGCTATTATTATCTCCATTTTAGGACTGAGGAAACTGAGTCTGAAAAAAGGTTAAGCAACTGGTCCAATAGCTAGTGTCTGAGACCTTATTTGAAATCAAATCTTTCTGACTGTAAACACGGAGTTCTATCCATTGAACCATTTAGATGCCACAAGTAACATATAAGTCTCAACTAACACACAAGGTAAGAGAAACACAGAATCATAGACTTCCAGACTCAAGTGTCTCTGAGATCAACTCCAACCTCTATATGAACAAAGATCATCTCTATAAGTGGACTAACTAATGTACTTAACTTCCAAAGACCTCTGGTGGGGAGAAGCCACTCCCTTCAAGGCAAGCCTTGTTAGATCGCTCTAATCAGTACACAGATTTTCCTTGCATCAAGCTTAAATGTATTTCTCTATAATTTCCAACACTCAGGCCTACTTCTACTGCTTGGCACCAAGAAGAACAAATCTAATACTTCTTCCCCATGAGAGCCCTTCAGAAACTTAGGATCAGAGAATCATATATTCAGGGCCAGATGGAACGTTAGGGGTCAGCTAGCCCAATTCCTTCGTTTTATAAATAATAAAACTCAGACCCAGGGGAATTAAGAGTGACTAATTATAACAGCAATAATAACAGCTAGCATTTAAGTAGCAGCTAGGTAGTAGAGTGGATAGAGTGCTAGACCTGGAATCAGGAAGACTTGAGTTTAAATCTGGTCTCAGATACTCACTAGCATTGTGATCCTATTTGCCTCAGTTTCCTCATATGTAAAAGGATCTGGAAAAGGAAATAGCAAACCACTCTAGTATTTTTGCCAAGAAAATCCCAAAATGGGGGCATGAAAAGTCAAACATGACAGAAACAACTGAACAACAATATCAAAGCATTTATATAGCACTTTATTTATATTTCCACTGTCTAATGTTGCCTCCCAGAATTCCTGCCCCCTCCTAAATATTCTTTTCTCCATCTTGAACACACCCAATTCCTTCAGCTGATGCCCATATTGCATGATCTCATGGTCCTTCCCTATGTTTGTTGCTTTTTCTCTGGGCACTTTCTAACTTACCAATATTCTTTTTTGCAAATAATGTTTTCTTCTTTATTGTGAACTTGCCAATTATCAACAAAGATAATATTTCAATATACGAAGATTTTCTAAAAAATGTGCCCAGAACTGAAAACAACACACCAGATATGGTCCAGCTAGAGGAAGGCAGAGAAAGACTATCTTCCATCTCCCTAGTCTTAGCCATGATGACACCCTTAATTTAGCATCTGGAGACCAAATTAGCTTCACTGGCTGTTATTGTTGTTCTGTTAAGATGGTAGTAAATCAAAATCCAAGATCTTTAGCAAATGAACTCTATTTACCCATGTCTATCCTATCCGGGGGTGCTCAGTTCAAACTTATTCCTGAGAGCCTGTTGTTATATTTTCAGTGTGACAATTATACCTCAGAAAGAAGTGCTACAAATCATGGCTTGATTGTTTTATTAATTGTCCAGACATCAGAAAGTCACAGAGAAAATATTAATAATGCAGATTAAAGTTAAAAGTGTGTCTTTCATCTGTTTTTTGGTTGATGGGTTGCTGTTGTTGTTTTTTTTTCCTGGAGAGCTGATTGCTAAACATTTAGCAGCATATTCCTGCCCCATCTAAAACTTGTAAAGCTGATTTTTTTTTCCCAACCCAAGGCTTTATATTTATCCCTTTTCAATTTCATATTAGTTTCATCCTAGTGTTCTAGAGAATAGAGATATTTTTTGGATACTCACTCTCTCATCCCATATGTGAGCTAAACCTTCTAGTTTTGTATCCTCTGCAAATCTGAAAGGCATGCCAACTACCTCTTTAACCATGTAATTGATAAAAATATTAAAGAACACAAGCTACAGACCTCCAGGACCTTCTACTAGAGAACTCCTTACAAGCTGACAAAGTGTTCCTAGCTTCATTCAAAATACTGGTGCAGTATTCTCTAACACTTTGAGATCTTTCCTGTTCTCCACAGGAGAACATTAGTACACAGCATTAGTACTCCTTATTGAAATTACTTTGTGTGTTTATACATGCATATAGATATACATACATGCATACATATATGATACATATATGTATATATGGTGTAATGCATGGCTATGTACATAGATAAGAAAATACTATATGTAGTACCTATAGTATCAATCCATATGTACACATATAGGTAATGTGTGTTTGTGTGTATATATCTACATATAATATATATAGATGTACATGTATATATGTGTGTGTGTGTGTGTGTGTGTGTGTGTGTGTGTGTATAATTTAGGTACATGGTACATCCTCCCACCCCACTAAAAATGTAAGCTACTTCAGGGAAGGAACTGTTTCATTCTTATCTTGATCTCTTCAGAGCTCTACATACTGTTGGTCAGTCATTTTAGTCATGTCTAACTCTTTATGACCCCATTTGGGGTTTTCTTGACAAAGTGGTTTGCCATTTCCTTCTCCAACTCATTTTACAGATGGGGAAACTGAAGCTAACAGAGTGAAGGGACTTGCCCAGGGTCACACAGCTAGTAAGAGTCTGAGGTCAGATTTAAACTAGGAAGATGAGTCTTCCTGACTCCAGGCCTAGCACTCTATCCATTGTGCCAGCTGGATGTCCACCTTACATGTAGTACATGCTTAACTGTTTGTTGAATTTAACTGAAAGTTAACTATTAATGATAGTCATTAAGAACAACCATTCAACCAGTTCCAAATCCATCTAACTGCACTATCATGGCACTTGTACCTCTCCATCTAGTCAAGATAACATGTGAGATTTCTGCCAATCCTTTGTTGGCATCCAAGTAAACTATGAAAAGTAGGAATTCTGCAAAGGTTATATGTAAAGGTATTTTATAGAGTGATTCTATAAGAAAGGAGAATTTTCCAAATATGGGGTCTACTTATGGAATAGCATTTAAGCTCTAAAACAATATTGGAAAAGAAAGGAAATGTTAAATATACACACAATCTTTCAATTATTTAGAAACTGACTCCCTATCCCTTTTCTCTTTCTTAAATATACACATGGAACTTCATTAAAAAATCTTGGCTCTAAGAACTAGCATCTTTTTGCTGAACAAAGTCAGAAATGTAGAGTATTTAGATTCCAATTAATTTTGCTATTAGTGACTGTCTGACTGAGTCACTGTACTTTAGTAAATTGGGATGAAAATTTTGATTTTGAAGGCTGTATTAAAAGATGGCAATAAGCCAGGACCAAAATACATACACAAGAGTCCCTGTAGTACCTTCCCCCAACCCAAATCCAATGTATACAAACACAAAAGAGAAAATCAAAGGACCTTTGATAATCAAATATCATCCTTGTCACCAAGATAGTGATGGACCTGTGATTGCATCACGGTAGGTACTCCCTCAAATAAGGCAGATCATAATTCATCTATTTCTGCTCATCTCATGTGACTTTTATCCATTTCTGTCTACAATACTTCACAGATACACTAAAGTGTTTCCTCTAGTTCCTTTGGCCAATAAGTGGGTGGTCTACCCACCAGGGACCTCTTCTCGTTACATGGATGATGCATCTTTTTTTTTTCCATCTTACTAATGGCATCTTTTCTCCTGCACAATTCTTCATGGCTTACGTACTGCAGCCTGCTCCCACCAACTATTCATCTCTCAAGTACCCTAAGGTGGTTTTCAACTTGAATTCATCACAGATTTTGGAATTCTGAGCCTCCACTGATGCCATAACGCATCAGTAGAAGAATTTTGCTGTTAAAAAATGGGCTTTTGGGGCAGCGGGTCAGAGCTGAGGTAAGCGCGGGGCGAGGAGGTACCAGCGGTAGATGAGGCACAGACCAAACCGGACCGGACCGGACCGGACCGGACCGGACCAGACCTTGTGCCGCCGCACCGCGGGAACCAACCACCACCGCCTCATCGCCCTCCGCTCCGATGGCGGCTGCCAAGGAAGCCCACGAGGAGCACAACAACACCACGGAGAAAGTGGACGATTCCAACCACGAGCCCATCGTGTCTCTCCCGGAGCAGGAGATCAAGACCCTGGAAGAAGATGAGGAGGAGCTCTTTAAAATGCGGGCCAAGCTGTTCCAATTGGCATCTGAGAACGACTTTCCAGAATGGAAAGAGCGAGAGATGGGTGATGTGAAGCTGCTGAAACACAAGGAGAAAGGGACGATCCACCTCCTCATGAGAAGGGACAAAACCCTGAAGATCTGTGCCAGTCACTATATAACACCATTGATGGAGCTGAAGCCTAATGTAGGCAGTGACGGCCTGGGTCTGGAACACACACGCTCACTTTGCTGATGAAAGTCCCAAGCCTGAACTGCTGGCGATTTGATTCCTAAGAATGACCAGAAGTTTAAGGCAAAATTTAAAGAATGCACGAATGAGATAGAAGAAAGAAAAGAAAGCAGGAGCAGGCAAAGAAAGTACCGACAAAGTGGTGGAGAAGTTCTCGGAGCTGTCAGTGAAGAAGGAGAAGAAGTAGGAGAAGGAGAAGAAGGAAAAGGCAGCCCAGAGCCCGAGAGCCCAAGAGCCCGGGGGCGCCTGAGAAGGAGACCAAGGACCAGGACATGTTACTGCAATAAATCATCTCGCGGGCCCGCCTTCTTTCTTTTTATTTCCTTTATTTTTGTTTCTTTCATTTTTTTTAAAGAGACTTTATATAAAGAACTGAATTCCAGCCTCCAGGTTGTTTTCTAAGCTTTTACCCTTTGGAAAATGTCTTCAGCAAACCCATTCCCAGTCATATGTACTGAGCTCATAACATTCTTTTCCATAGTGGAAACACTTATTTATCGTACATCCAAAAGAGTGAATAAAACATTTGAAAGCTGCCTCCAAAATAGAATAAAATAAAATAAATATGACAAAAATAAATGGGCTTTTGTTCCTGGAAAAAGTTTGAGGATATTAAAAGTACTGCCCAGTACTGTCCCAGAGGTGGGCTAATCTACATGCCTTCTTTTCAATTTACAATTCATTGTCCATTGGCTATGCCTGCCCAAGATACCTTCTAATAGACCAATTCCACAGACTTCCCATGTGATAGTCTGGACAAACGACATTCTTTTTCCTTGATCTTTCCTACACGGATAAACTCTTTTGAGTGATTATGACTTTCATTTAAGACCATCTGCAGTTTCCTAGTGTAATGCAATCAACTCAATGTCATCAGCAAAAATCGGCAACAGGTAAACTTCTTATGTTTTTCAGACTCTCTCCTTCACTTGGACTTTGCATTGACCATCCTCCATGATGGCAACAAGTGCTTTTGTTAAACACAAATCTTGCTGGTTTGTGCTTTGCTTGATTATTAATAAACATGCGGATCATTGACCCATTGTGAAAAAAAAATAAAAGGGCTGACCCTGACCAAGTCACTTCCTGTTGCTAATCTGTAAAATAACCTTCATGTTGCTTTTGATTCCTTATCTATGAAATAAGGATAATGTGTGCATTACCTGGAAAAGGAAATGACAAACCACTCCCACTATCTTTGCCAAGAAAACCCCAAATGGCATCATGAAGAGGCAGACATGACTGAAATGACTGAACAACAAAAATTTACATTACCTACTCTGTAGGATTATTTTTTGCAAGCTTTAAAGACTTGTGAGTTATATGTGTGTCATCATTCTTTCTGGATAATAATTTATTTTAATTGGATGATCAGGTCAACTTGCTGTGAAACTGAATTGGTATAGAGAAGAAGGGGAAAATTCTGGAGCTAGACGGTAGGTCTAAGTGAGGTCTGTAGATATGCTTTGATCTCTGAAAGCTTGTTGGCCGTATGGGGACAAGAGATGTCCAAGGGAATAGAGAAACATTAGGATTCAGTAAAGAAGGTGGGAGAATGACAATGACAAGGTTCGCTTGCTTTGTGATTGTAATAAGTTTTCGATTTCACCTACAGTCAGATAAACAGCAATACTATCACTAAATATTATCATGATGTGTGTATATCTACATCTACAGGCATGGATATAGCCAGGCATATATAAAACATTTTTACATCTGTATGTATTTTTCCAGACCTGTGATACATATTATGCATACATACACACACATGTGCTAAATAAAACTTCCAAATTGAAAGCTAAGATATTTTAGCTTCCCCACATTACTATGATGCTATAGACATAGTCAGTAGCATCATAGTAACCCCCATTAAAATTAAAGTTGTTGGGTTAAATTATTGCCATGAGTTCCCCTAAAGCTTGGATTAAAGCTTAACAGAGGAAGGTTCTTCTGAAATAATTCTCAGTCACTTGCTTCTATTTGCAATATCCAAAATACATCTGATATTTATACAGATCTATTAAGAAAATATTTTCAATGTCTTAAAAATTTTGGAATGATGACAACTTGTTGCTCACTCAAAAGTCTTCCAACACCTCAGATTGCTGGTAATTGTGTTTAAACACAACAGATCAATACTTGTGTTTAACAAAAATGCTTGAAGGTAACCTTCAGTATATTCCATTTAATTTAATATGGTTTAGGATGTTTCATTGCCTGAGGCTTAACTCAATGTCACAGGTGGTGTGGCCAAATTCTGATTATGGAAGTGTGAGGGACCAGTAGGAAATCTAATTACAAACTCCATGCTACGTGCTAACTATCACCCTGAAACCCAGGCATAAAGGAGGAGAGGGGAGAGAGAAAGAGTTTGGAGCAAATCAGGAGGGATGGAGAGCCAAGCACTCAGGCAGTAAAACACCAAGAAGAAAGTAAGTTATAGACTAGCTTACTCTCAATAAGTCTAAAATTGGTTTTATTTGAATGGTGGGGGTGGGAGTTGAGAGGAAGGGAGCAGAAAATGAGGGAGAGACAGAGACAGAGACAGAGACAGAGAGATACAGAGGGGAGAGGACCAAAAGCTCAGCCTGAGAAAGAAGCTGCTTCTCCTTGAATTGTGATGTACATTTGTCCAATAAAGTTGATGAAACCACTCTAACCTCTAACTTTAGGATCTGAAAATGTTTTCTCATCCATTAAACAGTTAATTCTCCTACCAGTCTCAACCTCAACTGAAATGCCTCAGCTAAAATGTCAACACCAATCATCAGGCTTTGTTGCTAACTCATACCTCTCAAAGGCAATCCTGTGTACTCAATATCTTTTATGCAAATTGGAAATCTCTGCTTTTTAGGCATTCTCTCTACAGCAACCTTGTTTCTCAGGGGCTGCTTCAACAGCTCTGGCTTTTTCTTTAGTCCACATCCCCTGCAGATCTAAGCAAGAGGCATCCACATCCTAGTCTTTCCAATCACACAGCAGTGCACTAAAGGCTCTGAGGAATATTTCGCCCACTCTCCCCCCACCCCCACCCATGGCAGCTCAAGCTGACAATCCTGTCTGAGCAAAAAGGTTCTTCCTTTAGACAAAATGTGCTGATTTTCTTTTAGAATTAACTTTTCTTCCCTTCCAAAAACAAAATAAAATTAATAATAATGACAACTAGCATATAACTAGGATTCAAATGTCATTTCAAGATTTGCAAAGGGATTACATATATATATATATATATATATATATATATACACACACACACACATATATATATAGGTGATTTTTATGTATATACATATACGTGTACGAACATTTGATCCATAAGATATCAGTGTCTCAGGGGAAGAAAGCATTCTCAATCACAGCAAATCTAATGCAAGAAAAGTAAATTGGATAATAGGTCTTAAACAAAGGCACCCGGGTCACATAGTGAATAGAGTATTGCTGCTGAAGTCCAGAAGATGCCAGTTCAAATTCTGCCTCATACATTTACTAGCTGTGTGACCTTAGGCAAGTCATTTAACCTCAATCTTGATTCCCTTGTCTATAAAACTGCAAAAGTAGTAGCAACCACCTCAAAGTGTTGGTGTGAGAATCAAATAAGACAATATAACGTAAAGCATTTTGCAAAGGGCGATACAAATGCTTATTAAGTATTATTAGGCTGGAGGAGACCTTAGAAATCATCTAAACCCACTCCCTCATTTTTCTAAGGTCCAGAATGTCAAAATGACTTTGTTCAAGATGAGACACAGATAACTGAATAGCAGGGCCAGGATTTGAACCTAGATATTTTGACACAACACCTATTGGTCCTTGCTCACTGCTTCTCTTGTTAATAACTAAAAGGTCATGAGATGATAGCTGGTACCATAAAAGAGCTTAGCACAATCTCTGGCATAGAGTAGTCACTACTATATAAATGCTTATTCCCCTTCCTTACCCTTCCCTATCTTCTCTTTTCTTCTCCTCCCCTCCCTTCCTTTCCCTTCCCTTCCCTCATCTTTCCTTCCTTTCCTTTCCCTTCTCCACTTAGAGCAGAAAGGAATATCAAAGGCAAATGAGCCTAATCCTGGCCCCCACCATTTATCAGGTGAGGAAACTGAGGCCCAGAGATTTTTTAAGTGATTTTTTCAGTCACACAGCTAATAAGTTGTGGAGGTAGGATTTGAATCCAAGTCTTCCTGACTCTAAATCCAATATTCTACCCACTACATTGTTACATGGGTAGAATTACTACTGTACTATACTGTACTGTATGAAGGAATAAATCATTTGTAATCACAAATAAAGTAAAAAATGATTTTAAAAGAAACAAGAAAACAGGTATGAATGAAATAGCGGAACTAGAACAACAGTATACATGATGACTACCGTGGCTATCAAAATATACACCAAAAGATCACTCAAAGGAATTTGGCCTTGAGGTAATGCGGTTCCTGGAGAATAAATAATGAAGTATGCCTCCCTCCCCTCAGGACAGACCCGGGACTGAGAGAACAATGTAATGCACACATTTTCAGAACAGTCACTATATTATGTTATCTATTTCTTATTGTTGTTCAGTCGCCTCAGTCATGTCTGACTTTTTTTTTTAACCCTATTTGGGGTTTTCTTGGCAAAGATACTGGAGTGGTTTGCCATTTCCTTCTCCATCTCATTGTACAGATGAGGAGACTGAGGCAGACAGGGTTAAGTGACCTGCCCAGGGTCACACAGCTAGTAAGGGTCTGAGGCTGGATTTGAACTCAGGAAGAGGAGTCTTCCTGACTCCATGCCAGCACTCTATCTATTACACCACTTAGCTGCCCTATCTGTTTCTACTCAACTGCTTTCCTTTGCTATGGGAGAGGTTAGGGGAGGGGGACAAGCAAAGGAAGAATACAGATCCAGATATTACAGTGATACAAAATAGAAGCAAAAAGCTTACATATAACATTTTTAAACAATTCTATGCTATGAAGCAGGCAGTATGGAGAACCACAATCCCGCTGACTGGGGGGTAGTGGGCACCCCCCATAACCTTCAGGTAAGAAGGCTACCTAGCCCAGCCATCTCTTCATTTCCCATCAGGTTGCTCTCCTCTAGATTTCTCCATCATGAAATATCTTCCTTCCACCCCAATCCAACCCTGCCTCTCTTCAGCTTCCTTTTATATACTATCTTCCCCATTTAGATTGTAAATTCCTTGAAGACTGGGACTGTCTTTTCACTTTGTTTACATTTGTACTCCCAGTGCTTAGCACCGTGTTGGTACGTGATAAATGCTTAATAAATTCTTTTTGACTGAGCACAAGAAGGCATGAAGAAATGGAGGCAGACAAGAATCAAGATCAAAGGAAATAACACATGTAGAATGCTTTGTAAATCAAAATGCTATATAAAAAGTTTTTTTTATTGTGAATGAAATATTTCCCCCTTAATCAATCCACTTATTGCCTCCCATGTTCTCCCTTTTCTTCAACAAAAGGAAAGCAAGAAAGTATGTTAGAAATTGTAAAAACTAAGTTCCTTTTGCTGCCCCCAAAAAATCATAATTTTGAGAAAAATGGAAAAGACACATTAGTCTTGCAAGTTAATTCTGACTCAAATTTCTCCCTTCAAAAATTCTGCTCACTTGCATTAGTATGTGTGTATATATATATATATATATATATATATATATATATATATATATACATTATATATATATTTATGTATGTATTAGTATATAAATATATTTATATAAATATATTCATGTTGCTGCCTAGGATAATTCTCAGCTACCCTAAAGGGGAATATTTATGGAGAATAAGATCTGATCCAAACTTTATAAAGGAGTCTTCAAATATTTTGTGCTAATTTTTCCTTGAATCAGTGCTTGATATTAAATAAAACTATTCAGTATCCTATAATATGGTTTTGTTCCAAATGTTTAGGATGCTACACGGAAACACCTCTCACTTTAAACAGCTTGAATGTGAATTCTACACTGCATCACTTACTAAGTTGTAACATAAAACACACTACAAGGTAATCAAAAAGAAGCAAAAATAAGAAACAAAGAAGGAGGTGGCTACCTCTCCTGAGGCTTTGACCTGACTTCTTACTATTTATCCTTAATATATCCAGTAGAGAGAGATGTCAAAGCTTTGGCAGTCTGAAGGCATTTTGTCTACCAAGCAGCATCCTTCATTTTCATTTCATCTTCTAAAATGTCTCCTAGGTACTCCTGCAGTTTTATAAATTCCTCCTTTTACCCCTTTGAAAAATCTCTATTTCAGTTGTCAAAAGGAATGTGAGCACTTGTAAAAGAATATGCATCAAAATTGACAAGGCAATGAATGAGTGAGAGTAGGCAGGAAGGAAAAAATGCATCTCATCAACGTCTCAGCACACTGCTCATTGAACAACTTCTGTTCAGTTCATGTGCATTATGGTGCCAATGCCAGGCAAGTCAGCAATCATTTCCAGCACTTAATAAATCATTATTGAGTTGAATTGAAAGCACACACACATACACACATAAAAACACACACAAAATTGCTTCTGCTCTGAAAGACTGAAATTCAATTTCCTTTTAATCATAAATTTATGTGTTTACTGGAAAGGACAAAAAATGCTGATCTTTTATACTTAATTTCC
This sequence comes from Pseudochirops cupreus, assembly GCA_028627135.1. Lineage (NCBI taxonomy): Eukaryota > Metazoa > Chordata > Mammalia > Diprotodontia > Pseudocheiridae > Pseudochirops > Pseudochirops cupreus. Next base: position 303,276,175 of record CM053582.1, read on the forward strand.
GTTTCTTAGCCCACAATTTGCATTTGAATGGCCACTAACACAATCATTATAGCAATTTAGGAGAAGTCACCAATTCTATGAGCTCTTGGTCCATTCCTGTGATAAGGAAACACCTAATAGCATGATTATTATTAAATAGTTATGGCTCATACTCACTCTCCTCTCTATGATATGGTATTATCCACCTCCTTCATTAATCTATCCAATTCCATCTCTTCCCTTTCTATATTTTTGTCTTTTTTTTTTTGGAGGGTAGAGGTGAGGCAATCTAGGTTAAGTGACTTGTCCAAGGTCATACGGTAAGTGTCTAAAGCCAGATTTCAACCCAGATCCTCCTGACTCCAAGGCCAGTGCTCTCTTCACTTCACCACCTAGCTGCCCCTGTATTTTTGCCTTTTGCGCTACTTCCAAACACTTAATACCTCCCCACCATCTTAGAAGTAGCTTAAGTAGGGAGCTATGTTATCAGACTGGCAAAAGAAGACAGTTGGCACAAGGCAAAACTTGGCATAGGGGAAGGGAATGGAGTATATCAATCTTTGTTCACCAATTCTTCCTCAAAAATTTGAAAATTCACTCGTAAAAATTCATAGGCACACACTATTAAAGAGTAGTATTAGATTCTATGAGTGATGGTTGAAGAATAAGACAGTCACTAATTTCAAGAGGGAAGATATATAAAAGGAAAAGTATATGTGATTCACTTATCAAGCAAGTCTTCTAGAAAAGAGGGTTTGGAGAAAGGAGAAATATAGCTTCAGGGAAGAATAAAAGACTTGAGGTGAACCTTGAAGGTTTGGGAGAATGTGAATTGAAACAGGAGGGACAAGGGCAGTCCTAGTGGGAGACATAATTTAATTAAATTCAGTATACATTTATTTTATATAATTTACAAAACACTGTAGTAAAAGAATGGTTCTGACCTTGATAACCTTAAGCTCGAAAAGATTTTTTTTTTTAATGGATACAAATACATTTAGTTGAGGAGGAAAGGAGAGACTCGGGAGCCTCCAAGGAAGAGGTAGCATTTGAAACATATAATATCCATTATTTCTCATGGTATAATAAAAAAATCATAGAATACTGCAAGAGCTACGCTAGTTCAATTTCTACCAAAATCACGAATGTGGTCCATGATATTCCTAACAAGTGGGTCACCGGCTCTGCTAAAAGACCTCCAGTGACAGGAAACTCTTCATTAAGGCAGCCCATTCCATTTTTGTACAGTTCTAAATGTTAGGAAGTTTTGCAATAAATTGAACTGAAATTTCTCCCTGTAACTTCTACCCACTGATCTTAATTTTGTCTATCACTTTATTTTTTACATCGTACATCTAATTTCCATTGTCTACAATAGTCCCTCACTGCTATTATAGTCAAGTGCAGCCATCAAGAGTTCATCAGCATGGGACAAATATGATTAAGGTTTAGGAAGATTAATATGGCAGTAGGGCATAGGACACACAAGGAAAGGGAGTAATTAGAAGTAAGGAAATCGGCAGACTGGTTCGTTACGATAATTTGGTGAGGCGTTAATAATGGGAACCATAGTAATATGAGAATGGCAAGGAAGGGAAGGGATGAATTGAGGAAGACAGATCAAGAACCAATGGAACCTAGTGATTGATTAGATATAACTGGTGATAAAGGAGGAATTTGGGGAAGAGAAGGAGATGAAATATATGTTAAAAATAACCACTTGATGGAGGAGTTCAAGAGAGATGTTGTGAACTAATTCACTTGGAGCAATCTGCGTAATTTGCAATTATGAGGATGAATGAGTTACATACAATGCAGAGTGAAAGCAACAAAAGGTTAGTGACAGCCTTTAGGAGAAAGACCACAATTAACAGACAGAAGGAAAACACTGAAGAAAATATAGAAGGAAGAGTCAGAAAAGTAGGAGAAAATAGGATATGATCATGTCATAGAGGCTAAGGAAGAAAAAGGTTTCAAGAAAAAGGATGTGATCAAAACTGGCAAGCGGGAGAGTATCTACTGCGTGCCAGGCACTGTGCTAAGTGTTTTACAAATATTATCTCGTTTAATCTTCACAACCATGTGAGGTAGATGTAGATTTTACAGTTAATGAAACTAAGGCAAAGTGAGGTTAACTAACTTTCCCAAGAGACGCAAAGCTAGTAAGTGATTGAGGCTGGATTTGAACTCAGGTGTTCCTAACTCTGGGCTCAGCACACTATACCCTGTGCCACTTTGCACTCACCTACAGAGGTCGAATAAAATCAAAACTGAGGGAAAAAAAAACATTAAGCTTGAGAAAAGAAGGTTAGTGGAAACCTACAATAATGTAGTTTTTAAAGAGCAAAACAGAGGTTGAAACCAGGTTGCATGGGGTTAAGAGGAATGCTGATAAGTAAGTAGACACAGAGTATTCATTGGAGAAATTTGGTATTAAAATGGACAAAGAAAACTTGGTACTTAAGAGGACTGAAGTTTTGAAATAGCTATTTGGGGAAGCATTCTAGGGAATTACCATGATATGAAAAGGATTACAGAAAAGCAATGAGGGTCAAGTTGAAGTTAAAAAGCAGATTACAAAGTAGGGATTGATAAAAGGAATGAAAGAATTTTGCACAATTCTCTGATGTTCTTTTTTTTCTTTTCTTTTTTTGTCTTTTTGGAGGGGGGGAAAGAAAGGGCAATTGGGGTGAAGTGATTGGCCCAAGGTCACACGGCTAGTAAGTGTTAATTAAGTATCTGTGGCCAGGTTTGAACTCAGGTCCTCCTGACTGCAGGGCCGGTGCTCTTTTCACTGTGCCACCTAGCTGCCCCTTCGCTGATGCTCTTAAGGAATGTTCTGCCACCTGATCAGATGCAGGTACCTGTCAGAAGGTCAAGATAAATAGAAAGTCTAATGTATTAAGGAAGGCAGAATTGAAGTGGCTGAGAACAGATTTCAGGACAGGGAAGGAATAACCTATACTATAACCAAACTATAACTATAGCCAAAATACATGAATTGGAAGAAGTTAAACAATTAGACTTTCCAGTGAATCTGTGAAATCCAGTGAAGGAAAAGAGCATAAGAGGGTACAGTGAGGAAGTGCACACCCCTTTCTCCCTCCTCTGGATTCTTACCACCTTTATTGTCCTTATAAATAATGCCCTCTTTTTTTTTTTAGCAATATCCTTATGTGCTGTGGTATGTCTCATCTCCTCAATTAGATTATTTAAGTGCCTTGAGGACTAGAACGAGGGTACTTACTTCTTTATTACTCCTGCACCACCCAGTACAGTGCCCTGTATACCAAAGGTGCTCAATAAGTATGCTAATTGACTAATTAATGGCAAAAGCTGAGATGGGTACATTCAGATCAGGATTGATATTGAGTGTGATCAATGGAATCCAGGAAGGCAAGGTCTTTTGAGATTCAGATGTCTGACAGATCAACACAGATGTTGAAATCACCAAGGATCTTCACAGGAATCTTTAGAAGGAAAATATTTATGTATATGTATATGTGCACATATACATACATACATACACATACATTTTATATGCTCTATATATACATATACAAACCTATACATACATATACAAGGCACTCAAGTCCAGAATGTTCTTAGAGGATAGTAGATGAATAGCCAGGAAGATTTGGAGATAATAACATAACAAGGCAGCAGAGATTTAAAATTAAAGCAAGGAGCAGTATGGTGGCATATTAGTGGTCTAGAAATGACAATGGAAAGGTAAGAAGATAGTTTATCCCTGATGACAACTTATATAGGGTCTTGGGGGAAAACAGAGCTCCCATTGAAGGGCATATCAAAAGACATAAGGATATCACTTAAAATGAGATGACAGAAGAAGGTAAAGAAAATGTTGAGAAAAAGTGCAAAGTTGACTAGGGCAGAACAAGGGATATGAAACTGAGGAAAGAACACTGGTTCTGGAGTCAGAGGACTTGGGTTCAAACACCTCCTCTGGTGCTTACTACCTATGTGATCCTAGGAAAGTCATAACCTCCCAGGCCTCAGGCTCTTCATCTGAAAAATAAAGGGGTTGGACTAGGCTGTTTAGCTTTGGATCTGTGATCTCATGACTAGAGGGGTTCTCTGGATAGGAATAAGAGCTTAAATGAAAGTGATGGACAAAGGGCTCTGTGGTTTCTAGCAGATAGGGAGATCTGATAAGGGAAACAATAGGTTGGGAGGCAGAGTGTAAATATTTTAGAAGCCAGAAAAAATATGGTGCACAGAGTCTATATACTCAAGGAAACTAAAAGTTAGGAGAAAGGGAGGGAAGGCATAAAAGCAAGAGGAAGAAATACTGAAGTAAACAAGGCCCAACCCAAATAATCTAAATATAAGATTAATGTGATTCTGCCAGTAGATAATCTAGTTACTAAACACTTAAGCAGAAGGTAGGGCTTCCTGAACCTACATCATGTGGGGGGTGGGAGGGAAGGGCTAAGATAGGCAAGGAGTTCTTGAGTTTGATCAGCAGCTGAGATGTACAAACCCTGCCTTGACAAGTAATTACCCCAATTCTAATTATAAGAAGGATTCTGGGTATTATATTTACTGTGTTGATTTTCTGGAGTTTCTAACCATTCTAACTTCTCAGAAACCCTTCCAAATCTCTCAAGTTAGGAAGGAATTCAAAGAGATCAAAGGAAAAGGACCAAATGTACAAAAATGTTTATAGCAGCTCTTTTTGTGTCAGCAAAGAATTAGAAATTGAGGGGATGCCTATCAACTGGGGAAAGGATGAACAAATTGTGGTATATGATCGTGATGGAATACTATTGTGCTATAAGAAATGATAAGCACCATGCTTTCAGAAAAACCTGGAAAGACTTACATGAATGGATGCAAAGTGAAATGAGCAGAACCAGGAGAACATTGTATGCAGTAATAGCAATATTGTATGAAGATCAACTTTGGATAGCCTAGCTATTCTTAGCAACACAATGATCTGAAGGACTTATGATGAACAATGCTATCGACCTCCAGAGAACAAATTGATGGAGTCTGAATGCAGATTGAAGCATATTTTTTTTAACTTTATTTATTACTCTTGGGCTTAGGGGTTTTTTTCTTTTTTTGTCTGTGTTTTCTTTTACACCATGGCTAATGTGAAAATATTTTGTATGACTCTGCACATGTATAATCTTTATCAAATTGCTTGACTTCTCAAGGAAGGGTTGAGGGGAGGGAGAGAATTTGGAACTCAAAAATCTTCAAAAATTAACATTAAAAAGTTTTTCTTTACATGTAATTGAGAAAAATAAACAATATATATAACACAAAAATAGGAAGGAGTCTATGGTTCCAACCCCAGGAGTCTACTGTTATATTAATGTGCTTCTCATTCATTTTTCCTTAAAATTAAATTTCACTTGATGCATTAGATTTCAACTGCTGAAATACTTTTTCTGGCATAATTGAAAGCCAAACCTTGGGTCACAAAAACCTGTCAGTATGAAAAGGCATTTCAGACTCAAAATAGAAAGGCCTTCTCTCCAACAAGAGTTGGAAATGAGAGCACTATTGTTTAAATTATCAAGTATGGAGGGGAAAGTTTCCCAAAGAGAGAATTCTTGGAGTAAAACTGTAGTATCCCCTGGAAATGGAACAAACTTCACTGCAGTTAAAGACTAAACTTGGTAACTTTACTCTAGGCAGAAATCTTTTCCTTGTCAGTGAATAGATTGTATACCTTAACACTTCTCTCTCATTTCTATATTTCCTGTGAGATAATAGTTTCTTGGATATGAGCACATCATAAAAATAAAAAAGTCAAAGGGGACTTTTAAAAGCCAGATAGCCCATCCACACCTCCTGGCAATATCAAACTCAACCCTAGAAAGATGGCTAGTTATCCTTTCCTTAAACTCTCCAGAGAACAGGATGCTACAACTTCCAGTGATATTTATTAGATCCCAACATCTCATAACTGAGCACCAAGATTTTTTTCCTCTTCTCTAAACTAAATAATGTAAGGTTCTTTCATTTATCACCCCCTTCCTTTCTCCAAAAGTATTTAATTCACCCTATTTCAAGGTACACATAACCATAACACTAACACAGTTGTCACTTTCCTCTGTTTTGAGTCACTTCATCAATTAATCAGTAAGCATTTAAGTACCTAAAAACTGATTTAAGGCTTCCATTGTTTAGCTTAGACAATCTTCCAATATATTCTAGCTTATGTTTTTTTCTGGATGGACTCTTAATATTTACTGCATGGTTTTTCTTTCTAGAAAGTTGCTCTAAACTGTGAGTGAACCTATTACTTGAATACTTGTGCAATGTATATGGTAGGTGCTTAATGAATGTTTTTCAGATTGAATTGAACTTAAGTATGAACTTAGAGAGGCTCCCTAGAAGGTGAAAAAATAGGTTTTTAAAAGTTCCCATAAGAAATATATTCCAGAGCACCATGGAACAGGAACTACTTACATGCTCTCACAGAACCTAGTAAGAGTGCTAGGTTTCTCCTGGTTGCGTCTCTGTCTGAACCAACGCTGGATACTGCGAACATCCCAGTCTAACTGCTTGGAAAGACCTTCCAGTCTCTTCTCATCTGGATGCTACAAAACAAGGTATCAGGAAATTACTATCAATCCATTTTTCAACTTCATACAGTCCCCTTAGGAAATTATAAGCACCTCTACTTTGATAATTTATTAGCTGCTTACTTATATTTATATGCATATCTTTGAAGAAAACTTCATCATAAAATTGTTAGTAAACAATCTTTTAAGCAAAAAAGTTCAAACAAGTGCAGCTTTCCTTAAAATAAAAATAAGGTTAGGTCACAGTCTTCCCTTACTGACTCTAACCCTAAGAAGCAGAAAGTTAAAGAAGAAATACATGGATGGATGGATGGATGGATGGAGGAACAGACAACAAAATAGTATAAGTGCATCCCATTGTTTCCCTAGTAAAGGTTAAACCATTGCCCAGCATTTAAGGTCCTTTAAAGTATGTCTCCAAAATACCTTATGGTATTTTATTAATCCTTTCCAAGCATTCAAATCCAATGAAACTTGATTTCTCCCTACTCCCAACACATCTTGCATTCTCTTATCTCTTTAATAATTACTATCAAACTGAGGGAACAATGGAAATTGTGAGTTTCAGCACTTCTTAAATTTGTGGTATATATTAATACATGTTTATCTATATTGTACCATATCCTTTTATGCAACATCATTGTTATGATTCTGTGATGGTAAAGTCACATTTAGAAGAAGGATGAAATTTTTTCAAGAGATTTTCAATTTGGAAATTTAAGTGAAACAAACTTGGAATATAAAAAACCCTCAAAATCTCTATTACCCCCAAGAAGTTGTATAGACAGTGAGCAAAAAAATGGATATTTATTTATTTTTTGCTTTTTTTTTTGGAAGGGGCACTTGGGGTTAAGTGACTTGCCCAAGGTCACATGGCTAGTAAGTGTTAAGTGTCCGAGGCAGGATTTGAACTCAGGTTCTGACTCCAGGGCCGGTGCTCTATTCACTGCACCACCTAGCCGCCCCTAAAAAATGGATTTTTAAAGGGCTATTTGGTCAAATTTAGGAATGACAAAGTCATAAACATCTAACAAAAGTAATTCTTAAGGATGATGACAGGGAGGATAACCACCTCCTCCCAGGGAACATCCCTTGTGGCCTCCACTAGCAACAGAATGCTGCGTTAGATATGCTATAAGCTTAATGTGGTACAGAAATTCTTATCTCATAGCAGCAGAAATGGAATTTCTTAGCTTGGAGAGGATAAGGCAAAGGATGAACATACAAATTGATTTAAGAAAGGTTTAAGTAAATTCATGGATATGGATAGATTCATCTATATTTCAATAATGTGTGTACTCCATCCAATAGTACATTTGGCAATCCACCTAAGTATATTTTATATTCAACTCTAGTTTACATCTTTTCACCACTTCCCAAGGTGTCTATCCCACATGCTGGGGGGTTGTCCTCTAGATTTGTTGATATTTCACAGATAACAAAAGAACATGTGAGATGTATGTCTGCTATTTTTCACTCTGACTGGATGAACATACTATCCCCTTTTTTAGTGATATATCTCTCTGGTGAGATTCTATATACTACTTTTCCTGTGCAATTTGTTTCTATGCAGATGACACCCAAATTTTCATATCCAGTTTCCATCTTTTTCCTGACCTCGAGTACATCAACAATTGCCTGCTGAATGAATGATAAAGCATTCTTCCAAGTACTTACTATATGCAAACATTTAATAAATGCTTGTAAAATTTACTTGAAAAGATATATGTATATATACATATACATATATATACATACACATACACACACACGTATATAGTGTTACAGTTTCTCCCACACAATTTTCCACTGGCCATTGAAGAATCCATGATGAGTTTTTAAAAGAATCTAGAGATGTATTAATTTTTGTCTATTGGAGGGAGAAGGAAAAAAAATTCCAAAATTGTTGAGGCTGGACCCCCTTCCCCCCCACCCAAAGCCTTTCCATAAATCAGTGCTGCTATCAAAGACAGGACACTAGATTTGATTAAATTTTTCATCATGTGTAGCAGTTTTCATGCTTTTATAATATTAATAGCTCAAATTTATACAGAAATTTTCTCCAGCAGTCTTGAAGTCCTTCTCTTTCCCAGATTCCTTTCTTCATCCAACTTGTTTATTTTTTACAAATGGGAGAACTCTGACAGATTTAAGAAAGAGTAGTCCCAACTTTTCCTGAATATTGGAATGTTTAAAATGTAAGGCTCTTGTTCTAAAGCCTATGACAACTTCAAAAGGAGTCACCTTAAAAACTGAGTGAAATACCGAACACTGAAATTAGTTTAGAGCAAATATTTTCTTGAGCAGCCAACCTGGCTGCAAAATCTCTTTACTACCTTTGTTTTAGAAATTATTTCTGGTCACTGTAGTAAACACAAGGCAAGAAAAATAAAATCTCTTTTGCATGTTTCCTATAGGCATACATGTGTACAGAAAATATGTCATTGTCCTTTTGGAATACTGCATGCTTGATGCATGTATAATCCCTTATATAAGGTGAATTCAAATGTGTTATGATCACATTTTTAAAAAGAGCCTAGCAAGGCCCTTGGTACGTCTGTTTCAGTGAAAAAATATTTATTTTTCTGAGTCGATTTGACATATCTTATAAAAACACAAGGATTTCTTTAAATTTTTTGACTCTGCAAATGCAAAAAAAAAGAGAAGTTACTCTTTTTGTAATAAAGATGCTTTTACAGATTGTAATTTATAAAAGGCTAAAATGACCCCCACAAAGCTACAAGAACTTTTTTTTGCATTTTCATTTATCTAATTTCTTTTTCCCCTAGGTGAAAATTTTGGAAATACTTGATGATTTCCCACACTCTTTTTAGGAAAACGGTCTTTATATTTTAAAAGAATCACCTAAGAAAACCTTGTCAGGTACTTAGACCTTAATGTGAATATGAGAGTAAGTAGGTCAAATAATCAATAACTGCAAAAATCAAGTTAGGCGTGAAATTTGCTAAATTGTCAATATCTCACTAAGCAGCCTGCATTAAGTCCCACAAAATAAAGCCAAAAAATGAGTATGCTCAGTATTTGAAAATACAATGTTCCGTAAAGAAAATGCAACAGTCCTTCTGAACAAATAATTTTAGTTCATTTAGTCAGTGTACTAAGAGCTAAGATGGGATATTAAAATTAAATATAAGATAGTCTCTGGCCCCATGGAGCTTACAGCCTCATAAAATGATAACACACAAACAGCTACAATACAATACACTATTTGATTAAGCATGTAAGGGAGGCATAAACAAACTGTTATGGGAAATCCAAGAAAAGAAAGACTTCCTAGTACTGTCCCCAAGAAACTGAAGAGCTGAAATGTGGAAGAGGAAGGAGATATGTTTTTTTTGTTTTACAGGACAGTGATAGAAGTCATGTATGGTAGTGACAAAGAAACAGATTTAGGATCAATATAAGGGAAAACTTCCATGAAGTCGTCTAGAAGTGGGATGGGTTGCCTCCAGAAGTAATTTCTACCTTACTCAGTGTCTTCCAGTAGAGACACTGGATGACCACTTGGGGGAAATTGTAGGAGGGATTCTGGGTCAGATATTGGTTCTCTGAGATCACTGTGAGATTTTGTGAATCTTTAACTTTTCTCTGCTTATATCTGACTAGTACATCTACTGTAGGTAGTTCCTAAGGACCTCTGTCTTGTTTTTTGTTTGTTTGTTAGGTTGTTTTTTTTTTTACTAGTATTGAGTACTTCAAGCTCCCTTTCTCATTTGTTCTCAAAAAGATCTTTCTCCTTCTTGAATTTTATTTTTTCTGATCCTCTCAGTTGCTAGTGCCTTTACCCCCTCAAAATTACCTTGTATTTATTTTGTAACTATTTTGCATATATTTATATATCGACATATTGTCTTCCTCAATGGAATGTAAGTTCCTTCAGGGGAGGGACTATTTTATTTCTATGTTTGTATCACCAGCATCTAGTACAATGCCTTACACATAGCAAGTAATTCATAAATGCTTATTGATTGAACTACAACCTCTATATTTTTGTCACTTGTCTCATGTTGCCCAAGAAGGAACACTGCTATCAGCACCAATGTAGTTTTCCACACAAGAACAAATTACATACTCTGCCTCCATCCAAACACATTCGAACAAGCAACAAACAACACAGGCTTCATACCTCTTCCTGGATGTCACATGAAGTAAAGAGGAACAGAACATGACTCACCACTGACAAAGCAGAAGGATTATTCAGAGATGAGTGAACAGACTGGTTTTCCTGCACTCTGAGGATGAACGAATAGGAATCTAACCCTTCACACACTTGTTGATTTTCTACTCTTTTAGGTCTAAGCGTTAGTTCTCCTCTGCCCATTTATATTTCTCCAATTTAAGCAATGCTTCTGGACAACCTATTTGTCTAGCACAGTGCTGATCACGGGGAAGGGGCTCAACAAAAACCTGTTAACTCATTGATTTGGTCATTGTGACATACCTTTGTAATTGCAGTGAAGACCTTTTCCAGAATGGCATTAGGCTGGGCTTTCTGGGGTCCATTGGCCTGAATGTTAAGCCCTAAGGCACATGGTTTGGCTATGAATCTGAAAAAGATAAGGAATAGACATTACATTTTCCTATAGGTACACTGGATGCAACCCAACTATAGTACTCAATTTTCCTCATAAATCATCTAATTTTACATTTACAGTCCCACAAAGATATATAGATATACATACATATATACACACATATAAGCATACATATATATTTATATATGGTAATTACAAAACAGTGCTTATTCATTTTATCTCTATAATCCTTCAACAACAACAACAGGGGGAAACTTCCTAGAAACCCTTAAATTTATTGACTTTATATCATAAGCCCTACCAGATGGGCATCCCCACTATGATTAAAAAGTTTCAGAATGGGGCAGCTAGGTAGCATAGTAGATAGAGCATTGGCCCTGGAGGCATGAGGACCTGAGTTCAAATTCAGCCTTAGCCACTTGACACTAGCTGTGTGAACTTGGGCAAGTCACTTAACCCCAATTGCCTGCCCCCCAAAAACACAAAAATCCCCCCAAAAGTTTCAAAAGAATGGGACACATATAATGTACTCTGTGGCTCCTCAAAGATTATTAATGATGATTACTAATATTGACAAATGCAGCTCAATGGAACATTTAATATGTGTGGTAAGTCTCCGTGCTAGGTACTGGAGACACAAAAGTGAAAATGAAAAGCAGATACTGATCTCACCAAGCTGACATTCTACAGTGGAGAGTGGGAGTGGGTCATAGAGCAACATGTAAACAGATAAGCAAATAAAAGACAAACTGAGGAGAGAGAGGCAACTTAGAACTAGGAGAATGAAGAAAGGCTTCCCATAGGCGAAGACACCCGTAGTTACACCCTGAAGAAAGGAGGAAGAGAGAGATAGGTAACTGGAAGTTTACATCTACATTCCATGGTGGTACTAGTCCCATTGACTCAAGCTGAGTAGCATGATTATAAAATTACAATTCCCAGTTTCTCAGAACCCTATGTGACTCTCATAATAATAGCTTCAAACAAGTCCTGCTGTATGTCCTCCAAAGGAAAGCAAAAGGATTGTTTTCTGCAAAATTATCACTTGATCAAAGACTAAAACACCTTTGTCCTAGAGACTTACTTGCATTCTGGAGGAGGGGGTAGGGTGGAGGTAGGGATAAGGGACAAATCTCTACTACCATTGATTGTTTCATTTGATTACTCAGTAGCATTAAAACCTTATCAATAGCTCCCTCAACACTAAAACAATGGACCACAGGGACCCATTTTTCCATTTACTGCCATTTTCTATCTCATTCACATTCAATTTGTTCCTGGGGTATGAAGGAGCAGCTTTCTCTCAACTTTTCTAGATGTTGAGAGAAAACCCCAAGGGTGATAAGGGAGGAGTAGCTTATTCCACTGCCTATGAAGTATTTGACGTCATCTGGAAAAGATGACATTTCTACTGAAATAACACCGCCAGGGAATAATGTGCTCCAAGTTCTCCTTAATATTTCACTTTGAACAGGATTCTAGGTGGAAAGAACAATAAATCTCATTAAATCATTAAATAGTTTTAAAATTCTTATATAGTGACTAAGGTATACTCACTCTGTGATAAGATTACAGATCCATCTGAGGGCTGAAAAGTATACATAATGCAGACCCAATGGAGCAAATTTTATGTAAAATATTTCTAGCAGCATTTTTTTATCCTAGGGTCTTCCCTAGTCCTTAGGGTGACTTGTTTAGGTAACACTCATGGAGGTAAATCTAAGTGAGAATTCTATAATTTCCTAGAAACAGCACATTGCAATGTCATTGCATAATGAGCTTTAACTGAAGATATCAAAAGATGGAAGAATTAGATGGGGGAAAAAAGGTTAGCTTTCCACTTATTCGCTTGTGTTCTATGAAGAGCTAAATGTATAATACCTCTAAGACAGTGGCATTTTAATCATGAGAAGTTTTGCTTTATGAAAGCAACAGCTCCCTGAGGCCAGGAACAGGTTTGTTTTTTGGCTGCATTTGGGGGGCAAGGGGGGCTCCCCTTTGTGTCCTCAGCACCTTGGACAGCGCCCAGTACCTTAATAAATGCTTGTGGATTAACAAATAACTCAAGCTGCTCTCTTAAAAAAATAAAAAAAACTTTGAAAGGCAGCATGGTACAGTAGAAAAAAAATGTTGCCACTTACTACTTGTGTGACCTTGGGCAAGTCATCTCTCTGAACCTCAGTTTCCTAAGCTGTAAAATGAATAGAGTGGACGAGATGACCTTCAAAGGTCTCTTCCAGATCTACATTCCCAGGACCTTTCTGGAATCTCAGAACACTTGACTCATTAACAAATTTCACCAAATTAGGATAAGTTTGTTAGTCTTGTAAAAAACTGTTCAAAATATAGATGGTATTCAGAAATGCATTTTCTGAAAAAGCCACAAAACTCTTTTGCAACTACATGGTTTCCTGATTGTTTTTCAGCAGTCTTCTGGTGACACATTTCCCTTTGAAAATGCCAAAGTGACCCATGAAAAAGTACACGTTGCTCAAATAACTACGTTTGTTCATAAAATTGTTTCTCCTTCTAATTGGCATTGGGCCTAAGATAGGCACAAGCATTTACTGAGCATTTACCATGTGCCAGGCACTGAGCTAAGCCCTAGGAATACAAGAAAGGCAAAGATAGTCCCTTCTTTTTATTCTTTTATTTAAAAATATTTTTTAAAATTTATTTTAAAGTTCTGGGTTCTAAATTCTCTCCTTCTTTCCCTTTCATCCCTACCCCAATGATTGAAAAGGCAAGCTTTGTTCTTCAGTCATTTTTCAGTTGTATCTAACTCCTTGTTATCTTATTTGGGGTTTTCTTGGCAAAGATACCAGAATAGTTTACTATTTCCTTTTCCAGTTTATTTTAAAGATGAGGAACTGAAACAAACAGGGTTAAGTGATTTGCCCAGGGTCACAAACCAGTAAATAAATGTCTGAGATCAGATTTGAATATGAGTCTTCCTGATTTCAGCCCAGCACCCTACATATCACACCACTTAGCTGCCTGAGATGGCAAATAATATGATATCAATTATATATGTGAAATCGTGCACAACATATATTGAAAAAAATAGGAGGAAAAATAAAGTGAAAAAAATATGCTTCATTTTACACTCAGAATTCATAAGTTTTCTCCCTGGAGGTGGACAGCATTTTTTATCATGAGTCCTTAAGAATAGTCTTGGATCGTTGCATTGATCAGCGTAGCTAAGACTTTCAAATTCATCATTGTAATATTGTTGTTGCTATATACAATGTTCTCCTGGTTTTGCTCACTTCATTTTGCATCAGTTCATATAATTCTTCCCAGGTTTTTCTGAAACCATCCCCAATCAAAGCAAGCTAGTCCAGGGGTAGGGAACCTAGAGCCTCAAGGCCACATGTGGCCCTCTAGGTTCTCAAGTATGACCGTTTGACTGAATCCAAACTTCACAAAGCAAATCCCCTTAATAAGAGGATTTGTTCTATGAAACTTGGACTTAGTCAAAAGGCCACACCTAAGGACCTAGAAGGCAACATATGGGAGACTCCAGGTTCCCTACCCCTGAGCTAGTCTTTCAGAACCCTTCAAGCCAAGGAAGACATCGTGAATAGATACAAGGGGATGGAGAAAAAACCAGTGGGTGGAATAAAATGGAAAAGAAGAGAGAAAAGTTTTCCATCACACTTCCAGGAATATAATTCCAGTCAATGGCAATATCATAAATTTTAGACTATTTCGATATACCTACAAGATTATTTTAAGAAAACAAGAAAAACTAAGGAATATGTCATAGTAATGGAAGTCACTTCCATGTGACCTTTGGAAAAACCTGATAACTTCTGCTTCTTTGTGTGTAAATTAGATGTATATTGTATATTGTATGCCTTAAAAGGATATTTGATATGAATTCTCAATGAGCAGTGAGTTGGAACAGTGTACAAAGTATTGGACTGGAATGATGAAGGTCTGAGTTCAAATCCTTCCTTAGACCCTATCTATGTGACCCTGGGTAAGTCATGTGACCACTAGTCGGTCTCATTTTTTCATCATCTGTAACATGGGGAAAATAATAACACCTACCACCTGGGATTGTTGTGAGGATGAAAGGAGAGAATTTTTATAAAGTGCTTTGCAAACCTTAAAACATTATATTTGTCTTGTGTCTTGTTGTTAAGCCATTTTTCAGTCATGTATGACTCTGTGCCTACATTGGGGGTTTTCTTGGCAAAGATACTAGAATGGTTTGCCATCTCCTTCTCCAGCTCATTTTATAGATGAGGAAACTGAGGCAAACAGGGTTAACTGACTGGTACAGTCACACAGCGAGTAAGTGTCAGAGGCCAGATTTGAATTCAGCTCTTCCTGACTTCAGGCCCACCCTAGCTGACCAAAACACTATATAAATGCTTCCTCTTGTTATTATTTCCTCAAGAGAGGAAAAACAATTTTGCCCCCAGAAAACTGACTAAAATAAAAACATACTTCACGGATCAAGTAGCACCAAAGTTAATGGAAGTCCAGAAAGATGAACTGGGAGAATAATGTTAAAAAAAATCTGAGTCAAAGATACATTAAAAGATAATGAAAAAGCAGAGAGTTCAATATATCTACCAAGAACACCTGGCTCAATGTCCTGACTCCAAGAAACACTGTCCTTTTTAAAAACTCTAAAAGTAACTCTAAAACCCTCTTTATTGGCCTCTTTTAGCATTTAATCAAACTCAAAGTATCTTTCATGCTGAACTTGAAATACATTTCCTTTTTTTAGTCGCCCACAGGAACTGTGAGGTCAACATTCTTTTCATAACTAAATGCATAGAAAGCATTTCTCTTTTCCAGGGTAAATATCCTTTCTTCCTTTAACCTTTCCTTAGTAACTTGGTTTTATATTATTTTAATTACATTTGTCACTTGTCTGGATCCCAGTTTATATCTCCCTATAATTTGCATTCTTCTGTCCAAAGTAATATGAAATAACTAGAAGATAGTAATGATCTCGGAAAAAAAGTAGATCTGAGTCAAAACAAACCCTGCCCCCACCTTATTTCCTTCTTTCTGTTTGGGAAAATATCGTGGAAGTTTTATTGTTGTTGGTGCTGTTACTCCTTTATTTTTGTCTCTTTAATGCCACTCCTTGCAGGAAAATCCTCATTGACAATATGCCATGGCCTACACACACACACACACACACACACACACACACGCCTAGAAGACTTGTCTTACAAACTAAGTAGGGGATGTTGATGACATTGGTCAATATCAAAGTGTTAGACATAAGTCTCAAACCTTACCATCATGTTTTAAGTCCCGTTATTTTGTGGATCTTTAATTGGTATAAACATTGATGTGAAAATGACACCAGATAAGAAGTCTTTCAAAAGTCCCATGCTGAACTTCTTTGCATGGTCTTCTAATCACTCTTGACATGCAATTTAATAGTATACTATTTCAATTTTGTCTATTTGTTAAGATTTCTATTTGTATGTATATGATTTCAATGAGTTGATATATGGAAAGCACTTTGCAAAACTTACAGAAATCTATAAATGCTGGTTTGTAATATTATTCCATGCAGTATTTCTTATTCTTCAATTTGACTGAATCTATAGTACCACCCTGTCTCTGAAGGATCTCAAATTATACATGCATTTGTTTATACATGTGAAATTTCAGGGCATTAAACAATTCCCGAAAGATTATTTCACAAAGATTTCCAATAGTCCCTCAGAGTGATGGAATGTCCCAAGGGAATGTTACGTCCTGACACTAGCTATCATGAGCTTTATTGCATGATAAATCATGGCTACATAAGAAAGGTACAATCAGAAAAAAGAATTTCCCAGCTTCCTTCACTCTTTCAGTGAATGTGAAGAATCTTTTAAAAGTAGACAATAGAAAAATAAACTCTTTTCTACCAGAAGAATCCTAAAATTTTGGCAAGTATCTCTGGGAACCAATCCTACCAAATGATAATTAGCAGTCAGATCAATGTATTGAGAGCATCAAAAGCTTTATTTAATAATAATACTTTGTATTTGTGCTGAGTTGTATGTTTTTCATATGTTATATTTGTGCCTGTTTTATCATACATATCTATGTGCACACACATTTACATGCACATACTCAAAACAGTGATCTCAAAAATTTGAGATTTCCCTCCAACAGTATAGATCACAACCCATCATTGTCCATCCCTTCTGGACAACTCTCATTCATGTTCTCCCCAAAGTTCACCAGAGGAAGTCCACTCGATAGGCTGGAATGGAGGCCTTCCTCACTTTTGCTTAAAAACAAGAGGATAGCAATAGAGCACTATAGCTGTTCCCTTACCCTCCTTATTCTTGCCAAGTCATCAAACCGTCTTTTCACCTTTGACATACAACTGTTGTTGAGTCATTTAAGTCTTGTCCAACTCTTTGTGATCCCATCTGGGGTTTCCTTGACAGAGATAGTGGAATGGTGTGCCATATTCATCTCCAGCTCATTTTATGGATGAGGAAATGGAGGTAAACAAGATTAAATTATTTGCCCAAGGTCACAAAGCTAGTAAGTGTCTGAGCTCAGATTTAAACTCATGAAGATGATTCTTCCTAGTTCCAAGTCCAGTGTTTTATCTGCTGTACCATCTAGCCACCCTTTGGCATGTAATTGCTTGATGACAACCTTTGCTACTCTTTTCTCTTGTAGTTATTCCTTGGTTACATGAACCTTAATTATATGAAACACAAGACTTTCTTAATTGTAAACTGAGGGGTCAAGAAAGAGTTTTGCAATTTTCTAAATGTAATGTAGCCTATTCTCTTCTTCCTTCTCAAGACTGGTGCTAGCTCACCGTCCATCTATATTGTCTGTCCCAGATAAACACAATGTTTTACAGGCTCATATACTGTGTCCATTCAAATGCACATTGAAATCTGGACAACAGACATTCTTCATCCACTTGTTTTTTCCTATGTGAATGGGCTCACTAAATTCCACTGAAAGATTATAGATCTTTCCCAGAGAAATTTGCGATGTCCTCAGGCAGATTACAATCAGCACAATGTCATCTGCAAACAAGACTAACCAAAAAACTACACATACACAAGTAATCAATCCCTCCTTGATCTGGACTCTGGCCCTGGATCTCCTCCTGGAGATCCACAGTGATGAATACCTTTGGTGATCATACATCTTGTTCTATTCCTCATCTGATAGTTACTATCAAAAGATTGTTGAACATAGTTGGTTGTGTTGTTACCTCTTCTGATGAATCATGAGTGATCTTGATGTATGGATGGGAGATATCTTGCAGTAAAAGAGCCTACAAGATACCATTTTTTTTTCTTACTGAATCCAATACTTTTTCATAATCAACAAATAATAAGTCCAAGGGATCTTATATTCTCTGCAAATTTTAATTAATGATGAGATGATAAGATGCGGCCCATTGTTGAATATTGTTTTCAAAAGCTGTTTATGCCTTCAGTTGAGTATAATTGATATAAAGATGACTCATGAAGATACAGAATATATATATATATATATATATATATATATATATATATACCATCAGTGTACATGTTTATATGTATAAATGCTTTATAACCATATAGAGTTATATGCTTTTCCAAAGACTATCATTATTTATGATTTCATTTTTTCATTTGATCAAGACAACAATTCTATTGGCTAGATGGTAGTTAGGTGGATAAAATGCTAGGCTTGGAGTGAGGAAGGTCTAAGTTCAAATCTAGTCTCAGACACTCACTTGCCATGTGACTCTGGGCAAGTCTCTTAATGTCAGCTTCAGTTTCTTCAACTATTAAATGGGAATGATCATAGCACCTACTTTACAGGGCTGTTGTGAAGTTCAAAATGAGATAATATGTGTGTAAATCTCTTTGAAAAGTTTCAAGAGCTATAAAAGGCTAATTATTATTGTATTAGCATTATTCTCATTTTAGAGATACACAAGGAAGACTAAATTGAGTTCCCCTGTCCAATCCAGCCTTCAGAGAGCTGCCAAACTGATGTTCCTAAAACATGTAGCTGACCTGTCCCCTAATACAAAAAGAAAAATCTCCAGTAATTCTCTATTTTCCTTGGAATAACATGCAAAATCTCTAGCCTATTATTTAAATCACTCTACAATATGGTTCCAACCTCCCTTTCCACTTTCCATTTTCATTTCTTATGACTGTCTTTCACATACTCTATTCTAAGTCAAATTGACCTGCTAACTGTTCCTGGTACATAACTTTTCATCTCCCAGTTCCATCCATCTGTACAAGTGTTCCTCCATGTCTAATATGTACTCCTTCCTTATCTACACCTCTTAGAATCCCTAGCTTCCCTTAAGTACCTTATACATTGGGGCCTTTCCTAATTGCTCCCAGTTATCAGTCCTCTCTCCTTCTTGAAATTACATGTTATGATCTTGTATTTACTTACTTGTTTACATGCAGTAGAATGTAAGCTCCTTGAAGGCAAGGGATATTTCATTTTTCTCTTTGTATTAAATTGCTTAATTTCCCAAGATAACAAAGCAAGTTAGTGGCAAAACTCTTGTCCTCTAAACTAGTGCTCCTTTTTGAACTTCTGTTGTATCTGACACGCTGAAAACATGTCCACTAATTTATACAGTAAACTAATGTTGTGCCTCAGAAGATCCTTCTTAATGAAGCTTCTCAGAGTTGTGATATCATGTTACCTGGATTCTCTTCTCATAATGATGAGCATGGAACCACTGTCACTTTCCAAAGTTGCAGTATTTGTGTCACCTTTCAATGACTAGAAGTCATTGACACATAGAGACACAGTAACACAATCAGACTTTACCTTTTGATTATGTCTTGCTAGATTTCTTCACCCTGTAATCCTGCATGACTATACACTCATTTCCATATTGCAGCCGAAACTGTGATAGAGAATTCGCTATATCTGTTTGTTTCTCATTAGTTTCTTGAGGGGTGGAACTCTCTTTTGTCTCTTTTTGCATCCTCAGGGCTTGACAAAGCATCTAGCACAGTGGTTTTCAACCTTTCTAATGCCAGGATCCTTTAATACTCGTATGTGGGTGTATCTGCATGTGGGCAGATCCACCTGGAGATGGATAAACAAATGGTGTCTCGGTTTCTAAGACCATCGGAAATATGTGTTTTCCGATGGTCTTAGGTGACCCCCAAAGGGGTTGTGACCAACAGGTTGAGAACCGCTGACTAGCACATAATAGGCCCTTAATAAATGTTTGACTATTGCTCATCATCACCATTCAGGCAACATTTCACTAATTACCCTATGCAGGTAACAGTTTCTTAGGTGGCATCCCAAAGAGGTTGCTATTTAGTGTTTAGAATGGTATTTTACAGAAAAAAAATTTAATATGACTAAAAATTGAAGATGCTGGTTGAAGTTTATTAAGTGCAATCTTGATCTTTTAGTCACTATGGACACTATTCGTCATATTATTAAAACAGCTTTGCAATTCTAAATCATGGTAGCATTCCAAAAAGGGAATATGAAGGAAAGCAGATGGTCAGTGACTTCATGACAGCATAAACTCTCATAGCATCAAGTGACAGAACAAAGACATGGTATAGAGATTTTGATTCTGATAAAGCCTAAATATTGCTTACTCAGTGAAGCAATAGGAAGAAGAAAGTTAGAATGGGATATTTTCTGTGGCCTTCAGACACATGCACATACTTCACCATAAGGCACATTTCATTTCCTTGATGGAATTCTGCCATACTGGAACAATGCACAAACCAGGTCCATGTTAATTGTTAAGAGGATTAATGTCCTCTTAACTTATAATACTAATCCTTCTACCCCCCAGTTACATCATTAAGAACTCACATTAGCTAGAAATAATGCTATTGGACTACATAATCTTTTCATGCAGACATTCATTAGAAGGAGTCAAATCTGCCTATAACAAATGATATTGTAGCTAGAGCAAATACAGGAAAGACAATTTAAAGAGCTTTTCCCCCCTATTTAAAGCTTGACAATATATTGAACCACCCAAGTTATCTACTTAAGGAGCTTAAGCCTCCTGAATGAAATATACTTGTACAGAGTTCTTATTTTAAGACCTGCACAGAAGGACTTAGTAATTAGGGACAATTAAAAGTAAAAAGTCTCTGGAAATAATATTTCCCTATGAAGGAAATTCTCAGAAAAGTACAAGCATATCTTTGCAATCTCGATTCTAGACTTTACCAAAATAAAAGTATTTGCCTCAGCGAAAAACATGAATACATTTCAGGAATTCAAGGTGTCATCTAATCTCTAACGTTAAAAACAACATTATTTATGTAGTAGTAGTATATTTATTACTGTATATAGTAGCAGTAATACAGCCTATAGTGTTAGTATGTATAGAATAGCATGGCTATTCAGTCATTTTTCTGTCACATCTGACTCTTCATGACCCTATTTGAGGTTTTCTTAACAAAGACACTGCAATGATTTGCCTTTTCCCTCTCCAGCTCATTTTATAGATGTGGAACTGAGGCAAACAGGGTGAAGTGACTTGCCCAGAGTCACACAGCTAGTAAGTGTCTGAGGCCAGATTTGAACTTATGAAGATGAGTCTTCCTGACTCCAGGCCCAGTACTCTATCCACTCTGCACCCAGTTGCCCATGTATAGGATAGCATACAATATTAGTGTTAGTATTATAGCTCTATATACTTATGGGGAGGCAGCGAGGTAGTGCAGTATATAGAGCATTAGGCCTGGAGTCAGGAAGACTCATCTTCCAGAGTTCAAATCCAGCCTAAGATAATTAATAGCTATGTGGCCCTAGGCAAGTCACTTAACCCTGTTTGCCTCAGTTTCCACATCTGTAAAATGAGCTGGAGAAGGAAATGGCAAACCACTCCAATTTCTTTGCCAAGAAAATCCCAGATGGAGTCACAAAGAAAAAGGCGCAACTTAAATAACACAAAAACAATTTATTTATGGGTATATGTGTAGGTATACACACACACACACACACACACACACACACACACACACACATACACACACACATTTTCTTAGATTATCTGAAGGTCCCTAAAGTTTTAGTTCAGTTTTAAGTTTACAATTAAATATTGGCTATGTTCACATACATTCTTTACAATCAGAATCTTAAAGTTCAAAGAGACTTTAAAAGTCATCAAATCCAACTTCCAACTCCATGGATGAATCCTCTTTACAAGAATCCTGACAAAAAGCTATACAGCCTCTACTAGGCACTCCAAAGCTGTTGAATTTGTTATGAAATTTTTCTTCATATTCAGTCTAAATCTGCCTCCCTTTCACTTCTTCCATATGCTACTACAGGAGAAAAAAGCATTTATAAAAGTAACTTTATTTACTTCAACTTATTTTTTCTCAGGATTTCAACTTCCTCTACAAGCCCCATTCAACCAAACATCATTTATGACGTTCTCCATTTCTCTCTAGGGTGACCAGATTTTCCATTTGAAAAAAGGCTTCCTTTATTGGAACTAGTGCTCCCCAGGTGGCAGGAGAACATTTTTTTTTCCTTCTTTCTTTATCAATGCTCTTTCATTTATTTCTCTCCTTCTAGGAAAATTAACAAAATCATTTCATATTAAGTTACAATTTATGGAGCATCAAAATGCAATGTGGTAACGTAGAAAAATTTGTTTGTATTTGTACTCAGAGCTGTGACGCTATGAAAAAAAGCAGGAAAGGACTTGAGAGCTCTTGATATTGACTCCAGGTCAAATTTCTTAACTTCTCTTGGTCCCAAATTTGCTCATTTATGAAATAAGAGC
>CM053582.1:303299124-303313336 GCA_028627135.1 Pseudochirops cupreus
AGCTCTCTTTGTGGTGGCAAAAAACTGGAAGTTAAGGGGATGCCCATCAACTGGGGAATGGCTAAACAAGCTGTGGTATATGAATGTAATGGAATGCTATTGTGCTATAAGAAATGGGGAGGAGACAGTCTTCATATTTACTGGAGAGGCTTATACAAACTGATGCTAAGTGAGAAGAGCAGAGGAAAAATTTGTACACAATCACAGACACATCGTATGTGTGACGACCAACTTTGATAAACTGGACTCTTCTCAGCAACGCATAGTTATAAGACAACTCTACAAGTCTCAGCACAGAAGGACATATCTACATCCAGAGAAAGATCTAGAAAGAACAGAGTCTAAATGGAGACAGAAGCAATCTACACGCTATCGTTCTTTTTCATGTTTAGTTCTCATTCTTTTTTACCATTGTCCACTCCATTGGTTACAACCCTTCTATACAACCAGACTAATGTCCAATTTGAAAATATTTGCAGATCCAATATTTGATTGCATGCTGCCACGGCAGGGGGGGAGGGAAGGGAGAAAATTTGAAACTCAAGAGATTATGGAACTGAATCTTATAAACTAAAAGTAAATAAATCAAATTTAAAAAATATATAGGTAGACTTAAATAATTGGAGAAATATTAATTGCTCATGACCACTCAATGCCAATATAATAAAAATAGCACTACATAAATGAATGTATTTGTTCAGTGTCATACCAATCACACTGCCAAAAGACTGCTTTAGGGAGCTAGAGAAAGAAATTCATCTGAATAATAAAAAGTGAAGAATCTCCAAGGAAATGTTGGAAAAAAGTGGAAAGGAAGGGGATCTAGTAGTACTATATTTCAAAGTATACCACAATAACATTTGGTACTAGTTTAAGAAATAGAATGCTTAATTAATGAAACGGATTAAGTACACAATATACAAAAGCAAATGACCAATGTGAACAGTGTTCATTAATCCCCCAAACCACATTATCTGGGTTAAGGACTCACTTTTTAACAAAGACTGCTTTGAAATCTGTAAAACAGTTTGGCAGAAATTAAAGTGAAGTCAACATCTCACACTACATAGTAAGATAAGCTCCAAATGGACGTATGACTTCGACACAAAAGGTCTCATCCTTAACAAATTAAAGGAATAAAAAAGGAAATACCTTTTATAGTCTAAAGAGTTAGTGATCTTGCCCAAACAAGGGATAGAGAGCACTATTTAAGATAAAACAGACAATTTTCATTATATAGTATTTTAAAGTATTTGCACAAGCAAAATGAATGCAGTTAAAATTAATAGAGAAATAGTAAACTGGGAGAAATCATTTCTATGTGCCACAAATTGTTTCTCCATTCCCCAACAGATGGGCATCCAATTTGTTTCTCATTCTCTACCTCCACAAAAAGTGCTATACATGGAGCCTTTTGTCATTGTAAGTCTATGTGTGGCAGTGGAATCTATATGTCTAAGGGGAATTTTAATAATTTCTAATCGTTCTTGAGGTATGTGAATATCCTTACACATAAAAGTGTCTGTCAATGGTGAAGCAAGTTGATTAACACTGCCAGGCATTTAAAAAAAAACAAACAACTTATTTTTAACAATCATATGGGTCCTGACAATAGAGAATGTGCATTATTGTTGTTAGCAGGAAAACATCCTGGAGAAATGGATTCAATGCACAGACCAACTTGGCAAAATAACTTAATTTGTCTTCAAAGCTCACAGGCCACAGCTGCTTTGCACAGGATATAGCAAAATACTTCCTAGAGCCTAAGAACTGGCTTTATCCTGACTAGAAAACCCACATGGAGCTGTCAAGCTACACTTCAGTTTAGAGTTCTTACAAATTTTAACACAACAAAGTTTACTGGTCTGCTAAGATTCAATAGCTGCTCAATTTTAGGACCTCTATAAAAATCCAAATTTTAGGATTAACAATTCAATTTTTTTCCATTATGCCACCATACAAATTTTAACAACTACAAAAATAATTTCCTTTATCATCATCATAATGACCATCATCTTTTCAGATAGCTCATAATCAACTTCATTCAGTAGCCCACTAGTAAGAAATATTCATACAGTATTGTTTAACTTGCCAGGCTAAAGTAGGTTAATTCACTAAAAATGGACCTCAGAATTAGTTGTCAAATTCTTGTTTCAAGTTAGTCAGAGCACATACACATAAATTAATCACAGTCTGGTCTGAAAGTCATGAAGATAAAATACAGCAACCAAGCAAATTGCTATATATAACCAAAAAGACGGATGGGCCTAAGGAACACTGTTAACAACTTATATAAACTCCATTTTTTTTTTACATCTGGATGGCTGTTTCCAAATATGACAAAAATCATATTTCCATTTGAGGTCAATATGTTCAGGGTAGCTCCTTATAAAGACTTCTGAAGGCTGCTCAATTTTTAATTTAGGTCTTTGTGTTTTTCCAGCTGGAGATGAGAGATCTTTCAAGGTTCCTAACCTTGAAAAGTCTCAGAGTACTCCCTAACCTCATCACAAATTCTTTTCAACTTGGCCCTATGAATATGACTTACTAGTTTTACATGGTAAGTTTTCATCTTTCATCTGTCTTTATAAAATGTATCCAAAAACAATTTAAGTGAATGTTCTTGATTTTGAACACAAAGGCATTAACCAAGCAGCTGTATCACTAATGATAAGTTCAGTACTATATAGGAACATGCAGTGTTGTTTTTATAATTTATTACATCACTGTTATTATAAGTGATTGTATTAATGTACCCATTATAATGTTATGTATTTTATAGTAAGCAAAATTATAAAGCAATTATAATAATAAAAGTAATTTGTGGTTTTTATAGTGTTTTGAGTCATTTAAAAACCCTCTTACTTATTTGTCCTATGAGAATCTCACAATATTTCTATGTGATAGACCAAGAAGAGATCACCATACCTTTTACAGTTAAGAAACCACAGAGAGTTTAAATGACCTGCCCAAAAACATGTAGAAAATCAATGAAAACCTTCTGAGGCTGGAATACAAGTTCTACCAATTCCCAGACAAGTGGCCTCCTTACAATGTCAGTAAATATTTAAGAAATCAATGAATGAATAAACGAGTTAATGAGCCAATGAATTAAACTGACAATCTATGTATATTTCATATGAATCACAAATACTGCCATAGGTTGTACAGTTCAAGTGCTGTGCTTATGATGTTAGGCCCACCTGGACAACCTCAATCACTGCTTCAGTAATGCAGCTGTAGTTTCTCTCTCTGCCTCCTGCTTGTGGATAGGTATCAATATTTTACAGTCATTTTGCTTTCTAAATTCATCCCTTTATATTCTTTCAAAAAATAAGCCAAAATATTCTTTCCAATTTAACAAAGTAAACTATAGAAAAATATGTAATATAATTCTTATGATTTAGTATAATATAGAAACTAGACATTTTCTTCAAGTTCAAGGAGGGAAAAGAGGCCTTTTCTAATTTATTCATATTTATTACTGATTTTTATATATTTGTTATTTAAAATGTGCAAAAATTTCCAATCCTATTTTTTTCTTTTTTTTATGAAAAAGTAGGTGCCTGTAGAGAAGGGGTTCTTAACTTTTTTGTGTGATGTACTCCTCTGGCAGTCTGGCAAGACTTTTGGACCCATTCTCAGAATAATGTGTTTAAGTAACTGAAGGAAAAGCAAATTTTTGGTGATAAGTTAGTGAAAATAAAGATGAATTTTGCTCCCATCCAATGGATGACCCCAGGTAAAGAATCTCTGCTTTAAAAATATGCAGTGGAGACTTTCATATTTTCCCTAATAAAGGGATATAATACTGTCAGAAATTAGTAGTTGATGATATTAAGATTCTACTCAAATTTTTTTAGCCTATCTATACATTAGTCCTTGACCACCAGACTATTTGAGTCTGTCTGTCTAGGCAGATCAATGAATCATCAGCAAAGATAAAAAGGGTTTCTTCTCCCTAAGATATAAGTAACTAAGTTTCTACCTAATTAAAAAGTAGTTACGCAGCACCCAGTACATGTACAAGAATTAAAACACAATTTCTGACTTTGTTTACCTTCTAGACAGGTGGATCAAAACCTTTGCACATGACATACTACAAGAAAAGTTAAATACAGATATTCTGAAGTACAAAACGATTCGCCATACTGTAAAAACATCACTCCTTCATTCCCTTCCTGGTTCCTTTCCTGACTTTGCAGACTTCTCCACTATTCCCCCAGCAGCTTTCTCTCCTGAAATAGCCTCCTATCCTGTGTCTTCCTCCTCAGTTCAACAAGGTTTGGCAAGAGCCTCCCAAGAACTTCCACTTTGAGGAAGTCCCAGGGCCAGCCCTCCTCCCTCATTCACTCCTCTCTGGGCTCTGCTCCTGACTCTGAATTTCCCATTGCTCCCCGCTTTTCAGCTCCATGTTATGTGTTAGTTATCTCCCCCAAAACCCCATTAGAATGTGAATGCATTAAGGACTGGGACTGTCTTCCTTTTTGCTCATATTTGTGTTTCCAGCACTTGGGACAGTGTCTGGCACAAAATAAGCATTTAATAAATGCTCGCTGACTTGTTGACTTGACTGAAGCTGGTGGAAGAGAATGAGCAATATGGCTTCATCAAAGACAGAAAAGCAGTAAATGCAAAAATTAGACAGCTTGGCATGGAACCAAGTTCAGCCACCTCCTTGAAAATGGATTCAAAGATGAAACTGGCACAAAGACAACAAACAGACTGAAAACGAAAAAGATGTGGCAGCATTTCTATAATGAGATCTTTTCATCATCAATAACATGGGAGCCATTCAATTTGGACTCAACACCTCAGTCCCCAGCATACTATTGTAAGGAAGTTAAAATGGTACTCACAAAGAGAAATTGGGAAGGGCAGTCTGACCAGGTCAATTACTCATCAGTGAAATCCATACTGAAGACAAACCATCTTAAAAGCATTGAAGTATCATTTTATAAAATATTACAGTGAGGAGAAAGACAAGAAAAAGGAAGGAAAGTCATAGACATTAATGACCCAAAAAGAGAGATTTAAAGGCTCTAAACTAGATACCCCATTCTCATATGGAAATGACTGAAAGATTTTAATGTGCATGTAGATAACTAGATTATGATATTTATTCTTTGATGTACTTTAAATGATTAAGTAATTTAAAAATATAAAATACACTTATTATGGGAGTATTCCTAAAAGTGATCTTTCTCTGGTATGTAACTACATAACTCAGGCTTTGCATTTTACTTTCAGGGTGTTAAAGAGCTTTTATGTTTTTTTCCCCTAGTCACAAGGAATGTGATAAACACACATTGAATAAATGGTAGCAAGCATAGTAAATTGAAAAAACACTACCCTAATGGAATCCTGACATTAGCTGCTACCAAGTAATTAAGAACTATGAAATCATGACATCTTCCTCAAGTCCTGAATCATCCTAAAATAGATATGCAAAAATTGGAACAAAGAATAATTGCTTTCTTCAGTTCTTGAATAAATCAAAAGAAATCTAAGTTCCCTTTTCTCCCATGCCATTCAAAGTTGTTTTCTTTTTATACCAATCAAAATAAAGGTTTTCAACTTCTTTTCTCCTTGAACTCCATTAAAATTCAGGGAAACAAATATGATGAAAAAGTCTTATAACCCTGTTTGCAAAGTTTCTACTTTTACAACCCAAGTTCCTATGAACTCATGTCTTCAAAGAGGATAATCTTCCTCAAACACCATTATGCTCATATCACTCGCCGCTCCAGAAGCGTACCATTTCTGGCAATGGGTGCCCTTGAACTATATATTATTGTTCTGACATGATGAATCTGAGTACTCCTGCCAAAGTCCAGGTTTAAATGTGGCATTTAGCACATTTGTGAGGGATGAGAAACTTTTCAAAATGAATTGGTTTTTCCCCAAAATGTTAAGGTTGAGGTCACTGTTGATCTAATCACACTGAGGTAATAGGTAGCATTATATATTTATGCATATATATGCAAGGCTAGCATCAAGTGATGCTATAGAAACCTTTGATTTTTTTTTTTTACAAAAAATAACACTATATCTCAATAAAATTAGGTACAAGTGGAAAGAAGTTATAGTAGTCAAATTTTGTTCAGGGTGAGGAAGAATTTTCTAACACTCTGAATGGTTCAAAAATAGAATGGCCTACATTATAAAGTGTTAACTGATTGATTTATTAGAAATGTGTAGAAAAAAATACTTCATTGTACCAGAAGATCTCTAAACTCCTTCCTGTTATCATCTGAGGACACGATGGTAGGTACCTTGTCTTACTCATCTTTTTTATGTCACATGGTGCCTTGAAAATAACAACAATGAGAATTCACATAATGCTTTGACGTTTACCAAGCATTTTCCCCACAATAACCCTGAGAGATAGGTAGTGGAAGTCTTATTGCCACCCATTTAAAGACTGGAGTTTAGAGGAATTAGATGATGTTGCCTGTGGTTATGGAATTTCACAGTGAATGGGAGGATTCAAATCCAGATCTTTAATTAATTCAAGCACTAGGATGGATGGAAGGTGAACAAATAAACTGTGACTCTCCTCCACAGTATGGGGTGGGAGGAGGGGATGTTGTGATTATCTGGTTTCATATACATACTATTTACATGGTACATTAGTATACTACATCACAATGCAACATTCCAGCCAAAGAAAATACAGACAGTTTTGAGTAATCTGCAAATTACTCTGGCAAAAAAAAGAGGAAGGGAGGACTGACCACTGAAAACTTAAACTTGACCGATTGTTCAAAATTTTAAGATTGATATTAAGCTGTCTACACAAACTTCTGCTGAATCCTCAAGTGCCAGTTCCATTTGGATAGGGCCAAAATAGTGAGTCTGACTTCTTTATTTTATTTTAACTGTTTTTGCTGTCAACAGATGAATTCTTCTATGGGCTGGTGATTCTCCAGAAAAGTCACCAGGGATGGGATCCCAGAAAGCTAAAGATAAATGTCAGCTATAATGCAAACAATTTCTCTCCAAAATTACCCTCATTTCAGATTATCTTCTTGGCAGAATTTATGGTTTTAAAAATAGTAACCTGGTTTCCAGCAAGTTGGAACCTACCATTTGGGAGCTCTTCTGAAGTACTACATTCCTTTCAGTTGCTAGTAATGCTATAACTATTTCTTCTAGAATTACTTGTTCATTCTGGTTACAAAGCAGTGCCAATACTTTCCCTTTTGAGAAAGGATCCCTTCAAGTGATATTCCCTGGAGGCAAAGCTAGAAACTATTTTTCCCAAGCACTTGGCAATGGCATCCAAGGGGCCATCATTTCCTGTATAAAGCTTCTAATGTGGTCTTCCAGCTTTGAGCCACTAGAAGTGCTGACTTTGAGGAATGTGGGATCAGACCTGTATTTGAACTCTCATACTTGCACAATGAATATCATCCCTTTTCAAAGGCAACTTGGGGATTTCTTACAAATTGAAAATAGGCCGATGATAGATGGAATCACTTTCTTAGTTTACATCAAAGGTGTAATGTCTTTTCTGGTTTTAGATTTGATATATTCATGGAAAGAATAAAATTGTTGGAATGAGGTATTTTTAACAAGTCCCTTTTTTGCTTCACCATGAACAAATTATGAAATATGCTTTCCTCACCGCTCAAAAACAATCACAAGAAGCATGTACTGAAATACCTAAATGAACTTTAAATGTCATTCAGAGTGTTGAAATTTGAAAATTATCTACTCACTGTCCTTTTCAGAAATATAATTCAAACTTCATGACAAAGCCTTTAGGGCAGGAATTGTTAACCTTCTTTTTTCTAAGGGTCAGCGATTCCTTGTGCAGTCTGGTGAAACCCATGGACTCTTTTCTCACAATAGTATTTTTTGCCTACATTGATAATTAAAGGAAAAGCTAAATTTTAGTTAGAGGTCAGTGAAAATAAAGATGTAAATTTCACAGACCCCTTAAAATCTATCCATGGAGAGGTCGAGAACCTTATTTTAGAGACTATAAATGATAGTACTCTTGGGAAAATGCATGAATAACAATTTGATGGTGGAGTGTCCATCATAAAATCAGGGAACCTTTGTTCTCAGTGTGCTGTAGTAGGAAAAGCACTAGACTGAGTCAGCAGCCTTGGGTTCTGGCATTCGCTCTGCCACTGTGTAACCTCAGACTTGTCATCTAATATTTCTGGGCCTCAGCTTCGTCATCTCTAAAATAAGAGGACTGCTCTAAATCACTTACGGCCCTTCCAGTCTAAAAATTCTGTAACTCTAACAGTCTTCTCCAGGAAAAGACATTTCCACTAGGAGTCAAATCACATTCCACTTCTCTTTGTTTTCTTTGATGGAGGTAGGAAATTGTGGTTCAAGAACAATTGAACCAAGTTAGGCTGAAATAGAAATGAAGAAATCAATTGTCCTGAGTCATTCTGTCCCAACTGTTTCAAAAGCATTGCTAAGCCCAGCTTGCAAAAAAGATTCTTTGCCTTGAAGGGCATATACAGTTCTTCCCATAAAATGGGCCACACACGTGTCTTCACCTCTTGTTGTGGACTCCACCAAGTGGAGAAAAATCTGACATTCTTGTGGCATTTTATGATTTTCATAGTGTTTACACACAGTATCTTCATTTGCATCTCCCAACAATCCTGTGAGATAGGTAAGATTATTAGCCCTTTTTTCTAGATAAGACAGATGAGGAAGAGAGATTATCCTAGGGTCACCTATTTAACAAACCTGAGAAGGGATTTGGTTGGAGGCCTTCCAGAGTCCAACACTGGCTATCCACATTGCTGTTGTAATGGTCTTGCCAGACAATACACTAGGCAATATACCTTATCGAACAGTGAAAGGCATGTAACTCACCTAGGCCTGGTCTCAGCTAGCTGTTTCTTGGATCATCTAGAATCTACTGAGTGCAATGCTATAAAAATAAGTTATATATTCATTTTAATCTTGGAAAATTGAGCAAAATGAGAGGCAAAGTATAAAAAACAGTGGCTGGCAGCTGTAGGAAAGGGAAATAAGACTCTCATGACAAATATTCACAAAACTATTATCTGCCCAATAATAACCAATGATGATAAAATTCACCTCAAAATATTTTGCAAAGAGAAAACAGTTATAAAAATCTATTGATCTGCAATTCACATGGCCTTTAAGCAGGTAACCTGCCAAAAATACTTTCAAACATTTTTTTTCCAGGATCCTAGGACATCACAAGGAAAAAATGGCAAACCTATAATCTGTTTTCCTTTCCTTTCACATTAAGTCTAGAAATTGTGTTTGGGTCTACAGAGAAATTTTTTAAAAGTCAATCTTCCCAAAATTTAGATTGAAAAATCTTTGAACATATTGATATTTTCATGAGCTGCTTATTTCTGCCATACACAGGGATCATTCCATGGCTCCTACGTAAGACAATGGTATATAGTTGCTGCTGCTGCTGTTCAGTCATTTTTAGTCAGGTCCAACTCTTTATGACCCCATTCTTGGCAAAGATACCGGAGAAGTTTGACATTTCCTTCTCCAGCTCATTTACAGATGAGGAAACAGAGGCCAACAGGGTGAAGGCATTTGCCCAGGATCACACAGCTAGTAAGCGTCTGAGGCCAGATTTGATCTCCAGAATATGAGTCTTCTTAACTCCAGGCCCAACACTCTATCCGCTGTACTACCTAGTTACCCCATTGTATAAAAAGTAACCAGTTAATTCAAATAATGTGATGAAGTCGGGTCAAGGACAACTTTTCCCAATGTCAACAACTCAAATGCTGGGCATCCATATAGTCACAAGCCTGCAAGATATCTTGAGGAGTATGGGAAGACCAACCAGTCTCTCTAGTAGGGAAGATAGAAAGTTTAAAGAAAAAAGAGGGGGAAAAACAAGCAGAATAGGCTTTATGATTCACCTTCTTGAGGAGGGGGAGTGTGGAAGGTTGACAGAAGTAGACAACCCTATAGAAGGAGAAGTTTCTGTCTCTTCCCCAGGAGCAGATAGAAATTCTTTTGAGTCACACTGCAGATGCCTGTCACCATTTCTTTTTTCTACCATGTAAATGGCCTTTTTAGTTGCTACTCCACTCAGGCAATCCCTTCTGCTTCATGTCACAAACCTCCAGTCTTCAGCATTAGGTGTCTATTGACCAATCTGAAGTCTGCTGTGCTGTGCTGTGACACTGGAAGGAGGCTGTGGAAGGTCCCTCAGGGCCCTTTCTTTTATGTCTGGGTCAGACATGAAGCCTTCATGGGACAATAAATACACATCATTGGATTTTCTATAGCATATTAACTTGTATAAATGACAAAGCATAATAAAATAATTTGAAATAATATAGATAGAAAAGTGTTAACAATCTCTTTGGCATTAGTTAAACATATAGCTGCATCTATAGATAGATAAACAGATATAGAGACACATATATGTATCTATGTAAAATTCAGCTATTCAAAAATGTATATTTTAAGATTAACAAATGATCTAGTTCAAATCCCTAATTTTGCAGTCAAGAAATGAAATTACTTATATAATCATAAAAATTTTAGGGTTGGAAAGAAGCTAGGAGGTCATCTAATCTAAACCCCTTATATTTTACATAGAGTGTTCTACAGATGTTCACATAGAGGATGTTTACATACAGGGTGTTTTTACAAATGAGCAAAGGCCAATGACTTGCCCAACATGACCTAGCCATTAACTGGTAGGGCCCATATAAGAAACCAGGTCTCCAGATCCTCTTCTCCCCTCTACTACATTCCCTGTACCTATATACCTATATATATATGCCCTATCCTAGGATCATGATCTAAAGATGGAATGTACCTCCAGGGGTGTCTAATCTAATCCCTAAACTTTACAGTGTTTCCTGACTTTATAGGAAGCTAAGTGGTTTGCCTGAGGTCACATGGGTAGTGTTGTCAGAGGAGAGTTTTGGACTCAGTTCCTCTGACTCCAGAATCAGAGTCCTTCTACTATGCCACAATGCCTCCTTAAGTAGTCTGCATTCTAGGTGGAGAAACAACACATGTGATAATGCAATCAGATCATATATACAGTTTTAATGGCTTAAAACTGTGCTAAGACTTTAGAACACTCTATATGTATAAACAGATATATAGACATGCATGTATAGAGAGTTACTCCAGGCTCGTACAATAATAAGTTTTGGAATCATAACCCTAAACTTGTACTAAAAATCTCATGCACAAAAGTTAATGAAAATTTCTTTACATTCAAACATTAAAGTACCTTGCTTAGGATTATTTTTTAAAAAACAGAATTCTCTGAATGGAGGACATTTTGAAATACTAAGAAAAATTGATAATATGACCCTGCCTGAGGATGACATGATAC
The DNA here is from genome assembly GCA_028627135.1 of Pseudochirops cupreus. Taxonomy (NCBI): domain Eukaryota; kingdom Metazoa; phylum Chordata; class Mammalia; order Diprotodontia; family Pseudocheiridae; genus Pseudochirops; species Pseudochirops cupreus. The sequence goes on from CM053582.1 coordinate 303,310,463, forward strand.
AGTTGTGTCTGTCTAGCCAACATTTAAAGGGGAAAAAATGAGGGGAGGGTTTTGTTCTGACTACAATCATCTCAAAGTGTTTTACTCTATAAGAAAAATGGGACTACAAGGGACAGAAATAAGATTTTTTAAACATTATTATACTTGACAATACCTATGATTGCATAAATGTGGATACTACTATGGATACAGATATAAACCGCCCTATGTGTTAGTAGGCGCTTTCCTGAGTTGTTAAGGCAAAAACAAAATAAAAAAAAGAATGGGTAAATCAACTTCATGGGTAAACCAGCCTTTTGAATCTCTGTGGCTCATACTTGGATAACAGCTACGGCTGGGCCAATATCTGCACTGTGCTATGCACTTTTCACAAATATTAGCTTGTTTGATTCTTACAACAATACTGTGAGGTAGGTGATGGGGGATATGTAGTTCTGAGGGTCCAGGGTTCAAGTCCCTGTTCGGGTGCCACCATGACCTGGCCTAACGCCAGAAGGCAGCCAGTCTTACCCTTTTTTCCCTGGGTCTTCAGGGCACGACTCCTGGATGTGGCCTGCGCATTCCACAAAGTACAGTCAGGAGCCAGAAGAGTTAGGGATATGCAGACAGCTTTATTGTTCTCTTCATCCATCCATATCCATATCCATCCATATTTCATTCCTGGGGCTTCTCCTCTTTTATCCCCCTACTGAGCCCCCTGGCAAATAGCCCACCTCCACCGTAATCACCTCTGATGCCACAAGGGTTGGGTAAACATGAAAAGGAAGGACGGAGCTCACGTCTCCGGAACAGAGCATATCAACAGAACATCTGGGTCGCGAAACGCAGAATAAAACAGGACACACTGACCCAGAGACATAACTGTCGTCATGACTTCTGTGTTTTGATGTTACTGTCCTTCTGCATTCTCAGAATATTCTGGCGCTTATGTTCCCGGGCAGAACTACACATCCCCCATCAGGTAGGGGCTATTATTATCCCCTTTTTACAGTGGAGGAAACTGAAGCAAACAGAGGTTAAGTGACTTGTCCTGGATCATATAACTAGTATCTGAAGCCATATTTGAACTTAGTTCTTCCTCACTCCAGGCTCAGGACCCCGACCCACTGTACCACATACTTCCTTTTACAATGTAAATGCCTCATGTGTAGTAGATGCTTCACAACTAATTACGGAACTGATGTCTGTGAAATGATCTCGTTGTGGGGGAACATGCCTCCAGTACACTGGTTTATGCTCTGCTAGCATAGCCTTTTGAGAAAACAGAATGATCTCAGTGAGACTAGGCTTTGGTGAAGGTGCACAATTTTATATTCTCCCAAGAAACCTTTTCTGCTTATCTCTTCATTATTCTCTCCTCTGATTCCATACCTACACAGACCAGAATAGCCTTCCACCACACAACCACCCTCATTTTATCCCTCAGCTTCACTTTCTTTAAATCCTTCCTAACAACTCACTTCTTCCGTGAAAACCTTCATTTCCTGACTAGTCATCCCTGAATTTCAACCACTTTGACAGATCACAATAGTCCCAACTTCTTCATCATATAAATACTTTCAAAGTTTTTCACCTCTTTTTTCTGTTTGAATATGGAGAGCCAGAAACAGATCGTGATGTTATCAGTGGGGCTTACTTCTACAATTTTTACCATTCACAGAAAAAATTATATGTGACAATCAGTAATAAATAATAAAAGGGAACAAGTTTAAAAAAACCCAATTTATGAATTAATTTTTAAAATCCAAGCTGGCCATGTGATTTATAATTCATTTCTCCCTAAAAAGTTATCAGAATTTATTATATTTTATCATTTAGTCTCCAAATTTCACCAACTCTTAAAATATCCCCCTAATAAGTCCCACGAGTTTTGTTAATTATAATATAATAAACTAGCAATGTAATAATAAAAGGTTTATATGACAGACTATGATGCCTGCTGTCTAAAGTATTTTAGCGTCCTTTAAAAAAGGATAGAAAAGCATGTTCTTTTGAATGAAATGTACCAGAAACAAGGCTATCTTCAATTAACAACAGAGGCATGGAGGTATGGCTTTATATTTTATATGGAAAAAAAATCTATGCCTGAATGTCAAGTGTGCTAAAAGAAAAAACTGATCCTTTTTCATCAAAGTAGAGTTTCAGAAAAGAGTAACAATAGTCACTGAAACCAATGTCTTCATTTTTTGGTATGCTCTTTGTGCATCCCTATGGACAAAAGGCATAAAAAAGGCCCTGTAACCTAGACTGGTACTTCTGTTTTTAATTAAAATATTCAGTTACAAGTGGGTCCATGATCAGTCACATACATTAATTTAATATTAAGTATATATTAATGTATTTATTAATAATCAATTTTATTATTCTTATTCTAATTTGCTGAGAGTCTATTTTCAGCTACTAAACCATTCAACAAACTATAATAAACTCTTATGTATTTATGAAGCACCTACTACATGCCAACTGGCATGGTGCTAGATGATGGAACTACCCAGATGAATAACAACACAGTTCTGGCCCTATGTTACTAACTATTATGAGAAAGGTACAAAAATAAGTAGAGAATGGTTCAGGCTGCTCTAGTCACTTTTCAGGAGAGAAATATGACTTTCAAGTGGGGGAATCAGTGAAAGTTCAATGGAACATGGTATATAAGTTAGACTATGAAGGAAGAGAAAGATTTCACTTTTCTTTTTTTTATTTTTTTTTTAAATTTTATTATAGTTTGCATCATTCATTTCCACAAGATTTTGAGTTACATATTTTCTCCCCGTCTTTCCCCCACCCACTGCCCCAAAACAGCCATCCCAGTGTGTCCCCCTCCCGCAGTCTATTCTCTCCTATGTCACTTTTTGGTAGGGCAGGATGGATCTC
>CM053582.1:303313836-303352025 GCA_028627135.1 Pseudochirops cupreus
TTCATGTTTATTGGAGGCCTCTGGTGGGGGCGCTCTGGCTGCGCTCTCCTCCTCCCTCTCTCTCCCATGATCTTTCTTTTCCCCAAAGAAGGAATCTAGGGTTTGGGAGCTGTTCTTACTTTGCTTCTTATGCTTATTCTTACTCATGGTTGTTCAGACCATGATTTTTTTTTAAATCTCTGTGGGGCTCTGCTTCCAGAAGGGAAAGCTCTGTCCCAAATCGCTGGGGTCCTCGCGGCTGCCGTAGCTCTCAGGAAGGTGCTGGGACCCTTCCTACTTACTTCGGCTCACTGGATAATGAAGACTCCAAGACCAAGGCCCAAGACGGCTATCCGGATCCAGGCTGCTCAACGTGAGAGCACTGGCCTTAGAACAATCGCTTAGTCCCCCTGCTGTCTGCAGGCTGCAGGCGGGAAGCTACAAAGCAGAGGTGGGTGCAAAACCTCTGCCTTTCGCTTTTCCGCTCTGGAGGCCTTTCTGCCAGACTGCTTTTCTCCCAAGACTTTGCAAGCTCCACTGACCTAGTTCTCAACACTGCTCGCAGCTGCCGCTAATCTGCTCACTGCTTCTCTCATCTGACTGCCCCCTGGGCTCAGCAGCTGCTTCAGGCCAGGCTGGTTTCAGTTCGCAGTGCTGATATGGTTCCTCGTAGCCGAGCTGACTTTAGTGGGAAGTATCTTTGTGTGCGTTTTGGAGTTCTAGGATTGGTTTAGAGTCCTGTTTTATGGGTATTTTGGGGTGGCTATGTGAGAGCTGTGATATGTTGCTGCTGCTACGCCGCCATCTTGGCTCTGCCCCCCAAGATTTCACTTTTCAAACAAAGGACAAACCACAGTGATAAAGAGAGAATGCCTTAGAGTAACATGAGGCACCACAGGTGAACCCACAATCATTTTTCCACCTTATTCTATGAAATGAGATTTCAATAAATCACAGATAAGAAAAAAAAACATCTAATTTTTTCCCCCAAAGTCAGGATGCTAAGAATCTAGCATCCAAATACTGTGCAGGGTAGTAAGCCCAAACGTGAATGCCAATATACTCATTACTCATTGTTTCTATGGGATTTTCAGATAAAAATGCTTTAGGATTGTTCTATTAATTTTTCCTTATTTTAATCCCTTGAAAGCATGTTGCTTTTGTCTTCTTACAAACATAATCTTTTACAAAAGAAGAAACAATAGAACAACAAAAATCTTTCTCCTTTCTTCTGCAGAGGGGAGAAGAGCATGATTCATTTGGCCTTTGAATAAAAAGTCTTTTTTTTGACTCTCCAAGACAATGACTAAATTAAAATACATCACCAAAATAAGCACAGATAGTTATTAAGTAGTAAGACTCACATCTCTCATCAAATTCCAACCACTTAAAATCATAACGATGCCCCTCCCAGAATAAAGCTCTTCCCTTCTAATCTCACCACCACAAAGCCAACAGAAGCCTAGATTGATATCACCTCCCTCAGCCTCCTCTTGACTCAGATAGAAGGACTGAAGGGCAGACATGGATTGGACAACAATAGGTCCCTGCCCAAGCGCCACTTAATGGTTATTTTTTGGGCCCTCCAGGCTCTGAGTGAAAGTCAATAGTAATTGTTTCTCTTTTGACCAGCAAGCCTGAGGGTCTTCCCCTCCCAGTTTGACCATTATTTTTTATTAAAGGAGCCTTGACTCACTTCTTAAAGATCACTAAATGAATGTCACCTCATTCTAAGTGAGAACCTGAAAAGACCTTAGCTTAAAAGAGCCAAGGTCCCCCACTCCATCCTGGGTCACCTCCTGTCATCCTGATTGATATCTGCCCACTGGATTCAGATGGCTCTGGAGGAGAAAGTGAGGCTGGTCACTTTGCACAGCTCCCCCTCACTCAAATCAATGTCAATTGAAAGTAATGTCAGTATCTCCCTGAGGTCATCATCCTCTTTGAGAATGAATGACAAACCACAACCACAGCACACACAATCCTCCCAATGCCTTACTTTACAAAGGGCAAGAACTGGATTCCCAGCTCACTTCTCTTTGCATATTCTGCGATGACTGGCTTCAATTCCATGGTACAAGATGCCTCTATGGCCCCCATTTCTGCCTCCTTCTATGTGTTATCTCCCCCCCTTAGATTGAAAGCTCCTTGAGGGCACTGCACTGAGATGACTAGAGCTCTGAACATAAAAAGACAGGTCCTAATAAAAGCAGTTCTCGGCCTTAGTTAGACTACATCTGCAATATTGCATTTATTTTAGATTTCTTCATTTTAAGAAGAGCACTAACCATCGAGGGAGGAAGTAGAGGAAGGCTACCATGATAAGGAAGTTCATTAAGACCATGCTACACAAGGACTGGCTGAAAGAATACTGATGTTCACCTAAAGAAGAGAAGGCTTAGGGCAAATATTGATAACGATCTTCAAGTGTTTGAAGGGACTGTTAGGTGAAAAAGATGTTAGAGTTTCTCTGTTTGGCTCCTGAAGGCAGAATTAGGATCAACATATGGAAGTTGCAATAAGGCAGATATCAGCCCAACCTGACAAATTCAAATCATCCAAAAGCGTTATCAACTGCTTCCAGCAGAAGTGAGCTCTCCCAAAAAGAAGTCTTCAAGCGAAAACTTGATGATCACTTGTTGGGAACACTGTAAATGAGATTCTTGGTCAGATATGAGTTGGACTAAAGTCATGAAAGGAAAGGATGATTGCTGCGGCAAAATTGAGGAAGAAGCAGGAGAAAATGTGATTAAGGTTTGACGTCGAGGGATTCAGCTTGGTGAAAACTAGGAGTAGCTTTTTGTGTGACCAGGGTGAAGGAGGAGAAAATGGGTAGGAACTGAAGCTGACGTCTTTGGGTTTATCAAACCCTAGATTACTACGGTCATGTACTACTGTGCATTGTGTACCTGATCTATTCCACTGATCCATCATTCTTTTTCTTAGTAACAGATTGTTTTAGTGATTGCCATTTTGTAATAGACTTTGAAATCTGATGCTGCTAGGCTGCCTTCCTTCACATTTTTTCGCCATTGATTCCCTTGATATTCTTGACCCATGAGCAATTAATATTTCTCCCATTGTTTAGGTCTGTCTTTATTTGTGTGGGAAGTATTTTTTAATTGTGTTTCATGTACTTCCTGGGTTTGTCTTGGCAGGCAAACACCTAAGTATTTTATAGTGTCTGCATTTATTTTAAATGGAGTTTTTCTTTCTATCTCTTCTTACTGGGTTTTTTTTGGGGGGTCATCTAGGGGAGAGGGATTATCAAGTGTGGTTTTTAGGATGAGAAAAGAGAAGAAAAGATTTAGAACAATCACTAAAGGAGATAAGAAACCAGAAATATTGCTGAATAAATAGAAGGGTCTGGCTGTGAATGTGGGAGACAAACAAGCTAGAACACACCAATTGAGGGAAATAATATGAACAAAGTTACAGGGACAAAAACCAGCATGGCCTATACAAGGGACAATGAATAGTATGGCGCAACTAGAACAGAAGGATAATATATGTGGGGAGAATGGGCGTAGGGAGAGTGGGGAGAAAAGCGCAGGAAAACGGGTTAAGTAGAAGACCTTAGAAGCCAAACAGGGAGTCTGGCAATAGGGAGCCAGTATAGATTCTTGAAAAAATGAAGGACGTGACATAAGACATACTTTAGAAAAATTGATCAGGAAGCATATTAAAAAATGGAAAGTGAGAAAAATGGAGGCAGAAGATCATAGAATAATATGCCTTAGAATGTCTTATTATTCTTATTAGCATCATTAAGTAGGTAATTAATACATGTTAGATTGGACTAGCCAGGAGAAAGATATGTACAAAAATAACTGTGAGGCAAGTCAGAACGTAAGGCAGAAGTCCAGACAAAGTACTATGAGAAATTCAAAGAGGAAGATATGTATTTTAACTGCAAGGAAAACGGGAGAAATTAGGAAGTAAGACCTGACATGGTTCTTGATTAAAAAAAAAAAAGAAAGGATTTCAACAGACAGAAAAAAGCAGAGGTGGGGAGGATGGGAGTCTATTCCAGTCATGGAGGATGGCAAAAGCAAAAGCATAAAGCTGAGAGAAATCAAGAGAATGGTAAGAAGAGGACATAGAGTTGTTTCCCCAACCACAATTACACAGCTAGTCAGTGACATGAGGTGAGGTGATAAGGGCCTGTGTACAGTCACAACAACAGTAAAGTAAAAGAAAAAGTAAATCTGAGAGACATTTTCAGGAAAGAAATAATAGGACGTCATATCAATTTGGATATATTTTCATGACTAGGAAGCTAGTATTACAGAAAGCTATAGAGAAGGGAAATAGAGTTTGAAGAAAAGATAATGGATTCAGTCTAGAACAGTGTTGAGCTTAAGGTGATGACTAAGACTTCCACGCAGAGATGTACAGAAAATATTTAGAAATATAAGAGAAAGGTACAAATTAAAAGACAGGATTAAAACTACAGATTTTAGCTCTATCCCAGTAGAAAAGGCAATTAAGAGTTTGAGAGGAGATGAGGTCACCAAGGGAATTAATGGACATAAATGAGAAAAAAGATTCTTAAAAGTCTTGATAGACCCTCACAACTCAATTCAACAATTTTTTAGCACCTATTTTGAACAGAATACTGTGCTAGGTATGAGTGAATGTATTCTAGTCAGGATATAGTACAAAAAGAGATGACTATAATAAAAATAATAAATAAGTACATCGGACAAGTACAAAACAAAAGGATTATGTGATATCTAATGGGGATAAATTCATTGTTCTTTTCTTCTCACTATTAGGAGGCAAGAGGAAGAACTATCAGTTTTTCAGTAAAGCCATAAGTAAAGAAAAAAAGGAGAAATGAGACAAGTAGGGGAAGAACTGAGAAAATACAGCATCACTAAAAACAAAGCAAGAATCTCAAAATCTTAAGGACAAAAACTGAAGACTAACATAAAGGTTTAAAGATATCAGTTTGAAAATACCGTTAAATGATTTTGACAATCTGATTTTTTTCCACAATAAGGCTTCTAAAACTTGAAACCAGTAAGTAAAGCTGAGAACTGTTCTATCTGAATTTGTCTTTGCTTTCATGAGAACATTGTGGGACGTAAGGGTCTTGTTTTAAAGGACTTCACTAAGGTGAAGGGTAATGGTGAGAGAGGATAGAATTCAGGGACAGAACTGAGGTAGTAACTGGAACTGGATGAGAGGGACAGGAAGATTCAAATTGCTAATCAATTAAAATTAATAACAGCAACAATATGAATAATAGCTAGTCTTTACACAATGCTTTAAGACTGGCAAAGTGAGATACATATTACACACACACACACACACATACATTCCCATTTAATTCTCACTCTGTTGAGAGGTGGGTGCCATTATTATACTTCATTTGACACATTAGGAAATTGAGTTAGAAAGAGGTTGTGACTTTCTCAGGGTCACACAGTGAGTAAGTGTCCAAGGCTGGGTTTGAATGTAGGTCTTCCCGACTTCAAGTAGAGTGCTCTCTCCTTTGCTCCACTTAGCCTCCTGAAAACCTTTAAAATTCAAATCTTGATTGGAATCTTTAAGATACTCTCTTAATTCTTTTCTCCTCATAAATTAACATCAATGACTAAAGCCATATCAGTAATTTTTGAAGAAGCAAAGTAACTATATCACTAGTTTCCAGAAGAGGAAACTGAAATATAGAAGGGTAAACTTGCCTTGGTCATATAGTGGGTAGAACTGGGACTAGAATCTGTCTCCTGACTCACAGTCTCCTCAACTTTCATTTGTCCTCTTCCTCAATTAGATTTTAAATGTCAAAAGAGAAATGACCTAGTCTTTTGCTTTGCATTTCAATTTTCCACCTCCCACCTCCAAGTCTTTGCACAGACTGCTCACCCACCAGGAATAATTTAGTTCCTCATTGCGATGCTGTAGAAATTTAGCAGGTGCTCAACAAATGCTATTTACTAACAAAGGAGGTTGATGGTAGCCTCCATTCTCCCTATTCCATCCTTCCTCTTATGGCTGTGCAACAATTCAAAGATGTGTTCCCTGACTCCATGCCTTCTACATTTCACAAATGTGACCAAGAGATACACAGACACATGAAAAGACAAAGCTAAGGACTTGTGCCCAACTGAAGAAAAAATAGCTAATCTATGAGGTCATACAACTTTCGACTTTGGCCTCTCTCATCTCAGTTAAGCACAGATCTCTTAAGAATTAAAACTCTAGTGATCTATTGTTGATTCATATGGAGCTAAGCTACTTGGTACTTAATAAAAAAAATTATTCAAAGCAGTCAAAACCCAAATAGTTTCAGACCCAGGAGCTAGCATCTTTTTTACATATTTCTTTTACTGCTTATATTGCTTTATGAATAAAAACTAAAATCAATTTTGACTGCAACATAATTTGGAGGCTAGAGAGTCAGACTGTAACAGGTACAAGGCTGCATTTCTTGATTAAAGTGTTACAAATGAGAACATTTTATTCATGAGAACCAACCCTACAATACTTCTGAAAATAACATCCATGTCTTCCACAGCAAATATACCAAGTTGTCAGTCACCATGTAATATTCAAAATCAAAGCAATTTGAATAAAAAGTTCCAGGAAAATAATGATATTTGCAAATGTAGGTCTCCCATCTGATTAGAAATACCTGATGAAGTCCAACCCTTTAAGACTGACACAAAAATGAAATTCTCTACACGGTAGATTTACAGAGAAGACTACAGGTCTTTTGTTTTTAACCTCCGCATCTGGTCTGTCCATCCCACTCCTTTTCTTGCCCTGCCTCTCCTTAAAAAGATGCTGATAACTTTCTCCTCTAAAAAGTTTTCCCTAATTATCCCATCCAGCTTTGACGACTCCACAAGTAGTAATCTGTACCAGCAGCTCTCAGTCCATGTACCCCTTTGACATTCATATCTAAGATTTTTTAACTTTCACCCGGAAACATCCTCTTTAAGACCCTAGGAATAATCTAGCACACAAGTAGAAGGAATTCTAGCTGAGAATGGCTAGCTGAGAAATAAACTATTCCTGTACTCTCATCCTACTCAGACCTATTACCCAGTTACAGTAACTAGAATTTTGCCTGATTCTCATGACCAAGCCCCAGTCTCATAACTCTGTAATTGGGCCCCTATTTGATATATCTGGGAGCAGTGAGGTGGCACAGTCTCAGCGCTGGCCTTGAGTCAGGAGTACCTGAGTTCAAATCCAACATCAGATACTTTCTAGCCATGTGATCCTGGGCAGTTCTCTTAACCCTGTTTGCCTCAGTTTCCTCATCTCTAAAATAACCTGGAAGAGAAAATGGAAAATTACTCCAAGAAAACCCCAAATGAAGTCACAAAGAGTCAGACACATCTAATCAACAAAACAACAACTGGTGTCCCTCCCTCCAATTCACAATACTACCATATGCTAAATCATCTTTTGTTCTTTTGTTGTCTCTGCATTATATTAAATTACACTTTTATATACTGCTTCTCAGGTGTTCTTAAGACTTTTTCTTCAGGGAAATGCTATAGAGAGTTGGACTAGATTTCAAAAAAACATTTGACAAAGTCCCTTATGTTACTTCTCCATTTAATTATACTATTGTATTTTTGTCTAACTCACATCTCTTCATCTTGTTGGGTATCTTGTGGAGGGGAATTCCTTTTCAAGTATGACTTGAATCAAATGGGTACTTGGACTTATGAACAAGATAGAGAGATGTGGTCTAAACAGTGGATTCACATCTGGTTGAATTACTAGATTGAGTGACTAGTCTTTAATAGATCTATAGCATTTATAGCACTATAGTAATAGTGCCTTAAGAGACCTTTCTGTAACCACATACTGTTTATTTATATTTTTACTAATGACTTGCATGAAGTCATAAGTGATACAGTTGGCAAATTAAAGATGGCATTCCTGTTGACCCACAAATGTCACTATTGTATTTATACCTTATAGAAGACAGCAAGAAAAAAATTTCCTATGTGTTCGAGGTAGCCCCATGGAGAGGTGGCTGTCTTGGAGGGAGTGGGCTCCACCTCACTAGAAGAAAGTGAATGATTCCTTATGGATGTTGCATGCAACCCATGCAAGTTGAACTGGACAATGCTTAAGGTCCCCCCCTAACCTTGTGATCTTCTGGTTTTCAAGCCTTCCCTCCCCAGCTAAGATCACAAACTTCATGAGAGATAGAGCAAAAATTTTATGCTTTTCACAATAGGAACAAAATACGTAGTACCTTGCACATTATCAATTTTTGATAAATGTTGTTGACTGACTTCTGCTATTTAAACAGCAGTCATTTTAGTCACTAGCTGACTTATGGACATATGAAACAGGTGCCTATAGCCACAATGAAATTTTCCTGCTGTTGGTGTACAGTAAATAGCTGTATAATATACTACTGTAAAATCAATAAAAATGATGCTCTATATTTAAATGAGTGATGAGTAGGAGTGTACTTAACCAATACAACCAAGAATTTAAAAATTATGCAAGAAACTCATTTCCAGTCAAAGTTCTTCCTAGTCAGCTATTTGAAATTATAAAATCATGTTCTCTTCATCTATCTGAAGAGAACTTCCTTTCCACTCTCCTATTTCTGCCCTATGGAGACATTTGCTGAATTCTATGGAAGAATCTAAAGAAGTCACTTTATTATTAGCTGAGGAAGCAGTTGTAAGCTGATCTTGGGTAGGAGCGTAAGAACAGCTGGTGAACACAAGAACTGGAAAACACTAGGAGATATGATGATGACTTTAAGATTAAGTGTCAAAGGAAGAGTTCTGAAATAACATTCAAACACAATTCTGCAACAACACAACATATACAATTCTAAATATCTCCAAATTGTGAAAAATCAAACAAAAATAGTACTTAGGGGGAAATGGGATCAGAGACACAACTCTCAAAAACTTCATTGATGGCCTTTTAAAAAAGATAAGAACCTAATACAATGGTTTTACACATGCTAAATGGCTAAGAAATACATAAATACTACAATAAAAAGTATTAATGGTTTCAGATTGCTGCTTGACCTATGTCCCCATTCTCACAGGCTCAGGCTGGCAAATGAATAGTTAATGAGTGAGCAAGTGTACCACAACTCTAGGACTCAATCAACTTGCGATGTTAAATGAGTGTGGTGGTATCATGGGATTGTTTGTAATGTAGAAGTTTTCTGCTTTGGTAGACAAAATTGTGCATAAGCAAACTCAAAATTTGTGTTATGCTCAAAATGTTCCCTAAAATATAAATCTCACTGGAACAAACTTATGTTTACAAAACCAGCATTATAACAGAATTGACTTACCAATCTTTTTTTTTTCTTTTTTTAATGCTTACTTGCCTTTGCTAAAGGCAGGTTCATAGGATTTAGGATGGAAAGAAATCTTTGAGCTCATGTATTCCAAACCCCTTACTCTTAAGGATAAAGGCAACTAGATGATACAATGGATAGAGCTCTGGACTTGGAGTTAGAAAGACCCTAGTTCAAATCCTGCCTCGGAATCTTACTATATGAGCAAGTCATTCAGCCTTGCGTTGCCTCAGTTTCCTCATCTCTAATCTGAAGATAATAATAGCGCCTATCTACCAGGGCTGTTGTGAGGATCAAATAAGAAAATATTTGTAAAGTGTTTTGCAAACCTTAATGTGCTATAGAAATGCTAAATATTATTAACAGCAATAATGAAGATAGCAAAAACAAAAAATAACAATGAAACTAAGGTCCAGAGAGGAAAAACACCTCGACGAAAGTCAAATAGGGAGCTCAGGTTTCAGTCCAGTTTTTCTGCTTCCGAAGCAGGTCTCCTAAACATTAAATGATTTCGGGGGGCGGGGGGAGCCAATCTTTCCAAATTTGTTTCCAGTCTTACAGAAGCAAATAAGTTAAACTGCTTTGAATTAGATCTTTTTTAAAAGCACTACTTTTTCTTAACTCTGAACATAAAACAGAAAAGAAAACATCCCTTCGTGACCGGGAGGGTGAAGGTTACTGCCAATGATGCAGAAGCATGAATAAAATCCAAAACATGAGATCACAATGATCAACATCAGCAACGCAGCTAAGCGCAGGGATTTCTGTGTCCCAGTGGGGGAAGGAAGGAGAGCTAACGAGAGAATAAGAGCTACAGCCAAAGGCACTGCCAACTCTTGAGCCGAGATTAGTGGGTGGTAGTGATGATAGGAACAGCAAGTCTGGAGCTCATTTCCTGTAGTGTTGGGGATGGGCCAGGGAAGAATGCCAGGCAGAATGGATATGAATACCAACCTCTGGCTTTGGTGCCAGGAAGTTTGGGCTCCTGCTCTAGATCACCTTTCAATATTTGAATCCAATGATTCTCAAACTTTTTGGATTTGCAACAGCTTTTTCATTTATTTTGCGATTGCCTCTTCAAACAGAATTCTTTAAAGTTCCGTGATAGATATTAATTTTTTAAAGTTTAGGTAAATTAAAAAGACTTTGCTTTATGAGAGTTTTGTAATGCCCTTTAAGAGAAATCCCTGAATCTCAGGGTGTTTGCTGATATTCCAGGGTTAAGAAACACTATCTTAACAGAAAATCAAATGGTTCACAAATACATCATTCCCTCAGAAAGTTCTACTGTATGTGTATAAGTAACATTTGAATATAATCACTGAAAAAGATAATAAAATATGCCAGTTTAGGGTTTTTTTTCCCAGATTTATTTTTGCTTCAGTTTTTCAAACTAAAGCAACAGAAGGCAGAGTCAAGACTGTCACTGTACAATGAGCCTACTAGATGTGATTGCATTTAGAAGTATCCTTTATGTGCAAGAAATGAGTCAGATGTACTCGGAAAGTCCCTACTGAAAGGAATACAGAGTTGTACATTTATTCGTTATACTCTCTTACTCAACTTTTCTCCCTCCTTCCTAATATCCTTTTGCCAACTTTGTTAACACTGTTGTCTTTTATACCATCACTTCCAAGGAAGGGGTGTCATGGGGGCAACAATAGCTACCTGTGTGTCAAAAACTATAAACTCTATCCTCAGTCTTCCTGGCAACAGCTAATCATATAGTCTCAACCAATTCATTTAATTCTTCAATCCTGTTTACTTCTAGTCCTTCAAATTCTGAACTTTGGTTTGTTTGTTACATTTGCAGAAGCTTTACCTGCCTTCATAAAGGATTAAAATGTGATCTGGGTCTGTAGGGTATTACTACAAGTTGTTACAACGTTAGAGCCACACAGACTAACAAAACATTCCCCTTCTTTGCACTGTGGTTTTCATGACTATTCATCAGCAGGATCGTTGTCAAAATGCAAGGCAGGATGAAGTTCAGAAATCTCAAGCAATTCAGTGACCCTTGAAGAAGAAAGGAGGGAGGGAAAGTCCAGTAACAGCTACTAATCCAATTCTGGGCTTTGTGAAGCAAGAAAATTAGAAAAGCATGAGACTGGCAGCTGTCAAAAAGATCCATTCTCATCAATGGAATAGATGTTGTAAAGTTTCTTTACTATCATTTGGTGCTATTTACTCTAAAGTACTAATACCTCACACAGAGAAGTGACAGTAATACAGAGAAAGGTAAATGTATCTGTTTCAGGGGAGCAGAGCTGTTTGAGAGAAAGAGAGAACTGTCTATCAAGAGCATGAGATACCTCCTCTACAAATTCAAGAATGAGATAGCCTCCAAAAAGTCAAGATGTTCCTTTTGACTAAAACCAGTAATATAGTAAATAGCGATGCCCACGCAGAATTTATTAACTTCTAAGAAACTCAAGAACGGAAAATGAAAGCAGCCATCGGTTTAATTTCAACTAATCTACTACCTTTCCAATTTATCTCCTGAATTCTAATCCCTGCCTCTGTGATTAGACAATTATATGGAATAATTCTATGGAAAGACAGACCTGCCTCATTATTGAAACATACTGAGATTCCAACTGTGGAGAACAGTATCACAGTACAAATTATGAAAACACAATCTCTGACTTTTGCTAATTCACACTTTTAAACAGACTGTGCTGATTCAGACAACTTTTTTTTTAAAGTTCTTGAAAACAGAATCAATATACCAAAACTACAGAGAGCAAAGTATTTATATAATATATAGGCGACAGTATGAATACATTTGGGGAAGGAGAAGAGGACAGTAGCCATTAAACATAACACATACAGACATGGATATAATCAGTGCAATGTAGAAGCTCTTCTCTGACCAATTAAAGATTTTACAGAAGAGGTGATATCTCAGGAGTTATAGGAGGGACAGATATATATCAGAGTTAATTTAGATAAAGGAAGTGGGAAAGTATATAAACCCACAATCCCCTGACATTTCACAATTTGCTTCTAGTCCAAACTTCCCAGAGATCACACAATGGCTTTCAATGAACCCTCTAACACAGTCAAATTGTCCCACCCATCCCATCTCCCACTTTCATGCCTCCTAACTCCAGGACTGGAATACTCTCCCTCCATATCTCTTTCTTAGAACTAGATTTCTTAAAGGCTTCCCTCAAGATGTCACATCCAATAAGAAATTTTTCTTTACTCCCAGATGTTAGTGTTCCATTCCTTGAAATTATTTCATATATATTTTGTATTTAGCTATCTGTATACAACAGAAATGTAATTCCACAAAAGAAGAGACTCTTCCATTGCTTGACACACAGAAGGCACTAAATAATTGTGGACTGAATTGAACTGCAGTCTAAGGCAACTAGGAGATTTTGCATGGGAGGCATGACAGATGATAACACAGTGCTAAAGGTGAATGTTTACAGAATACTTTCAAAGAATACCAAGTTACTTTGGGGCTAGGCTTGTTAGACTTAACAAAGGTTAGTAACTACATTAAAACTGTAACATAAATATGTACCTTTCATTACAAAGACCAAATAATGGCTAATCTTTAAACCTAAGAGGAAATGTTTTTTGTCCTCATTGCCAATATCCACCTTCTCTGATATTCTCAGCCTTGCCAAACAGGGAGAAAAGTAAGGGGGAAAGGTGAGGACAGGAGAGGGAGACACATCTTCAAAAGAAAGCAATCTAGTTTGTTTGTCTGTTTCCCAGAACTGGAAGAGTTTTATTTCTCCCTGTAGATACAATGCAAATTTCAATAACTCAGTTCTATAGAGAATGACTGTCCAAAGGATAAGTGGACTTTCCTTCCTTTTATGGTACATCATCCACCTTAACTTGAAAATCAGTTTGAAGAAAAAATTGCCCAAGGCAGTGGTCCCATTTCAGAACCCTTAATAACATATGCTAGAGGAAATATCACCAGCTACATACAAATTCTACTCAACACCCACACCCCCAAATATATGTGCCCTGGATGGCATAATTCTAATAATAATGTTTAGCCAGCATTAAAAATGAAAATGCAACTAGGTGGCAGAGTGGAAAGACCACCCAGCTTAGTTCTGGGTTCAAATGTGACCTCAGACACTTATTAAGCTATGTGAGCTTAGGCAAGTCACTTAACCCTATTTGCTTCAGTTTCTTCATCTATAAAATGAGTTGCAGAAGGAAATAACAAACCACTCTAGTATCTTTGCCAAGAAAACCCCAAATGAGGTCATGAAGAGTCTGACACAACTGAAATGACTGAACAGCAACAACAACAAAAAAGAAAATAAGTGATCTTTATAAATCTTGGTTTCTTTTATTTCCTATGCAGTTAGTTATTCAAGGTATGTTGTCAACTTGTAATGAAGAATGAGGAGAGTTTCCTCAAACATTTCTCTAATTCTCTTTAATCACAATTTTCCTAGGCCATTTGACTAAATTTGACTCCTTTTGAATTTTTGCCTAAATTTTGGGAGCACTTTTCATTCCTGGATTCTAACCACCTAACACCCCAAACCAGAGGTGTTTACTAGGCAGTCTTCCCCTTCGGTCTATCATCAGGATCCTTTGCTCTTCCTGAAACTCCAGGTAGGAGAATATCATTTCAAAGAAAATTATTTATCTGCCTAGTAAATTTGACGGGGGAAAGAGGGATACACAATGGGGGAAATGGTTTCCTTTGTTTTTTCTGAATTGTTGTTTGTGTTACATTGATTTTGTTTCTATAATGCATTTTTAAAAGTCCACACATTTCTTGTTCCCTTTCTATGCTTTATCAAGAGAAATAATACATATGTACAGCAGTTGCCACTATTTTGAAATGAAAACATGCCTCAATTTTCTTCAGAAGTGTAGAATAATTCAACTCTATTTAGCAAACATTTATTAAAGGCCTACTATGTACAAGGCATAAGGGCATGGCTCTTATCCTTTTTGTACATCATGGACCCCTCTTCTCCAAATAATGTTTTCACATGTACAAAATGAAATGCATGGAATTTCAAAGGAAAAAAATTAAATTTAAATCCAGTTATCAAAATATTTTTTTAAATCAAGTTCAAGGACCCCAGGCTAAGAACTCCTACCAGGGGATATAAAGACAAAACAAAGCATTTCTTGCCTTCATAATGCCAAATGATACTGAGTGTAACAATCTTGGGACTGTGGCCACAAATGAACCACTTGTTATATGAAAAGCATACTTTTCATATTATCATCATAAATAAACCCAAAGTTTTAAACAAGTAAACTCTTTATTCCTCTGAATATCAACAATGTAAACAGATCACCTTCACAAATATTAGCATGGTTTTTGTACCATATTAGGGAAATATAAGCAACACAGATCAAACATAGCATAATCCCATGAAGATGTATGAAAGGTACATCAATAGTGACATTAGGATCCAGCACACCTATTTAGTCCCAAAAGAGAAAGTACTAGAGGCAAGGGAGACACTAGAACCCAAACATTTGCCCAGATGCACTGCTGGAGGCTCACTCAGGTGATGGCAGCCATCAACAGAACGGTCACACCACAGTCCATTCGACACAAAGCACCTCGACATGTTGAGAGAATGGGGTGGCAGTGAGTTCTCCAAGGTCTCTCTAGATACCTGATGGTCATAGTGGGTATGGAGAGGCAAGAGGTAGACTTAGTCAATGGGCTAACAACTTCCCATTGCTTCACCTAACTAAAAGTGAAATAATGTATACAATTTCAGTCACCAAAATAATGTTGAATGCTTTACAGTGGCACAGCATTTGAGGGGCACATTTTCACATATTTGATATGATTTTATATGTACAACAAACCTGGGGGGTAGAGAGGACAACCATCATCATCCCTAGTTAACAGATTAGAAAACTGAAACTCAAGGCTAACTCGCTTGCCAATGCAGGTGGTCCCCTTTTCTGTGATGTGATACATTTCAGGAAACTATGTACAAAAGCAGCTTAGCATTAAGAAGAATCTGTTGGTACTTGTCTATTTGAACATGTTTGGCCTTCTTGGTGAAAACCATCAAACAAGCCAATAAAATAAAGGTGGTGAGAAGCAAAATATTTTCATTTATTATGTCAAATAAGTAGAGGAGACATGAAACGCTATAAAAAGCTAGAATCACCTGTAGTCATAAGTGTAGATATTCACCAAGCAGACCCGACATTAATATGAGGAACCCACAGAATCCTGGAGATAATCCAGAGATCTCTCTTCATGCTGTAATTAAAAAAAATCTATGGGGAATTTCCTTAAGTTTTTACTTAATTAATTGATACATAATTAAAACAGTATCCTGAGGATTGCAATTTCTTCCACTTTTAAAAGAAAAAGAACTTAGCAGGTAGTCAAAAGGAGAAACTCATTGCTAGAACAATTCTCTCTCTCTCTCTCTCTCTCTCTCTCTCTCTCTCTCTCTCTCTCTCTCTCTCTCTCTCTCTCTCTCTCTCTCTCTCTCTCTCTCTCTCTCTCTCTCTTTCTCTCTCCTCTCCTCTCTCCCTCTCTCTGACTTTCTCTCCCTCCACTTTCCAATCACTTAGATGACAAAATGGATAGATGGACACTCATTTATTTGGTTCTATAAAGAAAAACCATTTCCACTCCAGGCTGAACACAATTATCAATGATTTTTCAGCCCCAAGCATTCAGATTAGAAAGATTCAGAAACCCTTAAATCACTCTGGAGTCAGTGCCACTCCCAATAGAAACAGACACTTCCAGCATGATCATATGGTAAGCTCTAGAGGTGTCCTAAGATTAAAGTGCTTGATATATCAAGTATTACATTCTCTTGGAAAAGGAGCAACAGCAAGACTGACCTGTTTTCTTTTATTCTAATCTACAAAATAAACATATCTGAACTCTGCTGAGTAGCAGTTATCCCACAAAATTATTAAATGTTAATCTTTCCCTAAGATGTCGTTAACAAGTTACGTACCTTTGCCATCTAATACAATGAGTACCTTGTTCAAGTAGATGATTGATGATATATAACTACATACACAGGGTTTTGCAGCTAACACTAAGGTGATCCCCCCACTCTTTGAGATGTTCTACGAGTATTCTAATTTCAATAAATGTCTTTAGTTTCCATTTTAATGCAGAATCTTCTCCCTTTTCAATAACCAAGATCTGTTATCTTTGAGCTTACAAATCCAGTACTTTGCACCCACAGAACATACATAATTGCACCACTTGACAACACTTTTATTTTCAAAAGAGATCAAAAACTGTTAATACTGTTCTAATGGTTCTTCTCCTGGCCACTGGAGGACTGGTTAAATAACTGAGCATAGCTGGCATACACATATGGCCAACAATCTTGCTCTCTTGAACGGCTAATTAATGCAACCTAACAATCACATTCCTAGAGTTCCCAGAAATGGACAACTACCATATGGCTATAACTCAAACTCCTTTGGGGATCCAGAGGAAACACAGTTTGGGGTTGCAGGGGGAAGAGACACATTATTACTCACCACTGTAACGCATGAGCCGGTACACTTCTCATTTAGGAAAAAAAGTCACTGATGACATCATTATCTCTTAAACATGAACTTTCTTTAATGATAAGGCCAAAGCAAGAATCATAAGATCTCAGTTACTTAATGTAAGATGAATTAAAAAATAATCCATATATCACAATGCAAACAGAAACCTGGGCCACATTCTCCCACCAAAACACAGTGTTTTGGGGAAGAGTGGACATACACTTACAGAAACAGAGCAGAAAGATATAGAAATGACGAAAACTCATGTCCAGGGCAACTTGTAACTATGAACTGCAGGCTCTGATATCTTCGAATCCTTCACTAGATGAAACTATGTCTCTGCTAAGCACTACCTTTCTGGTCCCCAAGTCTCTTCCACTAGGCAAACCTGCAAATGCTTCTCTTCTACTTTTTTAGTGATGAAACACTGACAATCTCTTTTAACATAAAATCACCCCTTTAAGGGCTCTGAGAAATTGCTAAGTTTTATAGTGACAAGCAGGCAAGGTACAAAGCTCCTCATGTTGGTTCTCTGACCAAAGAAAGGTCTATGCAACAGGATCCTTTATGGTCCAATCAGTTCTCACCCTAATCACTATAAAGCCTCTTTTCTACTCTGTTTTTCCCTCTAAGACCAGAGGGAGCAGTAAAGAACAATCAGTTACCTCTGAAAGGTTTTTTTACCTCTTTCAAAGTGTAGATGATGTCAAAGGCGATTAGCCCACAATAAAGCAAAGTTTGCCTCTCTTCCAATCAAGTCCTCAGTCTTTTCTTCAGCTAATCTCCAAAGTAGTTCTCCTTTTCTAACCAACAAGCACAATAGCCAAAACCTTCTGGTCAACTGGCTGCTCCTGATTTTGCCTTCATGCCTCTCCTGCTGGGTTCTTCATTGCCTCAAATCAGTGTCTCCTAGTTGTCAGTGACTTCTCTTTCTTTTATGAGATAAAGCTCACAGAATCCACTTTTTGGTCATAAAACCAGTAGCCATCACTTAACATTCCCATGCTGTAGTACCAATGCTACATTTAAAGTGCCCACAATCACAATAAATATACCAACCATAACTATTTATATTCCCACATAGTGCTCAATTGCAAAATATAGCAAACTCTCCGTATGGAGGACAGAAGCAAAGCACTTATTTAGCACCAGAAAACCAGATCACAAAACCAGTAAGCTGATTCCATCATAGTAAAGAAGTTAATGAGTCATAACAACACAGAGAGCCACAGCAACCTTTAGCCTTCCCACAAAACAATATAAGATCAATATTTACTTACAAACCTATCTATCTCCTTGCCTGAGCTTCCCCTCTCTCTCCCACCATCTCTCTGGCTTCAGCTCCCAGTTTCCTGTGGGCTCTGCTCCACGCTTCAGTAAACTCCTCCCACCACAGGCTCCACGTGACTACATTCAGCCTATTAGGGGGAAGAGTTTGTTTTCAAATCAGGGAAGGTCTGCTAATTCCTCTAGGCCTATTAAAGGGCAGGGAAGATCTTCAAATTCCCATTACCATTACACATGCTCTCTGCTTACTTGAATTAACGAGTTTTAACCTTGTAAACTCTAAAAACAATCTCATGAAAATGATTTGCGGGACCACACAATTCTCTGCCCTAGTCTTTTTATCTAAGGGATAGTTCTTGTAACAATGTTTCTCTTCCTATTTTAATGGGAAAACTTTCCTTCACACAGATTTTATCAACATATCCTGCACAAAAAATCTTTTTCCATCCTTTTCAACAACTAAACCATTCACTTGGAAAAGGGTCAGTTCCCTGCTTTCTTCACAAGCTGATTTAATCCTTTTTATTTTCTTCCCTTTTGAGCAATCAAACTGCACACACACACACACACACACACACACACACACACACACATACACACTTATATATGTATGTATGTATGTATGTATGGGACACCACCTAACATCAGTCTCCCACCTTCCTGCCTCTCTATTTTCCAAGATAGGACAATCTTGATCTTTCTCTAGACCACCGCTAAAATACTCTGTTCCTCCATTCTCTATAAGCAAAGAATTTTCTGGAACAGAAAGATAGGATCATAGACACGTAATTGCAAAGAATGTTTGTTGAGTCATTTTTCAGTCATGTCCAATATTTTGTGACTCTATTTGAGGTTTTTTTGGCAAAGATACCAGAGTGATTTGACATTTCCTTTTCCAATTCACTTGACAGATGAGGAAACTGAGGCAAACAGGGCTAAGTGACTTTCCCAGGGTCACACAGCTAGTAAGTGTGTGAGGCCAGATTTAAATTCAGGAAGATGAGTTCCTGACTGCAGGCCCAGCATCTTCGATCCACTATACTCCCTGGCTAACATAGGCTGGTATAGGTCATGAGATCCAACCTTCTCATTTTGCAGAAGAAGAAACTGAGGCTCATAAAGATGAACAGCCTTGTCCTGGGTCACACAACTAGTAAAAGTCTGGGGCAAGATTTGACTACCGAGTCCATCACAAGAGACCTGTTTGTCATAAACACAAAGATTCCTTTGTAAAAGGCCCCAAGTTAACAGGGTGTAGAGTTCAACTCTATCATAATAGCATAAAACCTAGGACCAGCAGGAAGCTAAGGTCAATTTCGATACAGTGCTAATTATTAATATTCATCATACCCTTGACATCCCTATAAGGTAGAGGATGGATTCATTATTTATGCCTAGGCCACATAGAAGTTAACTCATTTGCCCAGTAGCAAACCTGTCAAGTAACAAATTGAGAATAAAAAAGGGAAATTAAATTTTTTCTATTAAACTAAAATGTCACAAATTCCATATAACCAAAGTTCTTACTTCTATTGTTACATTACATAGTTTCTCTTTTTTTTACATTTGGAAGAAAATACTTTCATCACTAACTGTGATAGGACCATGTAATATAGGAGGTTGGCAAAATACATTATTTGTTTATCTGTGGCCTCTCTCAAATCCCCCAGTTTGGAGATGAAGGCCTCCATATTTCCTTTCATATCTCCGCGATATGAAGTATTAATTTCTCCAGGTTTTTTTTAAGTTCCTTGGTCTACTGTTCCTTTCTTACCCTTTATAATTATTACTATTTCCTTTATTTCAAATTCAAAGTTAATCATTAGCAGTCATCCTCATTTCTTGAGTCATTATGCTACACACCTTATCACATCATGATGAAATTTATAATCTATTAAACCCACAAAGTGACACAAAGCATAATTTTATCAATGGTTATTCAAAAAAATCTGTGGAACTCTTTTTTTTCCCCAATTTCAAGATAAAGTGTAGTTACAAGGAAGAAGGGTAATCCAAAGAATGTTCTCAAATGGATACAGCCTACAAGGTACACAGGACTCCTCCCTTAGCACGGGAAGAGTTACTCAAAATGCTGGGAAAACAAAAGGCCTAACAGGGTCAGCAAATTCAATGGCACTCCTCTACTTGTTTGTTACAGCTAAGTTCATCGAAAATAGTTCAAGACACAATTGTATAAATGAGAAACAGAAACTTTTCTCTAAGCAAATCTTTCAAGCAAATATGGCTGATTACAAATCTTTGAAGCGTACATTACTGATTAGTCAACTTGAATATATTACACGCCACAGAAAAACATAAGGCAGTCTGTTCATAGGATTCACACACACACACACACACACACACACACACACACACACACACACACACACACACACACATACCCCTAAGAGTATGTCTCCTAAAAGCTCAGTAGGAAGGAGGCAAAGGAGGCATTTCTCTGTTAGTAAAGAGCTTGGCACAGGCAGAGAAGATGTAGTATGTAGTGTCATAACGATACTCATGAACGCAAATCTAAGTTCCAAGGACACACACACACAGTGGAGAATGAATTCCTATTACAAACTCAGTTACACTGAGATTTATCAATACTGCAGAGCTTATTTCCAAATCCAACGAACTAATCAGCTATAATTTATAATTTAAATCTAGGTGAGCAAATGGGAAATTAAGCATTCTTTTTAATTAGTCCCAATTAGATCAACATCGACCAAAGGAAAGCAATTTCAGTTTCTGATTAAACTCACCAACCACCATCATTCAATATCGTTCAAGTCAATCTTACAGTCTTTTTCTAGTAAGGTTTATTCCTAGAATGTTTTATTCAAGTTTTAAACAGTCAGGCTTAGGAGTACATTTACTAGATCTGATTCTGTTCTGACTATAATTCTAAAGATCAGAAAATCTCTAAGTCACTTTTTTAGTGGTTGAACAAAAAGTTTGCATGTTAAAAGTAACAACTATTAAATTTATGTTGTAAATGATCTAAAAAGTGTGCAATCTTTGCTCTCCCTCCACCCCACTCAGTTTTGCCATAGTCACTGAAGAAGTGGACCTAGGTCTGTGTGTTATTTTATATGTTTTACTACCTTGTGGATGTTTGTGGCTCAGAAAATTAATTCACTATCCAGTGCCCAACATTCTGGTGGGGAAGCACTCTGAGCTTAGAAGGTTGGTCCTTGAATAACAAACATAATAGTCTGTCACTGAACTCGTCCTCAAAGCCTTTCTAGCTTAGAATCTGCCAGAGCTTGGGCCCATAGGTATAACATTGAAGAACTGAAACGCTGGACAAATGTAAAGACAATGATTCTATTACATTTATTAGGTAGATATGGTTAACCAATGGTAAAAGAGTTACCACAAGAAAATTGTCCATGTAGCCTAGAATTTTGTTCTTCCAACAGTTTTCCCCTCAAAAAAATTATTATAAACTAATAACCGTTACCAAAACAAATTAAATAAACATAAAATGAACAAGAACTCACATAAAACCCTAAGCATTTAACGTAAGTAAAAACAAATTATAAATAAAGAGAACAACTATTTTTGCTCTGTCTCCCTTTCCAGGTGTACCTGATGTCCAAGTCCCTGTGGAATCATACATTTATAACTGATACAGACTTTAGGTCATCTTTTCCAACCCCCTCATTTTACAGCGGAGGAAACTGAGGCCCAGAGAGGGTAAGTAACTTTTTCAATGTCATAGAAGCAGCAAGTGGCAGAAAAAAAAGAATTCAAATCTGGCCTGTTTAATTCAAAATATATACAGCTGGGGTTCTACTCATCTCATTACCATTCATGTTTGATCTTTTCACATTTCTTTGCATGCCTCATATTTTATGTTATCCTAATATTCCAACACATTAATATGTTTAAATGTATTCAGTCAGTCTCTAATAGTGGCATTTAGATTATTTCCAGTTTTTAGAACACAAACACTTGATCTCCTTAACAAGAGAGATGCTGCAGCAAAGGATATCACTGATTTGGAGTGTGAAAACCATTATGAAGGAGGCTGAGACGCAACACTGCTTTACACAGCATCGTTCAGCCATTCCAGTCAGGTCAGATTCTTTGTGACCCCATCTGGTGTTTTCTTGGCAAAGATACTGGAGTGGTTTGCCATTTCCTTCTCTAGTTCATTTTTGCAGATGAGGAAACTGAGGCAAACAGGGTTAAGTGCTTTGCCCAGGGTCACACAGTTATTACACATCTGAGGCTGGATTCGCACTCAAGAAAATGAGTCTTCCTGATTCCAAGACCAATGCTCTAACCACTGCACCATCTAGCTGCCTCCACTCTCTGCTTTTATATACAAGAAGGAAAAAAATGCAGACCAAAAAAAATGAAGCTGCAGAGAATACGTCATTAGATCTCGTTAAGCCAAAACATGGAGAAAGAATATGTATATGAAGTGAGAAGAAAACAGATATAAACTGGAGTCATTCTGCTCATGTTTCATAGGGATCTATATTGGCATAAAAATTATAAGAGAACCACGACATTTAGTCCCTGATCAGTCTCTGTTGTATCATGTGAAGAAGTAGCAGAGTTTCTGTATTTAAGAAGAGGCAATTGGGAAGAAAATCCAGATTTGACCAAATATCTAAAAAAATAAAATCAGTGTATGAGGCAACAAATTTTACTATGGGATTAACATCCAAGACACAAGAAAGGGAACAATTCTAAGAGAATGGAAAAGAATACAGATGTTAATTTTGCCAAAATAACTTTGTAGAGGCAACCGAGAAGGCACAAAAATACCAATCCATATGTCTCCTATGAGAACAGTATACATATGTCTTGAGGGCATCCTTGATGAAAATACAAAAAGGCAACAGATGGGCTTTCATGGGTAATTTTCACAGTGATCTACACTGAAAGGTAAAGAACATATAAGGTCCCTGGGATCTACTATTTATTAATGAATGAGCATTTAGCTCAGAAAAATAACACAACTCTAATGCAGAGGTTCTTAATCTACAATGCATGAACTTTTTTTAATTTTAATAACTGCCTTTCAATACATTTGGTTTCCTTTGTGTTCCTATGTGTTTTATTGTAAGTATTTAACAATAATAATGATAATAGCTAACATTTCACATAATGCTTTCTATGTGTTGGGCATTGTGTTAAGTTCTTTACAATCATAATCTCATTTGATCCTCACAAGGACCCTGGGAGGTAAAGTGCTCTTATTATCCCCGTTTTACAGATGAAGAAAATAAGGCAAACAAGAGTTAAGAGACTTGCAAAGGGTAACACAGTAAGTAAGATCTTGTGGCTAGATTTGAACTCAGGTCTTCCTGACTCTAGGCCCAACGCTCTAGCCAATGGGCCATCTAGCTGACTTTCAAAATACATTATACAGAGAAGGAATCAATGGACTTCACTAGACTCCCAAAGGGCTCCCCGACATAAGGAAGGATTAAGAAGAAGTTTTCTTCAGAGAAGGGGTTATTTTATATGTGTGTGTTTGTGTATATGTATATATGCATGTGTCTATATGTGTTTTGAGTGTATAAAAAGATTACATATAGTTACATATATAAATATGTTATATATAAGATTATATACATATATAATATTATGAATTTTTTTAGTAGGAAACAGAGGAGGAAGAGAAAATAAATATTAATTGAAAATTTTTTAAATTTAATTTTTAAAAATACTATACAACCATAGAGACAACTTTAATAACTGCGCATTGACATAAAATGATATACTTAAGGTATTCATATCAGGAAAAATGCCCAACGAAGAAGGAATGAAGGAAATTGTTATGGATGACGAGGTTCTCCAAATGTTCCTAGTCATTATATTAATTGAATTGAGCCCTTAACCTTATAAATCCTCCTCAGTGAAATCCAAAGGAAAGCATAGGGGATTATTCTAATTATCCATATTGGAAAAAAGTCAATAAAAAAATCACGTATTAACCAGACAACAACGTGCAGCTGGAGGCCCATTCTATTGAGTTAATACTAACTTGAAGAGACATTGCAGATGAACAATGAGCTACGCCCAACATTTAGTAGAGGAACCAACAGAGCCAGATCACATCTAGGAAACTGTCCAGTGTTTTCAATAATCCAATTTAATAATAATATTCTCTCAGGAATGATACTATCTGACTGAACAATCAAGGAACATTCTGATCTCAGAAGTAACTGAAGTACAAGTAACCCAAAGGACAAAGTAAAGATACATGTAGGCCTAACTAGGCCACAGCATGTTACCAATGATAATACGCTTTCTAGAAGGGACAGAAAATATTGTCAAGGACATGTACAATGGGAAACAGAAGTAGGCTGGTCATCAGTAAGAAGAAACAGACTGACAACCCAAGAGTTATATTAAAACCTCTTCTTCCTTTTGGTTCAACCTTTGGTCTGCCTGATAGAACTTAGAAATATCTCCAACACACCCAAGTCACAAAAAGAACCAGAGAGAGAAACCTCCCCAAAGCTTGGGGAAATGGAGGGTGGCGGATGGAGGAAATGCACTCTTTTAGAAAAAATGGAAAATTTTAGACAGGAATCAAATAGAATTAAAGAAAGAGAGGATCGTGACTGGTAGAGAGGTACCCACACTGACAAAATCATTCCTCCACCCTAGTATCAAAATATTCAAAGTTTCTGAAAGAGGATTACACAAATACTTTCAGCAAAATCAATTTTCTTAATACTAAATTTAAAATATTTTTTTGGTTTTTATGTTTGTTTGGTTTTTGCTTTTTGGAGGAGGGGAAGGCAGAGCAATCGGGGTTAAGTGACTTGCCCAAGGTCACATGACTAGTGAATGTTAAGTGTCCGAGGCCGGATTTGAACTCAGGTCCTCTTGACTCCAGGGCTGGTGCTCTGTTCACTGTTCCACCTAGCCGCCCCTAAAATATGTTTTAATGGGGAAAAGATTCCAAGCTATATAATAGAAATAGTAACAACAACACTAGCTATTATTAATATAGTATAATATCTTAAGGTTTACAAAGTACTGTACACAGGGTGGCTAGGTGGCACAGTGAATAGAGCACCAGCCCTGGAGTCAGGAGGACCCGAGTTCAAATGTGACCTCAGACACTTAACACAAAAAACCCAGCCATGTGATCGTGGGCAAGTCACTGAACGCCAATTGCCCTTCAAAAAAAATATTAAATATTAAAAAAACAAAAAACAAAGTACTGTACACACATCTCATTTAATATTACCATAATGTTAACTATCCAGATATGTAAAATTTCAACAATTCAAAAGGAGATCCCAGGAAGGTAATAATTGTTATATCAATGCAGATGTTATTACTTCATCCTTGTTATTAAGTAAAATGTAATTTGAGTACACCAGCTAAACTTCAAAGTTGATGAAAATATTGCTTTTGCTTATTAGACTGACAGTTTAAGCATACAACTTTTAGGGAATAAGTAAAACATCACAGGCACATCTGAAAGGAAGGTACCCTGAGCACATTGCAACAAACTTCTACAGAAACTTGTGCTATATAATCATTTTGATTGTCCAGCCTCACACAGAAGTATTTGTTAATGTCAGAAATTGAACCTCTTTCCACCTCTAAGTGATTTTGATCTATCCAAGTGCCTACATCACCCTGCTCCCTTCTTGCCCCCGCCAAGGAAAGCACTCATTTAGAAATAATAAATACATTTTATTGATCCCAAACATGGATTTCATTGAATAAAGATAAAAGGCAATTGGGTGATAAAGTTTAGAGAGGTTTATATCAACTCAGACCAAAACAAAACTAAGTTAAGGAATATTCTCTTCCACCAAAACTGATATGGTTTACAGAAAAAAATGATAACTTGGTAAATTCTAAGTGATAACAATGATGATAACTAGCATTTATATAGTGCTTTAAGATTTAGAAAGTCTTTTAAAAATAATACCTCATTGTTATTCTCACAACAATACTGGGAGATAGGTGCCACTATTACCCCCATTTGATAGATAAGGAAACTGAGACTCAGAGAGGGTATATAATTTGTCCAAGGTCACACAATCAGTAAGTATCTGAGGCCACATTTCAACTCAGGTACTCCTGACTCTAGGCACTGCTCTCTATCCACTGTGCCACTTAGCTGGTTTAATTAGGATGCCCCCATAAAGAAAGATTAGGATAGGATAAGACAGTACCATTTCATTACTTCTAGCTGAAGGTAGAAAGTCTCATATACCTATCATCACGTTTTATTTGGTGTAACATTGCTGATGACAAAAATAAAGGAATAAAAAGGTATATTGACATCAAGGAAATACTAGTACATTTCTTTTGTTTTAATGGAATTATCTTAACAAATTTCTTCATTCAGAAAGGCCCCAGACTAAGGTTGAACATTTTGTGATATTGGAGGAATTGTGAATTGGAGGAAGATTGGCTTTAAAAATAAGGTTCTGTCTGGGGGCAGGGAGCAAGGGAAGGTATATACTAGGAAATATGATGTAAAAACAAAGGATTCCAACAAAAAACTTTAAAACAATTTTGTGATTTCAAATTGTCAAAGTGGGGCTTCTAATATTTAATAATTGCTGATAGTGACATTTTATGGCACCTAAATGTTTGCTAAGTGCTTTACAAATGCTAACTCATTTTATTCTTGCAACAACCCCGTGACTTAAATACTACTATTATCCCTATTTTCCAGATGAAGAAAATGAAGTAGACAGCAGTTAACAGTGTCACAGGTTGACAGTGTCACACAGCTACTAAGTGTCTTAGGCCATAGTTGAATTCAGATCTACCTGACTGATTCAAAGTCCTGAAATCCTTGTAATCTGTGAATCTTCCTGAAGCTTTAGTTCTGTACTTGTACCACAAAACAATTACTGAAGTTCATTTTCTAAATTAAAATAAATGAATAGCCACTTAGAAGCAAGATAGCATTTTATGAAAAGGTTCTATTTTAAGTGTAGGTTTGTTTTCAAAGCTATATTATACATATGTACTCATATGATTCTGGTTTCCAAGAGACAAAAATAAAGATTTTAAAACCTGTCTAAGCTAGAACAGTTTCTCAGATTTTTTTATGTCATTTAAAGTACAGTGGGCAACCAAATTACAAGTGAAACAGGATGTGGGCAGCAATGGGGTAAGGCTGGTCAGAAGGGGTAAGGAACAAGATTCTAGATAAGTGAATGGTCCTGGTAGATTGTAAGTAAGACCAGAAGCCCAGAGTACCAGACAGGAAGTAGCAGGAGAGCAGATAGGTCTGACTCTAGGAGAACCAAATAGGCAAGAAGTCCAATGCATAATTGAATAGGTTGCTATCCCCAAAGGCAGAAGATTACATCTGGATAATTCTGTTAAGAAAAGGAAGGGTAGACAAGGAGAAATTAGGTAAAGCACAAGTCCTGGAAGATCAGAGGGTCATTAAAACTAGCACTAAAAAGCAGAGAGCCACATCATACTACACATTACCTTTCAAAGAGATGTATGTTAGAGCATAAAAACTCAAATAAAAAGAGAAAAGCAGAAATAAATATTAAATACATCTCTTACAGACACAATGAAATAAAGTAATCAATGAAGGCAGTAGATACAAGAAATAGAGACTTAAATGGGGATTAAGTAACAGTATCCTAAAAAATGAATTCAAGAAGAACAACACTGCATAAAAAAGGAAAGATAACAGTGAGATAACATACCAAGAAAAAATGAAACATAGTTAAATCAGTCTTGAAGGAATAAATTTATATCTGAAAACATTAGTAAAAGAAAAAAATAACCCTATACTCTTCTCCCTTAAGAATATAAGCTCCGGGGCGGCTAGGTGGTGCAGTGAGTAAAGCATCGGCCCTAGAGTCAGGAGGACTTGAGTTCAAATGTGGCCTCAGACACTTGACACACATATTAGCCATGTGACTTTGGGCAAGTCACTTAACCCCAATTGCCCTCAAAAAAGCAAAAAATAAAAATAAAAGTAAAGAATGTAAGCTCCAAGAGGAATAGTATTACTTCTATTTTGCATTTATAGGCTTAACTCAATACAATGTTTGGTACACAGAAGGGCTTAATAAATGCTTTTTCGTTCATTTATTTATTCATTCATTCAGTAGTTCATGCTCTTAGCAGCTCAAATTAATGCTTTGAGAGAATCTTTATGATCTTAAAGAAATTTATAACAGAACAAAAAAATGGAAGCACAAGAAAATAATTTGATACTGTAAGGAACAAGATCAATTCAAGGCATCTACTTTCATCCTTTTCTTCTCTCCCTATTTAAAAGGCAACCTGCAACAAATGTCACGCTTGAAAATACTGTGAACTGTTTCTGAAAATTACTAGTTTTATTTAGATGGCAATTTACTTTGGAATTACATTTAAACAGACCAGAGCAGAAGAAGACTCCACAGTGAAGAGCAGGTGCAAATCTTTTCTCAAAGGTAAATGTCCTTAAATATGTTAATTTTGTTATATATGATGTCATACTTGTACCTTTTTTCCTTTCTTGTTGATCAAAGGTTGGCAAATTCCTGGTACAGATGCATTTTCATTAAAAGGAAGAAATATAACTTGGATTGCTAAAATTCAGTCAGTTAATGAATGCTTAAGTTTTAATAGATATGATAGAGTTGAACTAAAAAGTTATAGTATTTTTTTAATTAAGGAAAAATGAACACAAGAAAATGCACAAAAGACAGCTTTCAAATGGGACCATCTAAAAGTGTGGAGGCAGGGAATGATTATCTCTTGTAAGGAGTCTTTCCTGATATCATAGTTCTTAGTTCTCTCTTTCTCTCTGTCACTCTCCTCAAATTTTCATCTATACAGTTGTCTGTTTATATGCCATTTTCCCTTAATAAAATGAAGATTCCTGGGCAAGTCACTTAACTTCTGTTTGCCTCAGTTTCCTGAACTGTAAAATGGGGATAATAATATAATCTACCTCCTAGTGTTGTTGGGAAAAACAAATGAGATATTTGTACGGCACTTAACACCCTACAACATAATTGGTGCTTAATAAATGCTTGTTGTGGGGGCGGCTAGGTGGTACAGTGAATAGAGCACTAGCCCTGGAGTTAGGAGGATCTGAGTTCAAATCTGGCTTCAGACACTTGACACATTTACTAGCTGTGTGACCTTGGGCAAGTCACTTAACCCCAATTGCCCTACCCTCCCCCCTCCAAAAAGCGCAAAAAAAAAAAAGAGTGCTTGTTTCCTTCCTCTAGCCACAGTTGCTAAACTCTAGGGAGGCTAAAAACAGTCCCTATTCTCAGGAAGCTCAAGTCTAATGGGGGAGACAATATGCAGCTATGTACAAATAAGTTAGATTTGGAAAACGGGTGGTAGTCTTGGAGGGAATGCACTAAGATAATGGAGAATTAAAGAAGGCTTCTTTAAGAATATGGGACTTTAGCTAAGACTTTAACAAAGCCACGAGGCAGAGATGAGGAGAGAGAGCGTCAGGCATGGGGGCACCTACTACTGCAGTGTGCCAAGCATGTTAAGATGTGGAGGAAATCCCTTCTGAGCATGAAGGTGGCTTGCACACATACTGTGAGGCAATTTAGGGCAGAATGATTTGGGGAAATGGAAGGGTAAGTTGGAGCAAGACTAAGAGGATGAATGCTTCCAAGACAAGGAATATATGTTTTATCCTATAGCTATGGGGAGATAATGAAGGTGTCTGAGCAAGGACATGACTTGTCAGAACTGAACATGAAGATTACTTTTGCAATAAGCCATGAGGAATTCAAAGAGGATGAGCAATTAAGTCTCTTCTAGCTCTAAATCTATGATCCCATGATTACCCTTGAAAAATGCATGAGAGGGGAAAGAAGGGAGGCAAAGAGAACACTTAGAAAGTTATTACAATAGTCCAAGCAATCACTGAGGAAATAATTACCATCATCACCACCATCTTCAGTTCCATAGACAGTGGGAAAGAAGAGGTATGGTGGCGGTGTGGACAACACCTGGTAACTGACTAGATGTGGTGGGTTAAGTAAAAGAAACCACCAAAGTAGACTCCTACCTTTGCGAACTTGGGCAAGGTCTTGAACCTCTCTGAGTCTCAGTTTCTTCATCCGTATAATAAGGCTGTTGGTTTAAGCAACCTTCAAGTTCTAAATGTATGATCTATGTGATCTCTGATGACTCTAATCAATATGACTCTAATGACTTCAAGCATGGGAAATGGGATAATGGTGGTACTAATAACAGATCAGGGGAAACCAGAAGGTTTAGAAGGAAAGATGATGAGTTTTGATTTTGGAAATGTTGCTCTTGAGGTTTGATTAGGATCACCAAATGGAAATGTCCAGGAAACATTAAGGGAAGAAGATGAGGATGGAGATATAGACTTGGCAGTCACTGGATCATAGATCATAGGATCTCATAACTGAAAAGGAACTTAGAGAACATCAAATTCAATTCTTTCCTTTTAATGATGGTGAACCTGAGGCTCAGAAAGACCATACGACTTAATAAGGCCAGTAGTTCAAAAGTAGCCATTGTGGGTTTCAAATCAGGTTGATCAAACTACAAAACCACCACCTGTTCCATTCCACCATGCTGTCATCTCTTAGAATCCTTGGCTTCCTTCAAAACCCAATTCAAGCAGCACCCCTAGATGAGTCCTTTCTTGGTTCCCCAGCTACTACTATCTCCCTCCACCCTGAAATTACAGGGCATATACCTCTATGCATGTATTTTTTAACCGATAAAATGTAAACTCCTCAAGGGTCAAGAGGGTTTCACTTTTGTCTCTAAATCCCAGCTGTATAACATACAAGGACACTGGTGGGAGGACACAACATACAAAAATTCATAGATACTAGTTGGATTCAATTGGAGAAGTTGCCATCTCTCTTTAACTGAAAAATTCAATGGCATTTCCTCAGATCTTGCTCTGCTTGTTATATTTGATATTGCTGACAATCCCCTTCTTTTACCCTGACTTCTCTGACACTATTCTACATAAACTATTTCTCCTACCTCCTAGGACAACTGCTGTCAGTTTGCTTGCTTAGTGATAGTGATCAATGATCTCACATGTTTAGAAGTGGTCACTGAAGTCACAGGAAGAAAAGAAATAAGTAAGATAAAGAGTGCTGCAAGAGAAGAGGGTTAAGGACAGAACAGTAAGGAATAACCATATTAAAAGGTCAGGTAGAGGGGGAAGAGGCCATAAACAAAACAGAGAAGGACTAGTCAAGTTGACTGAAGGAAAACCACGAGAGAGATGTCTCTGAACGCTTCATTTTCCTCCTCTCCCTCCCGCTCAACAGAGGACCTTACCTCATACATAACAAACAAACAAACAAAAAAGACAACAACCATTATAAGCTGCAATTCCTGCCCTCATCCCCAATTCCATACTTCACATTATCTCAACTTCACGGGAAGGTCCTTCTCCTTTCACATGTCAGATCTCCCCACAAACATGTCTAGTCCTTTCTCCCCTCTGCGTCTTTATTCAAACTTTTTCTTATGTCTCTAATGTTCTCCCATCTCCTTTCTGCCTCTTGAATTTAGTTGTTTCAGTCATGTCCAACTTTTTTGTGACCATATTTGGGATTCTCTTGACAAAGGGACTGGAGTGGTTTGCCACTTCTTTTTCCAACTCATTTTACAGATGAGGAAACTGAGTTCAACAGAGTCACACTGCTAGTGTCTGGGTCCAGATGTGAACTTAGTACTTCCTTACTCCAGGTATGACACTCTATCCACTTCACCGCCTCTCTTCCCTTCTTGAATTCTTACCTATCCTTTAAAATAACAATAATAATGGCGAACATTTATAGAGCGCTTACTATGGGTGAGGCACTGTGCCAAGAACTTTACAATTATTATATCATTTGATCCTCACAATAACCCTGGGAGGCAGGTGCTACCATTACCCCCATTTTACAGGTGAAGAAAATGAAATAAATAGGAATTAAATGACTCACACAGGGTTGCTGCTAGTAAGTGTATGAGGTGCAGTGGATAGAGTGCCAGGCCTGGTGTTAGGATGACCTGAATTCAAATCTGGCCTCAGAGACTTAAGAGCTGTGTGCAAGTCACTTAACCTGTTGGCCTAGTGGGTGGAGGGCATGGGAAACTGGAGGAGTAGAGACACAGTGCCTTCAGTAGGGAGGAGGTTTCTAGGAGCAACAGAGGCCGAAGAAAGACCCCACTAAGAGCCAGCCACCTGGCCTGGAAAATGACTCATCTGAAGGACAGAGTTCATTTCCAAAGAAGTTTTCACCTTACTACTCTGTGAGGTCCCCCCATAACCACCTCAAATACCTACAAAATATGACTCTAAACAAATTTTAAAGCTAAAGAACCCACAAAGTGACAGAGAGAAATAAAATCTCCCACTGAAAGCAGCCCAGGGTCCATCACAGCCAAGCTGGGAGCTGAGCCTAGCCCCACGTGAGCCCGCAGTTTTAGACCTGGGGCTGCTCCAACCAGTAGCAGCTAGAAAGGACTTCAGGAGAGTGGATCACCAGCAGCTGTGGTGGTTTCCAGAATTATCAACCCATAAATGCCAAAGACAAAGTAAAAAGTCAGTGTGGACTTTGTGGGAACAGGGGGACCGAGAGTATGGTGCAGCCACTGCCCCCGGTGCAAGAAGGCAAGAAGCCGTGGAGATGCTGCAGCCATGC
This sequence comes from Pseudochirops cupreus, assembly GCA_028627135.1. NCBI lineage: Eukaryota > Metazoa > Chordata > Mammalia > Diprotodontia > Pseudocheiridae > Pseudochirops > Pseudochirops cupreus. The sequence goes on from CM053582.1 coordinate 303,346,546, forward strand.
AGCCGTGCAGCCACCTCCATGTGGATGCTTCAGAGCTCTTGGCCTGCAGATAGGAGGGAGACCAAGCCATCATTCAGAGGGTAATCGCTCTTGCCTTAACCTGCTTGGATCTGGATTGCTGTTGTGGGTGGAGGTCCTGGGGTGTGTGACCAGTGAGCCAGAGTTTGTGGGGGCTGTAGAGAGGGCACCCAACTAATAGCTCTGGCAGCTATGAAAACCCCAGCGATTTCTGCTTCTCTCTGGAAGCAGAGTTCTACTGTGGCAAAGAGCTCAAAAGTCAAGTAATTGAGTGGCAACATGAGCAAGCAAAGGAAGCAAAGCAAGCACAGCAATCAAAACTTAGATTCCTTTTTTGGGGACAAAAGGGATCAAAGCATGGAATGAGAGGAAGACAACAAAGTCAGAACTCCTGCATCAAAAGCTTCCAAGAAAAATATGAATTGGTTACAGGCCATAGAAGAGCTCAAGAAGAATTCTGAAAATCAAGTAAGAGAAGTGGAGGAAAAATTGGGAAGAGAAATGAGAATGATGCAAGAAAATCATGAAAAGAGAGTCAACAACCTGACTGAAGAAAATAACACCTTAAAAAACAGACTAACTCAAATGGCAAAAAAGGCCCAAAAAGCCAGTGAGTAGAAGAATGCCTTAAAAAGCCAAATTTCCCAGATGGAAAAGAAATTTCAAAAGCTCACTGAAGAGAATAATTCCTTCAGAATCAGACTGGAGCAAACAGAAGCTAATGACTTTAGGAGAAATCAAGTTACTATTAAACAGATACAAACAAATGATAGAAGGCAATGTGAAATATCTCATTGGAAAAACCAGTGACCTGCAAAATAGATCCAAGAGAGATAATTTAAAAATTATTAGACTACCTGAAAGCCAAGATAAAAAAAGAACCTAGAAATCATCCTTCAAGAAATTATCAAGCAAAATTGCCCTGATATTTTAGAACGAGGAGGCAAAATAAAAATTGAAAGAATTCATTGATCACCTCTTGAAAAATATCCCAAAAAGAAAACTCCTAGGAATATTATAGCCAGGTTCCTGAGTTCCCAGATCAAGAAGAAAATATTACAAGCATCCAAGAAGATACAGTTTGAATATTGTGGAAACACAATCAGGATAATACAAGATCTAGCAGCTTCTACATTAAGGGACTGAAGGGCTTGGAATATGACATTTTGGAGGTCAAAGGAGCTAGTATTAAAACCAAGTATCATCTACCCAGCAAAACTGAGTATAATATTTCAGGGGAAAATATGGTCACTCAATGAAACAGAGGACTTTCAAGCACTCTTGATGAAAAAAACAGAGTTGAATAGAAAATTTGACATTCAAACACAAGAAGCATGAGAAGGTAAACAAGGAAAAGAAATCATAAGGAACTTATCAAAGTTGAACTATTTACATTCATACATGGAAAAATGATAATTGTAACTTATGAAACTTTTCTCAGTATGAGGATAGTTAAAGGGAATATAAATGTGTATATATGTGTGTGTGTATGTATAGATACATATATATGTCAATATAGGAGGGTATCTGTGCATATGAATACATATGTGAATGTGTGTATATATGTCTACAGGTATACATAGACAGAGGGCACAGGATCAATTGATTAGGTAGGGATGATATTTTAAAAACAAAATTAAGAGATGAGAGAGGAATATAATGAGAGGAGATTAGGAGAGACAGAATAGGGCAAATTATCTCATATAAAAGAGGCAAGGGATAATTGTTACAATGGAGGGGAAGAATCAGAAGGCAAAAGGGAATAGGTCAACCTTACTCTCATTGAATAAGGAGGAAATAACATACATACTAAATTGGGTATCTCACCCTACAAGAAAGTAGGGGGGAAGGGGATAAAAGGGTGGATGATAGAAGGGAGGGAAGATTGGGGGGAGGTTAGTTAGAAGCACAAACTTTTGAAAAGGGACAGGGTCAAAGTAGAAAATAGAACAATGGGGGGAGGGATAGGATAGAGGGAAATATAGTCAGTCTTTCACAATATATCCTCTATGGAAATGTTTTGCATAACTACACATGTACAACCTATATTGAATTTCTTTTTCTTTTTTTTTTTTGGAGGGGGGAAGGGAGGGCAATTGGGGCTAAGTGACTTGCTCAAGGTCACACAACTAGGTTTTGTGTGTGTGTGTGTTAAATGTCTGAGGCCACATTTGAACTCAGGTCCTCCTGACTCCAGGGCCGGTGCTATATACACTGTGCCACCTAGCCTTGAATTGCTTATCTTCCCAGTGAAGGTGAGTGACGAGGGAAGAAGGGAAATAATCTGGAATTCAAAGTTTTAAAAATCAAATGTTTAAAAAATTATTATTATTATGATTACATGCAACTGGGAAATAAGATATACAGGCACAGGGATATGGAGATCCATCTTGCCCTACCTGAAAGTTGGAGGGGGTTGGGGGAGGATATAGGAGAGAGCAGATTGGGGGAGGGGATTTTCAGTACAATCGCTGTTTTGGGGTGGTGGATAGGGGACAGACAGAGAAAATTTATAACTCAAAATCTTGTGGAAATGAATGTTGTAAATTAAAAATAAACATGAAATTTAACAAAAAAAAAGAAGGAAGTAATTGGCTTAGAAATAGGGAACAAAGAATAGGAATAAAAGCAAGTTTTCCTGGAAAAAAAAAAAGAGAGAGGCAGTGGTTCAGAGACCATAACATTTAACTAAAACTATAAATATTTACTCTACAACAGAATCAAATAAATTCTCTAGTCCTAGGATCAAGAATACAAACAAGACCTATTACCTCAACAAGTATTCCTTCACAATACACTTTAGTACAAGTTATTTCTCACTGGAGAGGTAAAATTCGGATGGGATTTTTCTGGAATTTGAATATCAATAAGTCAATAAAACCCAGTCTAGTCCTGATTCATTGTAGTAATTTGGCATAAAAGAATAGTGTATTTAATGCAAATTGGCTTCACCACCAATTTATACTTACTGTATTTCTCCTCCATCCTAATGTAAAGGAAGGAATTCATCTCCTTCCCTAACTAATCAAACCAACTGAAATTTTAAATATATAAACAAGATGATTTATACCCTGGGATCTCTTTATGAGGTATGATACTCTTGATTGGGTCCGGAGTTTCTTCAGTAGGCTGAAAGGATCAATTATGCCGATTAAGCCTTTATATAAAACATTCCACTGGTGCATTCAGGGTTGGGGGTGGAGGGAGTGCACCAACACCCAACACATGTACTTACTTAATCCTACTCTTTATATTCTCTGAATTACTAAGCACTTCCTCCCCCCCAACTTCCTTTCATTCACACTCACCTGTTTCCAAAACAGGTAACATACCTTAGTCATATTAAGATCTTTAAAGCCCCTAAATTCAAACCAAACTATTGTATCAAAAGACTGTCAAGTGGACTATTGAGCAGACACTGATCCATTGAAAGTGATAATTCTGAAATACTATCAATACTGATCCTTGCATTTTAATAAAATGAAAAAAATTTATCTTCCTTTATCCCTCTTTCAGCAGCTATAGGTGGTATAAAATATGAAAGCAGATACATGAAAGAGAATGAAGGAAAAGGGAAAAAAATCAAGAAATCACTTAATAAGCATTTATTAAGTACCTACTATACACCAGACACTCTGCTAAGCATTGGAAAAGCAGTTACAAAATAGCAAAAATAGCATCTTAACTTAAAAACAATTTGAGAATAGATCATAGCAATTATACAAATTCACTCTCATTCATTTGTAATTAAATACTCATTAGATGCCCACTAAGTGTAAGGCACTGGGGATATTTTTTTAAAAAGTCTTTGTCCTTAAAGAGCTTACAGTCTACTGAGAGATTCAACATTTACACTAGTAAATAAATGCAAAATAATTTGAGGGAAGAGAGAGCACTGACAAATGTGAGAACCAAGAAAGGCTTCACATAAAGATGTTACTGATTGGTCTCTCTGTCACAACTCTTTCCCAATCCAATTTCTCCATAGGCACCAAACTGATATTCCCGGGAGATACCTGACTCTATGGCTCCCCTGCTCCAGAAGTTCCACCGGTTGCCTACTAATAATGAACACAATCACCTTGGCATTTAAAGTCCTTTCTATTTCAACCCAAGACAACTTTATCAGTTTATTATTGCACATGAGGCCCCTTCATACCATCTACCTTTGGGCCAAATGAGCTGATTTGTTGTTCCTTACACATAATAATTCAGTTTCATGCCTTTACGTGGGATATATCCCTTTCTGGAATATTGTATTTTCTCTTCACCTCCACCTCTTGGTAACCCTGGTTTCCCTTCAAGGCATAGATCGAGTCCTCTCCTGATCACAATAGGGGTCAATGCCCAAGCCACACTGACATTACTTAGAATATGAGTCAAAGAATCACATGTAGAGAACCAGCTTCAGAAGAACTAAGTTCAAGTCCCAATTCTGACATATTACTGAGTGTGTGACACTAGGCAAGTCATTATCTCTCAGTGTCCCCAGGCAAATGTCTAAGGCAACAAATTGCAGAACAGATTCTAAATTGCACTGACCAAGGGTATTCTGTCACCATGTGGTTTCCTTCATTGATAACATCACATCAATGGAAGTCTGTGTCAAAATTTTGCTTACCTATAGGCATGGTATTTTTCTCACATAAATACAATTTCCCTGAAGGCAGAGCTGTTTCATTTTTTTTTTGTCTTGGTATACCAAGCATGCTGTCATTTGTTTAGTCATTTTCAACTCTTCATGACCCCATTTGGGGTTTTCTTGACAAAGATACTGGAGTTGCTTGCCATTTCCTTCTCCAGCTCATTTTACAGATGAGCTGAGGCAAACAGGGTAAAGTGACTTGCCCAGGGTCACACTGATGCAAATGAGTTTCTGCTCCCAAGCTCAGGTTTCTATTCACTGTACCACCTAACTGCCCCCAACCCCAGCATAGTAGGTACTTAAATGCTTATTGAATGAATGAAGACTGAAATGTAAAAAGAAATTATCCCTAGCTCCCCCTCCAAAAAAAAGAGAACTCTATTCAAGTAACTCCTTTGATCAAATCAGACTACTCTCTGCCACCTAAATGTGCACTACATCCTCATTCCTCTAAACCCCTGCTCACAATGTGACTGGGTTAGTTTTATTGTCTTTGACTGCTGAAGGTCCAGCTCAATGACAGCTCCTCCTCCTCCTCCTCCTCTTCCTCCTCCTCCTCTTTCCCCCCTTCTTCTCCCCCCTCCTCCCCTTCCTCCTCCTCCTCCTCCTTCTCTTCCTCCTTCCCCTCCCCCTCCTCCTCCCTCTCTCCCTCTTTTTCCTCTTCCTCCTCCTCCTCTCCCTCCTCCTCCTCCTCTTTCTCCTTCTCCCCCTCCTGTTCCTCCTCCTCCCCCTCCCTCTCCTCCTCTTCTTCCTCCTCCTCCTTTTCTCCCTCCTCCTCCTCCTCCTTCTCTTCCTCCCCATCCTCTTCCTCCCCCTC
>CM053582.1:303361594-303382473 GCA_028627135.1 Pseudochirops cupreus
AACCCTTCTTACCTTTCAAAGACCAGCCTGACCATGAAGATGAAGAAGGCCAAGGGGAAGGCGAGATAGAGATCTTCAGCCTGGGGAAAGGTGGCTTCTTCTGTATTCTTCAGATCTGCCCAGGTGACATTGTGGGGGAGCCAGAACCTCTCATTCCAGAACCAGGCTAAGATCCCTGCCATCTTGCTTTGTCCAGCCTTGTCCTGCAGATCTCACTGCAGCGGCCGGGCTCCTTGCAACGTCCTGGGGATAGAGGAGGGCAGGGATGCAGGTCCGTCTGCGCCCTGGAGCCTCCGCAGCCGGGACCGCGTCTGCTCCTTTGCTGCCTCTGCCACCGCAGCTGCTGCTGCTGCTGCTGCTACTGCTGCTGGCGATGGCTCGAGTTCCTTTTGAGCCTTGGCTCTTGTCTCTCTCTCTCTATGTCTCTCTCCCTCTGGCCGCGCTGGGGAAAGGGGCCGCCTTGCCTGTCACATGGCAGCCCAGGCTGCTAGCCCTGATTGGTTCTTCCCGCTGTCAACCAGCCCCACACACGCGGACCCACGGATGCTCTCCCACACACACCCCTGAGGGAAGGCGCAGCGGACACTGAATGGGATCCCTAGGGCAGACAGCAGGTCAGCTCTCGAATGCCACTCCTCCGGCCTTGAGGAACTGAGCGTGTTACCTGTGAAAGATCCCTAAAAGCTGTCCCGGCCAGTGTGCATGCTCGCACATGCTCAGTACAAGGACTCCTGCCCCATTGGACTTCCAGAATGAGAACTGTATACTTTCTCCCGGATTAGTGGTGGCCGCCAAAGACGACTGGCGGGATGCGGTGGAACGCCGGGGTAGTTTGCAAAAAGAATCCAATCTTGGGCTGGAGAAAGGCGCAAAAAAGGAGAAGGCTGGAGTTGATGCAAAAAGGAAGGGGAAGAAAGGAAAAAGTGATCAACGTTCCTGCTTGAAATAAGAAGAGAAAACAGAACTGGTATCCTCTGGCAAGAATGAAGTTCCTCCCGACCCCGCATTCCACCTCTTGTGCTCTTGCACCACCCCTCACCCAGAGTTCTTGTTTCTTACACTTGATGTTTTAAGCCTGCATGCTCCAAAAACCGCTTTTGTAGAGAATGGTGGTGATGAATGCTGATGACAAACACTGCAGCATATTGTAACCACACTCAGGATCTAGTGAGTGCTCAGACCAAAATTCTGGCTTCCTGTCTCATGGATAACTTCATCAATTCTGCCTTCAAACGTTAGATCATAAAGGACAGTGGCCCCTAGACAGGAGAGGATCATTCAAAAATTAATTTCACAAAGAGAAAGTGGGAAAAAAGTCTAGCATAGAAAGAGCACCGGATTTAGTATAGAAAGAGGAGGAGGACTTAGGTTCAAATCCCAGTTGTGTTACTATGTGACCTTGGGCAAAGTTACTAGTGAGTCTTAGAGTCTGGGAGACCTGGGTTCAAATCCTACCTTAGAAACTTATTAGTTTTATTTCCCTGGGCAAGTCACTTAAGCTCTCTATCTCATTTTCTCACCTGCAAAATGAAGGAGTTGGCCTCTAAGGGGATATCTAAGGTTCTCTTCCAATTCTAAATCTCTGAGTCTCTCTGGTTCTCAATTTCCTCCAAACATATAAAAAGGGGTTTCAACTAAGGCTGTAAATCTTATGAAGCATTCTTTGTGTAAGGAGCACTGGGTAATATACAAAGGAAAAAAAAAGTCTGTTCTCAAGGCACAAGGTTTAATTATGAGGCTCAGTCTACTACTTGCCAGTGCTGTACCCTTGGGCCAGTCTTTGGATGTCTGTTTCTTCCTCTCTCAAATAACCATAGATCTAGGGGTGAATGGAACCTCAGGGGCCATTTTGGCCAACGTTCAATTTTTACATTAAGAAACCTGGAGATCTGGGAAGTTAAGCAGCTTGCCAAAAGTAACATAGGTAGTAACCTTTGGAGGTAGGATTTGAACCCAGATCCAGGGCAGCTAGATCAGGCAGTGGATAGAGTGCTGGGCTTGGAATCAGGACATATTCCAGAGTTCAAATCTGACCTCGGGCACTTACTAACTGTATTACCCTGGGAAAGTCACTTAACCTTGTTTGCCTCAGTTCTTCTTCTGTAAAATGAGCTGGTTAAACTACTCCAGTATCTTTGCCAAGAAAACCCCAAAATGGGGTCACAGAGAGTCCCCCTTGCCTGAACAACAACAACCTTTAACTCCAGGGTTCATTCTTACTGTAATATGAGTTGAACTAGAAAATTGTTAAGATACCTTATATCTTTAAATCCATACAAATATATGAAATACTAGTTAGAATGAGATAAATGCATAGAAAGAATTGAACAGACATACATACGAGAAATTTCAAGAGAGATTGCTTCTACATGTGGAGATTTGGAGAATGCTTCTTAGGGAAGATCCTCAGCTTGGACTTGAATAAAAGGGAAATTTTCAACCAGCTGAAATGTAGGTGGAGTCCCTTTCAAGTTTGGAAGTCCAAATATGCAGATACACAAAGGTAGAGTGAAATAAGATTGAACAATTGTTAGTAGCCTAGTTTAGTTGGTGTACAGTGTACGTGGAGGGAAGTTAGTGTTCATATTGATACAAGATTGGTGCCCAGACCTTGAAGGCCAGGTATCTTATATTTCACCCCTTCCTCCAGGATTCTTGGTATCTTTAAGGAGATTGGGCTGGGGGAAGGGGCTTCTTGGGCGCAGACAATGGCTCCAGGCCCTACCAAACTATATTCCCTCACTAATCAGGGATTGGTCCCCGGTACCCCAGTTCTATTTAACCACTAACTTCTCTTTTGAAAAGGAATATTTATTTCAAGAAGCATAATCACAAATATACAAATTTATTCACCCAACCTGTAGGACTTAATCTTCATCCCACCCCTTGTATCATCTCATACTCTGGGAGGGGTAACTCACTTTCTATTTGGGACAGCACCAGTTCCAAATCCAAAACCTTCTTTGGGCTTGGTACCTAAGCACCCTGGTTTCTTAGGGCTTCCCTGCCAAGAAAGTTGAAATATCTCACCTGGAATATTGGCTTAGTGGTTTAAACTCCCAAGTCACCTAGAACTCCCACTGCACCTAGAAACTGAGGACAAACAAAACAGAACAAAACAAATATCCCTAGACCACAAGGTCTAAAAGGAGAGAAGGTGGGAAAGATATGCCCCCCTTCCTGGTTCAGTTCATAGTGCCTGTACTATGGGTGATCTCTGATCTGTACCCTCTGGAACCAAAGAAAAGAGTAGTCAGAAATAAGAGAGTTACGGTTCCAATTTGAAGATTTTAAAGATGAAACCTGTTCCAGCTACACAGCCAGTAAGAAAAAGCTATCCCAACCCACATGATAGAAGACCATGGAAAAGAAAGGGTGCTTCCACATTAGAAGCTCTGGGCATGTTCCAAGGTCCCAAGGCCTCATGATATTGATAACTAAATGCCATATTGAAGCAGATGAAAGATCCATTCAGGCTAATATTCTAACCATGGGACTACCATTTTATTCAAAAGCATGGAAAGGTGCCTTCTTAAAGGTGTTGTCTACCACCTATTCAATTAAGTAATGTGGTTAAACAATGTACCTCAATCTAGGAAAGTTTTAGGACAAAGATGTGTTTTTAAGAGCTCTTCAAATTATGGAGTTCGTGGGTCAATGGAAGAAGGATGTTCTAGAGAAGGCCAGTGCTCAGGCTGATACTTCTGTACTACCTCAACATTGGCACTGATGTTAATTCAGAGTCTAGGAATTTCAAGGAGAACTTCATTCTAGGAATTTCAAATCTGCAATGGCTAAAGCCGGTTATTTTCTCCCCACACAGCCCAAACTGCCACCTCTTTCAATCTTCTGCCTCCTAAACCCCATGCTTCATTTTCAGTCCAGACAGAGACGCCTAACTCTTGTCCACTGAAATGAAAGCCAGTCAGTATTTATTTAGTAGCTAACCTGTGCCAGGCCCTGTGCTAAGCACTGGAGAGATGACAAAAAGATAGTCCCTGCCCTTGAGCTGCTTGCAATCTAATGGGATAGATGATAAATAAATATGTCCAAACAAACTATTTACAGGGTAAGTGGGAAATAATTAGTGGTGGGAAGGCCCTAGAATGAAGAGGGGCTTAAGAAAGGCTGCTTGAAAAAGAGGAGATTTTAACTGGGTCGTGAAGGAAGCCAGGGAAGCCAAGAGGTGGAGATTAGTGAAAGCATTCCAGGTATGGGGTAAGAGCCAGGGAAAATGCCCCAAACTGGACATAATTATTTCTCTCCAAGAAATACTGTGTCAGGCAAAAAGTCCACAAGTGACCCCTAAATGGGCGTGTAGATAATGAATAGGGAAAGCATCCTCCAGAGAAGAGAGTGACACCAGCTGTTTTCATCATCTTAGAATGTTAAAACTAGGACCATCTAATCCAAATGTATATACAAGGTTTTTCAATTTTTTCCAAATTTTCAATTTTTTAAAAATGTTTGTAGCACTTGTTGAACATATTAAAACAGCACTAAGACTTTTGGGACACCCTACATAATTCCACTAGGCGAGCTGCTTTATTTCCCAAACAAAGGGATACATAGGATCATGGGAACATAAAATATGAAAACTTTAAGGGACCTTAGAAATCAACCAGCTCAACTCTCTCATTTTACAGATGAGTAAACTGAGGTCCACAGAGATGAAGTGACTGACCTGAAGTTATTCCAGATAGTAAAGACCAGAGGCAGGATTCAAACCCAGGTTCTCTGACTCTAAAACCAAGACTCTTTCCATCACCAATTCTATTCTTTTATGTCACGGATTCAGATTTGGAAATGTCTATATTTATTTGAAAATCTCTATATTTAATGGATTCTTGAAAGTTTTTCAAGTGTAGCACAAGCTCTCATGTCTCTCATGCAAGCTGAAAAAGCTTATCAGGATACCAGGCACGTAGTTGTGGTCTCCAGGAAGTCTTTTGTTCAAGTAATGGCCTAGTTAAGTTGAGAGCACTTCCTCACTAGGTTTGACACAGAATAACCATTGACTAAGTCATAACAGAGTTGTCACTTCTGTCAGTAGAAGGAATATACATATCAATGTCCTTACTCAATAACTTGAATCAGGTCCTTATAATACTGAAGTAAACTTATGTTGGCTATGGTCATAGTATAAAAGCAATTCTCTTCTTCAATACCTCAACATTTCAATGGCATGCAATTTCATCAGTATGGGCATGCCATCCATCGATTCAGATATAACCATCACTACATACGTTAGTAGGCCATCCAAGAGTCTCTGGGGCCAAAAAAGTTTATTACTTGCACGTGACCTGGTGATGCCCCTCTGAACTTAGATGATCCTTCAAGGAGTCATGCAAATCCTTTGCCAGGTCCATCTTAGAGCCTCTTCAGCTTGATAAAATGTGCCAAAGCTTGCACTCCGCTGGCATAGCTTGGAGAACCCTCCTAACCTGTCCTTCCAATTAGCATCTTCTCTATATTTTGGTCTCTCCCTCAGCTTCTTTCCTTCCAACCCTATTTTTTCGTCCTCACCATGATTTCCAGTTCCTCCATTCCTCCCAACCCATCCATCCCGCTCTAGCCTTATTTAATGTCTTAAGTGATAAACCAGTTCAACTACAAACTATTCAGCCAGGGTATATGTTAAGCACTGGGGATACAAATAAAAGCAAAAAAGACACTCGGCACTTCAGGAAGTTTAAAATCTAAAGATTCTAAATTGAGTACATAAAGGGAAGCTAAAAGAGTGGAAGAGTTGGGATAATAGATAAAATGGGGAGAAGCATAACTGGAGGAGGCCTGGAATGTAAGGTCAAAGCTTGCCTCTCTAAGCCTACGGGCCCAAGCCACTTGATGTTCCTTTATTCTTCCCTGATAGACTCTATATACCAGTGATTCTCAACCTGTGGGTCATGACCCCTTTGGGGGTCGAATGACCCTTTCACAGGGGTCACCTAAGACCATCAGAAAACACATATTTCTGATGGTCTTAGGAACGGAGGCACTGCTCCTCTATCTATCTCCAGGCGGGTCCGCCTACATGCAGATACACCCACATAAGAGTATTAAAGGGTCACGGCATTAGGAAAGTTGAGAACCACTGGTATATAGTATATACCATAATTTAAAAGCCTTTACTCAAGCCTCCTGTGCTATCTCTTCCTCCTTCCTTCTCAGCAAAGCACCTCAGCTACTATTTTATTGAGAAAATAGAGTACATCTATCATGTGATTCCTTTTCTCCCCTATGCCAAACCTCAACTCATCTCTACTTCTCTCTTTCTTTGCTACAGTTGCTGAGGAACAGATAATAAGATGGCCCTTATTCTTGACTCAAGTCAACCCTTTTATTTGTGTTTTCGATTCCATCCCTTCCTGTTTCCTCTGGGAACTTGCTCCCCACCCACCCACCCCACCCCCACACACTTATTTTCAAACTTTCCTTACCCACATTTCCTCTTCAAGTGACATATCTTCTATATTCTTCTTTCTTTTCCATAGATAAACTCCTGGAAATGGTAGTGTATATTCATTTCCCTCATCTTTCCCCCTTACATTTGTTTCTCAATCTCTAACTCCACAATCTTCCCAATAATAATTGTCTGATTCTGGAAGACTCTGCATGGCACCACTCTAGTGAAACTGAAACCACTCTCTACAAGGTTACTCTACAATGACTTCTTAACTGCTAAATCCAATGCTCTTTTTTCAATCCTTTTTCTATTTAACCTCTAGTTAATTTTTCACATCATTGACCACCCCTCGACATTTTTTTTTGACACTGCTCTCTCTTGGTTCTTCCTATTTCTTTGATGATTTCTTTTCAGTCTCCTCTGCTACATCATTATCCTGGTTCTACCCGCTTAGTCTGGTCTTCTTCCAAGACTGGCCACCCTTCTTTCCCTTCCACCCTCTATTCTCCCTTTCCTCCTATTCATTCATCATCCATCTATAATCTCTCTTCTGATCTGGCCATTGCCAGTTATCCTGACCCATATCTTGCCAGTGGACTCAGATGACTCTGGAGTAGAGAGTGGGGCTGATGACTTTGACAGTTCTGCCTCACTTAAATCCAATTCACTTGTAAGTCAAGACATCACCCTCCTGATGTCATTGGTCCTCTTTGAGAACAAGAAGCCCATAACCAAAATGGAACTCATTGTATTTCCCACTCCTCCCAAACTCTCTCTCCTCTAAATGTCCTTAATTCTGTTGAGGATTTCTGTTCAATCACCCAGGTTTGCAACCTGACTCCTTCCACTATTAGTCAACTGTGAGCTGAAACTTCTTCATTGCCACACTTCAGACTAAACTGTAGAGGAGCTCTGCTGGGATGAATCCAATCTTTCTACTTTTATTGACAATATCACATAAATGGATTCTAGTTGAATCTACACATTTCAATCTATTGGCTAAAAATATATTACAACCTATAAACATGCCAATATTTAATACAGTATTCTAAAATATTTTCATGTCATGATCACATTTTCAATACCTGGAACTGAATTTATACATGTAAGAGAATTACTAGCAACCATAGCTTCACTTGACTATCTGGGATTGGGAAGAAAAAACTATACTTTGTTATTTCAGAAACATCGTCAAAGGAAATTTATAGTTTGTCTTTGATTGGCTCAGAGTATTCTCTTGTATCCATATTCAAACAGAAGATTAAAACAGAGAATAGATAGGGCCCTTTCTAAGTTACAGAATTTTTTTTTAATGGTTTCAGGGGCAATTAAGTGGTGCAGTGAATAGAGCACTGGCCCTAGAGTCAGGAGGACTGGAGTTCAAATACAGCCTCAGACACTTAACACTTACTAGCCATGTGACCTTGGGCAAGTTACTTAATCCCAAATGCCCTCCCCTTCCCCCTCCAAAAAGCAAAAAAAAAAAAAAACCATCCGTTTAAGAGTTTGAGTGTCTGATATGAAGAATAAAAAAAATACTGCAAAATAAACTGAAAGATCTTCATCCTCAACCCTTCTCTTTCTTTTACCCCACCCCCAAATCTGATTAGTTATCAAGTCTTATCAACTTTCCCCTACAATATCTCTCACTTCTATCCCTTCTCTCAACTTATAGATGTCTCTAACAATCTGTGCCCTTGTGAACTCTTGCCTGGATTTTTGCAAAAAAATTTTTGTTGATCTCCCTGCCTGCCTCCAATCTCTTGCCTCTCCAGTTAATCCCCCGCACAGCTGCCAAATTAATATTCTCTGGGCCTCAATTTTCTCACCTGTAAAATGAAGATAATTAAAGCATCTTCTCAGAATTGTTATGAAGATCAAATGAGATATTTTACGTAAAATCCTTTGTAAATCTTTTTGCTGTTCTTCAGTATTGTCCAATTCATCGTGACTCCATGGACCATACTGTCCATGGGGTTTTCTTGGCAAAGGTACTGAAGTGGGTCGCTGTTTCCTTCTCCAGTGGATTAAAACAAACAGAGGTTAAGTGATTTGCCCAAGGTCACACAGCTAGTAAGTGTCAGTCTGAATTTGAACTCAGATCTTACCTGACTTCAGGCCTGGCATTCTATTCACTGAAAGCTGCTTCTTATAAACCTTAAAGTGCTATAAAATGTGACTATTGTTATATTTCCAAATGGATTTGACCATGTCACTTTCCTGCTCAAAAACCTTTAGAGGCTCCCTATTATGTCTGAAATAAAATGAAAACTCCTCAGGCTGTCTTTTAAAACCCTCTACAATATGACTCCCACCTATCTTTACAGTGTTATTCCATACTGCTGCTTTCACATATACACTGCTCTAATCAAGTTGAACTGCTAGCTGTTCCCTATCCACATCATTTCATTTATTGCTTCCTTGTGGTTTTGCATGGGTATCTTCCACATCTAAAAGGCTCTTCTTCCTCATCTCTCACTCCTAGAATCCCTAGCTTCCTTCAAAGTACAACTCAAGTGCCACTTACTACTTGAGGCCTTTTTAAATCTCCCTTCCTCTCCCGCCAATTGTTAGTACTTTTTAAAATTATGTATTACTTTATACATCTTTTGTGCTTATCTGCTTATATTTCGTATCCCTCCCTCCACTCAGCCAAGAGCTCCTTGAATGAAGGGAATGGTTCAATTGTTTGCCTTCAAATTCCTATTGCCTTATAATGCCCTGTACATTAGTAGTTCCTCATAATGCCCTGTACATTAGTAGTTCCTCAATATGTGTTTTTTTTTTCAAATGGAATTGTATGCAGCCCAAGGATACCTCCACATCCTTATGAGGCATCAGAGTAGGACTTTTGATAGTGACCCAGGAACTCTCCTCCAAAGTTTCATCATCCTAAAAGCAGACAATTATTTAAATGGGCCCCATTCAGGGCTGAATGAGTTTGAAGGGGTCTAATTTTCATTGAAGTGTAGGTTTATTTAAAACTATTTCATGTTTTTAGATTTGATTTCAGTCTATCTTATTTCTAAAACCCACATCCGAAAGCTTATTAGTAAATGTGGTTTTACTCCTAATCACTCAGGATTGATTTCTTTGTTTCAGAGGTTGACTTTGTATATTGGCCTGTGTTTCTGACAACAGGTCATTTAGAAAGTTTCATCCCCACTTTGGTTTTTGTCTATTATCACTAGGATCAAGAGTAATCTCCATCCTATAAGAAAACTTTTGGGCAGCCCACTTGGAGATAAGGGCTTAGGGATGTGGGGAAGAAAGGAGTTGGCAGGATCTTCCAGGTACGATTCAGGAAAAGAGTTTGAGCAAGTCGCTTTCTTTTCTGAAACTCAGTTTCTTCCTGTGTAAAATAAAGGGGTTAGACTGACTATCAATATGCCTCCTTCCTACTCTGACATTCCATCATGCTTTAGCTTATATAAGTTGGAGCAACACTCTAAAAGCTGATCCCAGAACAAGAATCCAATCCCATTCAGGATTTAATACTCTGGAGCATGGTGACAATGAGTACATTTTCTAAGAGGGGGAAAAAATCCTCGTTCTCCCTGCACCCCTACAGCATACAAGCAAGCTATCAATATTGATGTCCAAATACAGCAGTCAGCAACAGTCCCACGTAGGGAAATGAGTGTTTCCTAACATTGTTACAACTGTCCCAAGAAGGGAAACTCCAAGTTAGATAGGGCTTAAATTAAATGCCACCCTCTGACAGAGTCTTAGATGAATAGAACATTTCTCCTACTCAAAGGGCCAACATTATCTCTGGCAATCAGGCCAGGTGTGAGGGTTTGAGGCTCTTTTGCTTCCTCCCCCTCAGCTCCCACAAAGCACATCACTTGAAGCCCTTTTCTGACAGTGACAACCATCAATTAGACATGCTACTCCCAGCTGAACCAAATCACTGGTTCATTTTTTTTTAAATGTCTCCTCTCAAACAATCAGAATCTATTTAAATGTTAATTTTTCCCTTGTAATTTTCTTTAACCTATTAAAGTTGTGGTGAAGTCTAATTAAAATCTTAACCATGCGCAGTGTGCTCAGAAGCTACCCAAGGAGTGTGAGAAATAGCCAGTAGATCTGGCTCTAGGCTGTATACTCTGTGGGCCTGCTTCTGTCTAGCTCTACACAAGTCCATAGCTGAATTGTACATTTTGACACGCATGTGCAACTTTCATATTTCTCTCTGTTAGATGATATTATTTATGTAACCCTAGATTTGTTATTTATTCTTTCAGGGCTTTAGTTTCCTCCGCTGTGAGATGAGAGAGGAATGTGCAAAAATCATCTTTAAGATCCCTTGTAAAGCTAAAAGTCAATGATTTTGTTTAGGAGACTTTTGGTTGGGCAGGGAAGGGTTTCTGGACCTGTGATGTAATCACTGTAAGAAATCCCAGCATGAAAAGACCCTCCAATAAGGCAGAAAGGAAACTCATCAGAGTCTTATATTTACTGTGAATAACTATGAATATCAATGAAATCACAGGTCCTGCACCAGAGAAAAAAGAATAATAATCATTCTTTTTTTTGGTAAATTTTAAAATTCATTTCAAACTTACATACAAAATGAGAAAGGAATAAAAAGAACATTGCCATGCATGCAGCAGAGAATACTGAGTATTCACTTTACATATATTCACAAGATTTTGTTAGTACCTATAACTAGCAACAATCCCCATTTCTTTTCTTGCAGTCTCAATCAACAAAACAAGGTTACATTGGTGAAGAACAATATTTTATTATAACCATGGTACCACTTACCTCAGTTGGGTTTTAGGACACTTACTGAGATAGTAGATCACCAAATATTTCCAAGTTTCTGTTTATATTTTATTAGGAAGTACCTTCCTCAGACTGGGGCTCTACATATGGAGATAAGATTAGGAAGCCACTTCAAAGGAGACTGAGAATTCTAGCATTTTTGCCAACCCAAATCCACCACAGCCACAAGTTTGATAGCTTTGTTTGGCATCCAACCCAGACAGGATTGGGACCAGACTGACTCTGGATGATAAAAGAATGAGTCAGTGAACAGGGAGAGTAAGAAGCTCTCCCTAAGCCTAGTTTCATTTAAATTTTCATTTAAAACCAGAGCTATCTAGTCTTCTAAGTTATTAAGACTTATTACTTTTTAAATTTCATCTTCCATTTGTATATTATTTTAAACTCCTGCCTGTTTCCCCCCAGGTGATATTTTTAATTCATTTAACATTTATTTAATACCTAACTTGTATAGTATCCTGTCATCAAGTCATATATTTAGGGTTGGAAGGAACCATAGAGATCTTAATCAATCTTCTCATTTTGTTATTATATAATAAAACTGAGACACAAGAAAGGCAGTAGACTTACTCCAAACTTACTCCAAGTAGCAGTGGTGGGATTCAAAACCAGTTCTCCTGACTCTAAATCCAGAATTCTTTCCATTACACCATGTAGATACTAAGATGATCATCCACAAAGACCATATCCTTAAGAAGCATACATCTAATCAATGAGGTGAAACACATATACAATTAGTCATAATACAAGTTAAGATATGATTAAGTTCATGGAAGAGATTTTAGTAAGAGATTTTACTAAGACAGTATTACCTTTAGCTGGAGGCATCAGGAAAGTCTCTGTAGAGGAAGTGGTACAAAAAAATGGGCCTTGAAGGCAGAAAAGGATATCAATATGTAGAGATATCAGTAGAGTCCATTCCAAGTCGGGGGGAAGGTATAAATGAGATAAGATGTGAGTAAAGTTAACATTAAGTTTCTAGTTCCTTAGAATACCCAAGGAAGATTTTTTAAAAATATATATTGCATATGCTTTTTTTTTTAGTGGAGAGGAAGAAATTGGATAAAAAGATAGTAGAGAAATCGGTAAACCTATCTTTCCTTCAAAATAGAAGATCTGAGTGAGAGGAACACAGGACAGAATACACATAAATATGAAGAGTGACATCCAGGTATGTCATAGGTAGAGAGGGGGACATAAGAAGCTGTAATGGTAATGGGCATTTGAAGATCCTCTCTGCCCTTTAATATGCCTAAGTGAATTTGAGGACCTTCCCTGATCTGAAAATATGTTTTGACCTGACCCCTAATAGGTTGAATCTAGTAGTCACATGGAGCCTGTGGTGGGAGGAGTTTGCTGAAGGGTGGAGTTTGCTGAAGGGTGGAGCAGAGCCCAACAAGAGAAGCTTGCTTAGGGGAGCCTTGTTTTTCAGGAACATCCACACCTTTTGTTACTTTGTAATTAGGCAATGGGTCATGATGGTTGTGATGTTCTCTGACCCTGGAGAAGGATATATATACCCTGAGGTGAGGTTTTGCTTTGGGGCTCACTTATGGGAAGGATTGTGTGAATTGGCCAGAAGAGACTCTGGGCAGCTGTTGAGCCCCCCGACTTTGAAAACCCAAATGTTGGTGCTTCTCTCTCTGATAACTAACTGTATGGATATACTGGTCAGACAGCTAGAAGCCCTGTCTGTTGAATTGTGTTATTTTCTCTGTCTATATTTTTTGTCTACTTGCAATTCCTGTTTGTATTCTCTGAAGTTCAGGGTGGTCATTTTTTCCCCTGAACTAGGTAAGTGATATATGTTTGATTAAAGTAAGATTGTTAATCCTTTTTGAGTTGCTTTCCTTTAGAAAAGCAGATCAAAGAACCTGTGATAGCAGCCATCCTGGGTATGGTAGGGTACTTGCTGCTATAGAAGCTGGTCCCAAACCAAGTCTCTCATAATAGAATGCCCTTCCCTTCTACCATGGTACTATAGATGTGAGCAGAATTGAACTAAAATGAATTATCATTTATAGCAATCCATGATATTTAGGACATTTTCATGATGAGTAAACTGAGGTCCAAATAGGGGGAGGAAATTACTACTTCTAATAATAGCAAACATTTGTATAGAGTTTTAAGGTTTGCAAAGCATTTTATAACTATTATTTCATTTTATCTTCATAACAACCCTAGGATGTAGATGCTATTATTATCCCCATGTTACAGATGAGGAAACTAAGGCAGATAGATATTAAACAATTTTCCCAGAGTCATGAAGCTAGTGTCTAAAAATCAAATGTGAACTCAGGTCTTCCTGACTCTGGATAGAGCACTCTATCCACTATGTCATCTAGCTGACTCAAAGAGAGGTTAAGTGACTTTCCCATGGTCATAGATGGGATATCAAGATAGAATTCAGACTCAGGTCTTCCTGATTCCAGGCCCCTTTGTCTGCTTAACAATCCACCTAGCTGCCTCTTATTTATAGCAATTTGTATTTAAAGCTAACACATATATTAGAGAGTACCTCTTCCTACCATTTCAATGATGAAACTCATACCTGAAGAGAGAAAGTGACATAATTATAGGGAAAAAATCAAAATGTTAGTTGTTCTTTCCCTTTTTCTTCAAAGGGCAGAAAGCTTACATTTTTATATGCATCTTGAGATGCATCTGGAACTACTATCCTTAGAAGAATAACTTTGAAATGTATTTCTGTCTTTCTTAGAGGTATTCTTTAAGAAAAATAAAGGGAGAAATGTAGTAGATACAGAAAAAGTTGTCCATGAGATAATAAAACAGGAGAATTTACTGTGTAGATGAAAATCAAACCTATGTAGTGTAGGAAAAAATAAGAAACTACCTTCTAGTAGTTCAAGAGATAGTGGAGGATCGAAGACTAGCCTGATGTTCTATGGTCCCTGGGGTCATGAAGAATAGGACACAAATGAACCACACTTTTAAGTAGCACTCAAAGAAGAATTGAGCCAAAACACAAATGCTGAAAGAAACAAAAGTTAAAGAGGAATTATTAAAGAGTGATAGTTGTGGCAATTTTATTTCAGTATAAATTCATACAAGGGGAAGAAATTAAAGTCATAGACTTTATTAATACCAATGAAGTTAAGTGAGAGAACAAGACTAACGACCTATGTGACTACTCTTTCATTTATTCCAAATATTTATTTTGGTTTATTTTATTTTATTGAACTAGATTTCCCCATCTTTTCTAGGCTGGAAGTACAGAATCCACTCTTGATCCCAAGCCCACTACTCATCAGCATAGAAACTTTCACCTATTGAGTTTCCAACCTGGGTCATTTCACCTCTCCTTAGGCAGCTTGATGGATCCTCATCCTGAGGGGTTCACCATAGTAGTGCTGGATTTAGTGCAGATACCTGATTGACTTAGCCCTTTGTAGCTCAGATCTCCTGAGCTTGAAAGATCCATCAGCCTCAGCCTTCCTGACAGTAGGGACTGCAAGAATGTACTGCTATCCTTAGCCATCTGTACTAAATCTTTATAAGAGTCTTTATAAGAGTCATCTAGGCTCAAATCAAGGACATCCTCCATTAAGATTTAGGCAACAAGCAGGCTTTCCACCAATCATATTCAACAATAGACCACATGTAAAGCCAAGCATGAGCAGCTCTCCAGAGAACTGCCCATGGGTATAATGTTAAGGTTCTGATCACATATTATAATGAACTCTCTATTTATTCAGCAATAAACTAAGGCAAAACATTCACAGAAACCAAAGTACAGCATTCACAATGATATAACATAACAACTTATCACTAAAGAAGTCACATAGTTTAAACAAAAGATATCATTTGGTAAGTCCTTAACTCAACCATCCTTAAGGAGCAATCTTCCTTAAGGGACACAAAGTACAAAGGTAATTGTGACTCCTAGGTCACATTGTCTTAAGCTCTCAGTCAAAAAGTCTTCTTTCTTCTTGATTGGAGATCAGTTTCCAATCATCCTTGACTCAATCATCCTTAAGTGGTACAAGGTACAGAGTACAAAGTTCTCCTACACCTAGGCCATGGTAAATCATGATCTTCTCAGTGAGCACTAACTACCCAAGGAGAGGTATTTTCATCTTGGCTCGAGGCTGGCTCCCAAATTCCATGGTTCCTCTTCCACGGGTCCAGCTCTTGCCCAAATCTAACCATCACCTGGATTCATAGGCAGGCAGCTCTCAGCTCCTCATCCAGCTCCTCATCCAGTTCCTTGTCCAGTTCCCATTCCATATTGAAGCTCACAGTGTCTAGACCACCTCAAATACTTTGTAGTTTCTGTTTCTGGGAAGATAAAGCTTAACAGAGCCAAAACAACATTCACACACATTGGCTGGTACCATCATCAATTCACTATCTGCCTGTGACATCAACACAGACCCACATACAAGGTCTGAGAACTCAACACAAATCATCAGTATAGTCCCAAGACCTCTGAAACCCTCCTCCAGGACTTCTGTAAACAGACAACAAGGAAATCCTCTTTCAGGGATTCTAGTAAGGTCTCATGGCTTCTGTATGAAGTGTTACAGACACAAATCAACACAGACAGAACAGACAAACAGAGTTCCAGCCACCATGAGTGTTCCCTTCTCAGTTCTGCTCTCTTCCAGCTTGTGCTTCTGCTTCTCTATGGTCATTAGCTCCTCCCTGTTCTGCCCACCTCTTACATCCTTCCTGTTCCTGTCTTTGACAAGTCCCTCCCACTGTGCATTTCACAAGTTCTGTTTCTTAACAAAGACTTGATATAATCAGGGGCAAGGCTCAACTGAAACAAGGTGCTAAGTACTTGTTTGTTTGCCATTACACCACATCATTACCTTTTGACAGTTAACCTGAAGATGCAAAAAAGATCCCAGCATACTTGCTATTTGTTGGTTATAAAAAAGTATTTGATTCAGTAATTCTAAACACTGTGTTATAGGTCCTTTTACAACAAGGAATTTTTCATCCATAAATCAAAATCCTTCAAGATATCTTTGAAGATACAACAATAGAAAGAATCCTGGTCAGTGACTCTCTTATATTATATGCCAGACACACAAAAAAAGGAAAGGTATGAATAAATGTAAACTCATTTATTAAGTGTTCAATATGTGCCAAACACTGTGCTAAGTGCTTGTCATATAAATAGAAAAAGAGAGACAGACCCTAATTTCAAGTAGTTTACACCTTGAGAGAGGGACACAATACATAAATGAAACTTCAGCCACAGGGCAGACAGAAAATCCGAGAAGTCTGAAGGATACAGCTTCAGGGTAGATGACAAAGTCCAGAGATTTTTAGGTTACATAAACATGTCAGATGATAATGCTAGAGATCTATAGGACAAAGAGAGAGAGTAGATGATAAGGCTTGGAAGACTTTAGGAGTCAGTGGTAGGGGCAGACAGTTGTCCTTTGTTCTTGAAGACGACCACAATAACATCAGTATGTCTGGGTCAAGGTATAGTGTATGGCAGATCAGATCAATATAAGCTAGGAAAAACCTACCACAGGTTGGGTACAAATAATCCATATGAACATTTGGAGTACAGATGGCTCTAAATTTGTGCATCTCACATTTCTTTTGTGTTACTTCAATTTTGCTTTGCTCATACAACACAGCACCTTCTTTGAAACAAGTATGCCATGCTGGGCAGTCTTGAGCCAATGTCTCCCATGTCTCATTATCAATTCCAGAGTTCTTCAGAGAGAGTGGGGTAAATGGCAAGATCTGGTAGTCCTCTGTCTCGTTGGAATGAATAGAATTGTTGACTCCCATGTAATCCAAGCCACGAGAGCAACCAGTCAGTCCCTGTGAAGGAAGAGGGCAAATGGGAAATGTTTGCTCCCTAAAAGTATTCCCCACTGTGATAGAAAAGATCTAGCTAGCATAGAGTCTAGGCAGAAGGGCTCCTTTGAGATAGGTAAAGATGTTCCTATTTGTGGATGACATCCTGGTGCTTACATGAAGCTCCAGATTATTATAGAGTTTCCTTGAAGAAAGATACAATCACTCAAAGAAGTTTGGCCTGACCAGCAACACAGGAAAAACCAAGTGGTTGAAGAATGTGTATTGCTCAGAATTCAACCTACTTAGATCTTGTAGAACTTGTTCAATGGTATGTGCATCTGAGACTGACCATACAGTTAGACAATGAGCTCCAACTCACAGTTGAACAAGAGGGGAAGATGCAGGAAGTTTGCTTTTGGGAAATTGCAAGGTTCTTTTGGTGATCCCAAACTTCCCTAGAAAAAGCAAAGGCCCATCTTTTCAATATTAACATTCTGCCAGCATTTCTGTATTTAAAAACAATACTCACAATACAGCCTCCTTGAATGAGCTAAAACTGAGTATCAAACATAGGACAATAGAGACATGTGAGGTAGATATGTGCAGGCTAAATGTATAAGCAATGAAGAACTCTGAAGAATAACACGAATAAAAAAAAAGTACAAGAGAAGTATATGCTACAAAGAGACAATGAGCTGGTGATGTAGAAACAATGAGGGATGAAACAGACAGACAGCAGAGTATTTCATTGGTACCCTTACAACACTAGGAGGAAGCAAGGCAGGCTCCCAAATATTGAGTGAATCCCCTTTGGAGAACTTTGGGGAGAACAAGGAGAGGTGTTGAAGAGAATGAACAGGCTTTGATGGATTTCAGTCTGCAACACCAGGAGACACTGTCCAATTGATGAGACCACAGATTCATTTGAAAAAAAGATTTAAGTACAAACATATAGAATATATCAAGTATTCTATGAAATGCATTTTTTAATTCTACAAAATATAGTTAACCTCTATAATTAAAACTAAAATATTTCATTTCAACAAGGATGAGACATTGGCAAAAAAAAAAAAACTTGCTTGTACACATATAGAAATTCCTTTCTGTAAGTCTGCCTGAGAAAACTATTAAGGATCATTTTAAAAAAAGCCAAGGTGAGAGCAGCTAGGTGGCACAGTGAATAGAGTACTGGCCCTGGAGTCAGAAGAACCTGAGTTCAAATCTGACCTCAGACATTTAACACTTACTAGCTGTGTGACCTTGGGCAAGTCACTTAACCCCAATTGCCCTGCCCTTCCCCCTCCAAAAAGACAAAAAAAAAAATTCCCAAGGTGTAAAGCCCGAAAAAAAATGGCTTATAATAAACACACAAGTTAAGTTCCCCCTGGCAGAAACTAAGCAAAATAATACAAAGAATTCAACAAAAGGAAACTATGAGGAAATCAGGCTTGGGAAACTTTATTTTGATTATATTGAAGGGCAAAGGAGGAAGGAGAAGCAAATTCCTATTTGAACATGTATTTGTTCATTCTGTTTTCCTCAAGTTCTAGTCAATGTCCCTTCTCTTGGTCTGAATAGTCCTGAATGGCTCTCTGACTGTGGCTTTCAATGGTAGAAGTCCCTGTCTTAAAATGAATATGTTTCCAAATATGAGCATAAAATATGATTTATCAGTTTTTAGCATTAAAACAAGTAATTGCTATAATTTCATGTGCTTGTGGTAGTGAATGGTAGTAAATGTATATTGTGTCCTGATTCCTCTGATCTAAATGTGCATCACTTCATGTTTTCATTTCATCAATCGATCTTTCCTCATCCTCCAAGTAAACCTTGGAGGGCTAGTCCTTCCCTCTCCTCAAGGTCTCTGAACTTATATGGAAGATCTGAGGGACTGTCCCCAAGAAGGTCATTTTTTTCCTTTTGGAGTCATTGCCCCTACATGGACTTACTCCAGGAAATCTCCTAATATGCTCAGACCGCTTGTCTAAGTTTCTCCAAATGTTGATATCAAGGTTACCAGCTCCCTCAAGATGCTGAATGAGTATCAGGTAGAGGATAGCCTTGATTGAACTCTACAGAAAATGCCTTATATGTTAAGGACTCAAGAGTCAGAAACTAGAAACAAATACATAAATTATCCAAGTATTTCATCTCTTCTTTCTGAAATGCACTGAATTTGACATTGTCATTGGAGCAATCTTTTGACATTCCAAAGAATTCTACTTTCCCACAGAGTCACACATATCCCCATTCCCAGATCTACAGTGTCATTTTATGGTTTAAATTCCCCAAGGAAGGTAACATAATTTGAGGGCTTCCCTGTCCAAGTAACATTCTAACTCTGCTCTCTAAGTAAGTTATTTCCTTCTTTCTGCAAGAAACATGCTGAATCCAGAAATGCGCTCTTCTCTTTAAAAAGTCCAATGTCTGAACTCTAGAAGTCAGAAACACTGGCTTGGAGTTCAATGGGTCAGACTCCCTGCTCCTTCAGGGAAGGTCTGATCTGCAGCATGCTTCTGCAGATTGTGAAACTGGGTGACCACTGCACTATTGAGGAGGGTCAGTCAATAAACATTGATTAAGCACCTTCTATGTGTCAGGCAATCTGCTAAGAGCTGGGGATTCAAAAAAAAGGTGAAGACAGTTCCTGATCTCAAGGAACTCTCAGTCTAATGAAGGAGTTAACATGTGAATGGCTATATAAAAACAAGCTTCCAGGTGGCGGAGCCAAGATGGCGGCGTAGCAGCAGCAACATACCACAGCTCTCACATAGCCACCCCAAAATACCCATAAAATATGACTCTAAACTAATTATAGAACTCCAAAACGCACACAAATATACTTTCCACTAAAGTCAGCTCGGCTATGAGGAACCATATCAGCACTGCAAACTGAAACCAGCCTGGCCTGAAGCCGTGGCTGTGCCCTGGCGGCAGCTAGACGAGAGGAGCCAAGCTCTGGCTGGAGCTTCAGGTGAGCGGATTGGCAGCAGCTGCAGCAGTGTCAAGAATTAGGTCAGTGGGGCTTGCGAGGTCATGGGAGAAAAGCGGGTCCAGCCAAACTGCTGCCAGGGCTGAGAAACAAAAGGTGGAGGTTCTGCATCCACCTCCACATTGCGGTTTTAGAGCTCCTGGGCTGCAGACTGCAGGGGGACAAAGCGATCTTTCAG
The DNA here is from genome assembly GCA_028627135.1 of Pseudochirops cupreus. NCBI lineage: Eukaryota > Metazoa > Chordata > Mammalia > Diprotodontia > Pseudocheiridae > Pseudochirops > Pseudochirops cupreus. Next base: position 303,381,752 of record CM053582.1, read on the forward strand.
AGGCCAAGTGCTCTCGCATTGAGCGGCCTGGATCTGGATCACGGTCTTGGGCTTTGGTCCTGTGGTTCTTTTTTCTTCAGTGAGCCGGAAGTGGGAAAGGACCCAGCAACTTCCTAAGAGCTCTAGGAGCTGGGAGGACCCCAGTGATTTAGGACAGAGCTGTCCCCTCTGGAAGCAGAGCTCTACAGAGATTTAAAAAAAAAATCACAGACTGACCAACCATGAATAAGAATAGGCATAAGAAGCAAAGTAAGAACAGCAACCAAACCCTAGATTCCTTCTTTGGGGAAAAGAAGGACCAAGGCAGAGAGCTGCAGGAGGACAGTGCAGCGAGAGCTCCCCCACCAAAAGCTTCCAATAAATACATGAAGATTGCCTTAAAGCTAGAGACGAGCTGAAGAAGGATTTTAAAAACCAAATGAGAGAAGTGGAAGAAAAATTGGGAAGAGAAATAAGAATGTTGCAAGAAAATCATGAAAAGAGAGTCAGCAATCTGACTGAAGAAATTTACACCCTAAAAAATAGATTAACTCAAATGACAAAAGAGTCCCAAAAAGCCAATGAGGAGAAGAATGCCTTAAAAAGTCGACTTTGACAGGTGGAGAAAGAATCTCAAAAGCACTCTGAAGAGAATAATTCTGTCAAAATTAGAGTGGAGCAAATGGAAGCAAATGACTTCATGAGAAATCAGGATACTATCAAACAGATCCAAACAAATGAAA
>CM053582.1:303382973-303406532 GCA_028627135.1 Pseudochirops cupreus
CTGAAAAGTCAGAGGGGTGAGGGGGGGAAGACATAGGAGAGAATAGAATGGGGGAGGGGAGATACACTGGCATGGCTGTTTTGGGGCAGTGGGTAGGGGAAAGATGGGGAGAAAATTTGTAACTCAAAATTTTGTGGAAATGAATGATGTAAGCAAAAATAAAATAAAAAATTTAATAAAAAAAAAAGCTTCCATTTGAATTGTCTTGGGAAGATTCTGAAGATCACCTGGCTAGATAAGGTACCAGACACTGAGGCCATTTACTTTAACTGAACTGCCAACCATTCAAACTGCTGCAGAGAGCAAAACTCTGAACTCACACAGGACAACTGCTCATGTAGAAGTTAAAAAAATAGACACAAGGACACCCTCAAGGTCTCTCTAAAGAACTTTGGAATCAATTCTGAGATGGAGACACTGGCACAGGACTGCCTAGAATGGTGTGCTTGCTTTAAAGAAGTTGCTGTATATACTCTATGAGTAAAGCAGAATTGCAGTGGCTCTGAAGAAATGTGAGATGCACAAATTTAGAGATATCTTCACTCCAAATGTTCATATGGACTATTTGTGCCCAACCTGTTGCAGAGCCTTCCAACCTCATGTTGGTCTGATCAGTCACTGTTGGACACATTGTACTTTGACCCCAACATAGTGATATCATTTTGGTCCTCTTTGAGAACAAGGATAACAGCCAACCTACCAACCAACCAACAAGCTATATACAATATAAATTGGAAATAATCAACAGCAGTCAAAAGTATGCATTACCTGTATGGATAAACAAATAAGAGATAGTGGATTTTGGTATGTAGAGTCCTGTTATCTTTGTGTGATCAAAACACATTGCTTTTTCTCCAATTCTTTCTGCCACTTGCTTGATTTATACAAGTGTTCCTCTTTTCCATTGTTGCCACATTTTTTTGTACAGTGTTATAGACATATCACTTTAGATCATTTTGCTTCATAAGCTAAAAGACCTACAGGAAGACTTTCAGAATGTTGTGTAGATTCGTTATAGAAAATTTATGCCAAGACATAGACAAGAATAAAAGTAAAAGAGAAGAAATCGATGGTTTAAAATCTGTACCATAAGAAGGAGAATCCACATAAGCTGAAAATCCCACATCCATAGATAACAGGTGATTTCTTTGACTTTTGCAATCCATTGGTGGTCTGTGATAGATTTATCTGTCAGCTTGCTTCTCAAGATTCATTGTACCTCAAGGAAAAATGAAAAGGAGAGATAAACCACAAGAGCTACTTTGGAAATAGAGGGTGAGAGAAAAATGAAGATGGATTAGGAACACTTTGTCTCCAATCCCCCATGCATTTATTTTTGAAGGGACTCCAGTAGCTGGCACTAGGTAACTTCCCCTTTGGGAAAACTCAGTAGACTTTGTTGCAATACTATAGGGACAGAAACAGAAGGGAAATAAGGCATTTAAGACCCCACACTGAGTAGCTGCTTCCATCCATCTTCTTCAAGTTACCCTGCCCTTGAATACTGAGTTTCTTGCCTTTCCCTCCATGGGAAATTTAATGGGCAGCAGAGTGAAAATTGATCTACCACAGAGATCTTGTCTGGAATATAAAGCTCTGCACATATGACTTTGTTCATAGGCAGCTAGGTGGGTCAATGGATAGAGAACTGGACTTCAAGATAGGAAGCCCCAAATTCAAATTTGGCCTCAGATACTAGCAGTGTTACCTAGGGCAAGTCACTTAACTGTCATCTGTCTCAGTTTCCTCATCTGTAAAATAAGAAGAATAGCACCTACTTCCCAGAGTTGTGGTGAGGATAAAATTAGATGTTTGTAAACTTTGCAAACTTTAAAGCACTATAGAAATGCTCAATATTGTTACAATGATTTGAGGGAAGGGAATTTCTGAGATATTGGCCTGTCTGGAGCTGAGGGGTTGATGGAGGGACTAAGGAGCATTAGGCAGTCTGAGAAACACATGGGATGGATGTATTTATGTTACTTAAGTTTATCATTTCGAAAAGTCTGATTAAAATTATGTATACAAACATGCATAAATAAAAGCTTTAACAGAAACACATTAGAAATAAGGAGTAAAGAGAGGAATCAATAGTATAGAAGCTAAGCAATTATCTGATTGTACATGTATGGCCGTAACTTAAATCCCCTTCTAGACTAATGAGAGAAGAACAATACTACCTACAAAGGAGCTGAGCCAAGAGTGAGTGCCAACCAACTCTTAGAAAGTCTGAAAGTGACCAAAAGATCAAGACTTGTATCCCCGAGCACCCTCTTGTTGAGCTGGTTGATCAATAGCACTGTTCAAAGAACCCTACAGTGTCACAGATAGAAGCAGGAGTGGGCTGGTAAATAGCCATCAGTTCTCGGGGGGGAGGGGGAGGGAAACCACATTATTAATATTTCCCCCATCATTTTCTAAGGGTTAGAAAATAACAAAATGATAAATCAAGCTCCAATTGTTGCTGATTACTAAGGTATAAATAAATGTTCACACTAAAAATTTAACAATCAGCTTTCACAAGCAATTGCCAGCTGGTTCTAGCATGTGCCTGAAAGTATCACTACAAGTACTTTGATCACTGATCTTCACATTTCACTGTATAACAGGAAGCATGGATACAAACCCATATGGAGAGAGATGAGGGAGCAACACACTACAGTAGGAAGGACGTGATGTTTGGAATCAAAGGACCTGGTTTAAATCCGAATTTTGCCATATACTACCTGGGTGACCTTGGAAAAGTCATCTTACCTCTTAGGGTCTCAGTTTCCTTACCCGTAAAATGTGGCAGTTGTTTCTGCAACTAAAGGTGTTTATTAGCTCAATTTTTATTGACTCATCTTTTGAGGTGCATTATCAGATCATCTTCAGATACAGACATTTTAACTTTTTCCTTGTCAAAGTCTATTTTTTTCTATATCCTTTTCATACTCAATTATTATTGCTAACATTTCTGGGACTATGTCAAAAGACTAGGAAAGCCCCACTTTAAACGTGTTTATTGTGGAAATGCTTCTGATGTTTCCTCCATTTTTACAATATTAATTTGTTGTTTCAAATGTGTACTTTTTCTACATGCATTTAAGGAAAAAAATGCTTCTGTTCCTATATTTTTAGTATTCTGAGATAAATGAGTGCTGTATTTTTGTCAAGATCTTTCTTTGGATCTAATGTTTCTTTTTTTTACTGCAAATTGGGTTATAGTATATGTATCATTTTAAACTGAAAATAAATTTGCCATTTTCCAAGGCAGCTGTAATTTAGTAGAAAGAGTTCTGGATAGAGTGTCCTGACTCTACCACTAATAATTATATGACCTTGGACAAGTGACTTTAATCTCCCTTTGCCTCAGTTTCCTTAGCTGTGAAATGAGGAAATTGGAACAGATGAGCTCTAAGGTCTCTTCCAGCTTTAATATCCCATTAATTAATTCTACATTAATGCTTTTAATAGTTTATTTTATTTTATTTTTTATTATTTTATTGATTATATTTATTATTATTTTATTTTCATGTACATTCGTCAAGCTAGGAGAACAATGCTGTTAGTCTTTAAGTTCCTAGGCCATTTTATTTTCCTTCCAGAATTAATCATTGGTATTTCTCAGCCAGGGATGGATGGCACTTAACACCAATTGAAAACATTCTAGTCTAAATCATTGCAAATCCAATCAAAAGGGCTTTAGACTCAAAAAATGGCCAGGGGGCGTAGGAAGAGAAAGGAGGTGTTGACATATAACTGCCAAGCCAGAAAGCACAGAGTAGTGGATAAACATGTAAGAATAGACAGCTATAAAATACAATACAAAGAAGAGAAATAGCAATAAAAAACCGTGGTCTCAGGTGTTTATGCACAAAGCATGAGCAATAAGCAAAGTAAACTAAAGCCTTTAATCTAAGGTGATATGGTAGATAGAACCCTGTGCTTAGGAACACCTGGACTTGGATCCTGTCCCAGACATTTAATAGCTGTATGACTCCAGGTGCCACTATCTCCTATTCTGACTGTTCCCCTACTACTTTATCTGTGTGCTAATTCATAATTGTTTGCCTCACTTATTACTCATTGCTGTACCTTGACCTTTACTATTTCTCAGGCAAAGAGATGGCACCGAGTCAGGCAAGACCCACTAGTAGTGGTAGGGGACTTCAGCTAGCTACACATCTGCTAAAATTAAAGCATCTGAGGAATTCTCGTTGATAATGTCATTATTCAAAAGATGGCAGAAGTAATGAGACGAAATTCTCTTCTCTGTCTGAGTTAGACCAATAAGGAGAAAGTAGCTGTCAAAACAAAAATGACTGCAATCTTGGAAGTAAGACATTGTCATCTTAGAGTTCATGATAACTAAGCAGAGGCATGCCAGGGACAGTTTTATATGTATCCTAGATTTGGTGAAAACAAATTACAAAGAGTTCAGAGAAAGGATAGGCAGGAGTTTATAGTTTAGGAATCTAAAGGTTTCAAGAGGGTTGGGATGTTCTAAAGAACAAAAGGCTGATGACATCACAACATAAATTATTCTCATAAGGAGAAAAAGTGGGAACTGTATAAAAAGAACCTTCCTAATTGCCTCATTATCCCACTCTGTACAGCTGCTCTTCCAAATGCTTTTATACTTCTCCTCCCCCAACCCTTTCAGTTGAAAACTTTGCCTCATATTTCACTGAAGAAAATCGAGTCCATTCTCTGAAAGCTTCCTCTTCTCTGTTTCTCGGTTCATATCTCTCCTACCATAGCCTCCTTCATCCCTATCTAATGTGATGAGGTGGCCTTTTTGGCACTGCAAACCTCACTATATGATCAAGGGGTCCCACTCCATCCCATCTTCTACAGCAGACTGCCCCACTCTGTTGTCCCTAGTCTCTCACTTGTCATTAATTTCTCCCTCTCTACTAGCTACTTTCCTATTCTCCTCAGATATGCCCATGTCTCTTCATCCTCAAAATACCTCTCACTTGATCCATTCCTCCCTGTTGGCTATTGTCCCATATCTCTCCTCCCTTGGGTAGCTAAATTTCTTGTAGACAGAAGGCTGTCTACAGTAAGAGCTTCTACCTCCTTTCTCTCACTCTTCTTTTAACTCTCTATAGTCTAATTTCTGGCCTCATCATTCAACCAAACTACTTTCTCAAAAGTTATTAATGATATTTTAGTCTCCAAATCTAATCGTTTCGTTCTGTCTTAATCCTCATCCTCCTTGACCTCTCTGCAGACTTTGGCATTGTTGATCATCCTCTTTTCTTTGATATTCTCTTTCCTCTAGATTTTTGTGACACCATTCTCTGCTGGTTCTCCTTGTACCTATCTGACTGGTCCTTTGAATTTCCTTTGTTGGATCTTCACCTACATCACGCCTTCTAATTGTGGGCATTCCACAGAACTCTTTTGTATTCTTTTCTTTCTTTATACCACTTCATTTGCTTATCTTATCAGTTCTCGTGGGCTTAATTATCATCTTGATGCTGCAATTCTCAAATCTAAGCCCTAATCTCTCTCTCGACTCCTAGTCTCATGTTTACAACTGCCTATTTCACAATGAGAACTGGATTTCTATAGACAACTTAAAATGAACATATATAAAACTGACCTCATTATCTTCTCTCCCAAACCTTCCCCTCTTCCTACATTCCCTATTACTACCAAGAATACCACTATCCTACCAACCACCCAGGCTAGAAACCTATTTATCCTCCTTGATGCCCCCCCCCATCTCTCATCTCCGATAGCCAATATGTTGCCAAAACCTGCCAATTATACTTTCACAACATCTCTCATATATGTCCCCTTCACTCCTCTGCCATGGACACTACCCTGGTAGAGGCCCTCATCATCTCACACGTGGACTATCACCATAGCCTGCTAGTTAGTCTCCCTTCCCCAAGTTTCTCCCCACTCTAGTCCATCCACCATTCATCTGCCAAAGTGATCTTTCTAAAATGTAGATCTGACCACGTCACCCTTTCTACTCAATAAACTCTACTGACTCCCTATCAATTTCAGAATCAAATATAAAATTTTCCATTATTCAAAACCTTTTATAACCTGCCCCCCACTTCTAATCTTCTTAAAATTTACACCCCACACACATATTATGGGACCCAGTGACACTGGCCTCCTTGCTAGTCCTCAAAAAGACATCCCATCTCTTGACTCCAGGCACTTTCAATGGCCATACCCCAGACTGGAATGCTTTCACTCTTCATCTCTACCTCCTATCTTCCTTGGCTTTCTTCACATTCTAGATAAAATCTCACCTTCAGGGAGCCTTTTCTGATCCCCCTTAATTATAGTGCCCTTCCTCTTGATTATCTCCAACTTATCCTACCACAATTTGTAGTTGCTTAAATATTGTCTCTACTTCCTCCTGCTCTCAAGCAAGGTCTTTCTTTGGCTTTTCTTTGTATAGCCAGTGCTTGTCACAGTACCTGACTCTCTACCATATTAACCATGAAATTAATGCTTCTTGACTTGATTTGACTTGGGATAGAGACAGAAAATTAAAGCAAGAGTATGGAACTAAGTATGAATAAAATAGATTATTATTATTGACCTGTAAGAAAAATGTCAAGAATCACAATTTGTATGGCCTGGGATAACTTCTTTCACTTCCATAGGCCTTACTTTTCTCATCTACAAAATGAGAGGGTTGAACTAGATAACTTCTAAGTTTTCTTCCAGGTTTAGATCTATGAGTACTAAAGCCTAGAAAGAACTGATGACAACAGCAAGAGATTTTTTTAGCTTTATTGTGAACAAAAGAAAAGTCAAAGAAGAGAAAATAGGGCTGCTCCAGTAGGATAAAAACAATGATAATGAATTTTCTCTACTATAGAAAATGATCAACAGTTTGGGGAATATGCAATAAAAAGGGTTACTGGAATTGAAATTTCAGATAACCAAGACAGTGGTTAAAATGACAGTAACAACTATCTAGTTGTCTTGAGTTCTTGCCCAGGTCACTGGGCCCCAGTAAGCAGTTCATAGGATACTAAAAATATTTGAAGGAATGATTGCTGAACTGTTATCTTTGTGAAATCATGGATACTGGAATAGGTGCCACATGACTGAAGATAGATGAATGTTGAACTGATTTTCAAAAAGAGAAAGAAGGTAGATTCTTCAGCCTATAGATTGATGATCTTGATTCTTATTCTTGGAAAATTCTAGAATACATTATTAATAGGCAATTTATGAGAATCTTAGGGGGAAAAAGAAATGTAATGATTAAGAGCCAGCATAAGTTCCTCAAGGACAATTTGTGCCAGGCTGTCCTTGTTTCCTATCTGGACAAGGTTAAAATGCTAATAGCTATGGGGCATGTCATTGACATAATGTACCTCAATTTCAGTGAGGTCCTTGATGTTTTTCTGATGCTGTCCTTGTGCAGAAGATAGAGAGATGTGGGGTCAGTGAAAATCAGCATCAGGACTTATTGAATAACAGGGCCCAAGAAGATTACTAGACCAACTAAAGGAAGCTCACTAGGGAAGTGTCTTTGGCCCTGTTCTACTTCACATTCTTATCAAGGATTTGAATCAAGCCATGGATGGCATGTTTATAAAATCTTATGATGGCATAATAACATAATTGGAATTTATATAGGGCTCTTAGGTTCGCAAAGACCTTCACAAATCATTTTGTCCTCCCCACAACCTTGGGAGATAGGTACTAGATTTATCTCTATTTCACAGATGAGGAAACCGAAGCAAATAGAAACTGAGTGACTTGCCAGCATCATGCAGCTAGTAAAGTTTTAAGGCTGGATTTGAACTCAGGTTTTCCTGGCTTAGGTTCAGCACTACATTCACTATACCATTTAACTCTCTCATAGAGAAATAACTACTACATTCAATGTCAAAATCAAAACACACAAAAAAATATTTTGTCTAATTATATCAATAGGTCAAATTCAGTAAAAGAGAATTTAATGGTATAAATACAAGTTCTTTACCTAGACTCAAAACATACATTGAAGAAGAAAGAAGGGGTGCAGAAGGGGAATGATTTATGTGAAAAATATCAGAGAGTGGGAATGGGGGTTGTGTCCTACAAGCTCACTATGAGTTGACAGTGTGAAAAGATAGTTAATAAAGCTTATGCTATTTTGGGCTGCTTATCAGTAGTTCTGATGACACTAAGCTATGAGGAATAGGTAACAGGATGGATGACAGAAGGGCAATTCCAAAATCTCTCCATAGGCTACAAAATTAGACTGAAACTTCTAGGATGAAACTGAATAGGAATAAATGTAAATCCTTACAGTTAGATTCCAAACAACTTTATCACTTTATGACGATAGAGGCATAAACAGTTAACAGTTCATTTGAAAAAGACCTAAAGGTTTTTGTGGATTACAAAGCCATTATGAGTCAACAAAACGATATGGCCCCCAACAAAGCTAATGCGACTTTGTATTATATTAAGAGAGATAGAGTATCGAGGTCTAGTTTTGTTACACCCTGCCTTCATCACGTCACTGCTGTGTTCAGTACTGGGTACCATATTTTAGGAAGGATCTCTATAAGGTAGAGGATGTCCAAAGAAGGATAACCAGGATGGTGAAGAGCCTTGATGATAGCATGTGAGAATTTATTGAAGCAACTGTGATGTTTAGCCTAGAAAAAGAAAAGAATTAAGAAGAACAGGATAACTGTTATCCAGTGGGATTAGGTTTTGTTGTGGTGGTGGTTATCGTGGCCCCAAATGAAAGAACAAAATACAAAGGGAAGACATTTCAGAGAGGCATATTTCAGTCTTGAATAATTGAATATAATAATTGAAATAATTAGAGCTGTTCATGAGTGGAATGGGTTGCCTTGGGAAATAGTAAGTTCTCCATCCCTATGGGTTTTTGAGAGGAAGTTGTCATGAATATTAGAGAAAAGATTCCTATTATGTCTGGGTTAGACTAGATGACTGAGAGGTCTTTTCTTTCTTTCATAGTCTTTGGTTCTTAGATCCTTTACTTGCTCTCTGGTTTCTGATGACTAGCTTTACTAGAAGGGACTGTGGCGTAGTGGAAAAATCACCAAACCATGAATTAAGAGAACTGCATTTCAATACCAGCTCTGATATCAATAAATGAAAAAGCATTTATGAAGCATTTGTTTTGTTCAAAGGACTACATTAAGCACGGCTGATACAACTAAAAAAGTGAGACAGTTCCTGTTTTCATTAAGCTTATATTCTTACTTGAGAGGCTACATATATGAGTTTTTGACTGAAGGTCAGATGGAAAGGTCCCATGGTCCTTAGGGTACAAAGGAAAGCAGATGGTAATATATCTTCATTAATATCATCTATACTAATAAAAATATCCATTTTGGATGCTGAATTGTTTGACAAAGCCAAAGACTTTGGTGTTAAGAACTTAGCTATGTCTGCTAAAGAGGTAAGAGCTGCATCATTCCCAACTCATATCTCCACAGGAGTTTCTTTTGGGAATATTGGTGGCGGGCACTATGCTAGAAGGAAGACCAGTGATTGGGGTTGTGGTTGGGCTAACATGCCAGTTGGTGACAGTTGGGTCAGCATTTGGTGGCAGTAACAGTGAGGAAGGCAGGCTTCTTTTCCAAAGTTATTGTTCCCTTCAATGATGGCTGTGGGACCTGGCCTGGGAGCAAGACTAAGAAATAGTCTGGAGGCCCTATTTTCAAAGCTCTTGGGTTCAGAGTACTTAACTAGTTCTTTGGAAATCTGAGGAGAGATGGTGGCAAGAGAGGCAATAGCAGTAGTTTGACCTGTCAGTCATTTGCTGCCTCTGAAGGTCTCTTCTTCAGGGTGCCTTACTGCCCCATAGGGAACAGAAGGTCAGTGGTTGTTGGGAATTGGTGGCCACATCTCCATAGGAGTTGCTTCCCTCACTACTAGCTATATGACCATGAGCAATCACTTAACCTTTTTTAGATTAAATATCTTCATCTGCATAATAAAGGTAATATTTATTCATCCTGCTTCACAGTGCTATTATAAGAGGAAAACTTTGTAGGTCTTCAAGTGCCATATAAGAGTGAGTTATTATTTGGAAGTTCTGCCAAACTCCCATTCTCAGGCCTTGCTGAAAAACAAGGTCAGGATTCCATGGGATAAATCATTAACTTGGCAGACCTCTGCCACATCCATTATTTACCAAATTGTTGACTGTTCTACCACATTCTCCTAGAGATTTCTGGATGTCTAGAGATTTCTTATACTATTGCTAACAGTTGGAAATCTGGCATATGACATCACCACATCCTAAATCAAAAGAGTCAAAATTACTCATCCTCTCTCCCCAAGTTTTCACAATTGAAGTTCTCATCTAACTTTTGCAGAAAAGGGGTTAATTCAATGAATCAATCAATAAGCATTTACTTAGGCCTACTATGGGCCAAGCTCTGTGCTATAATTTCCCCCCGACTAGGGATACCAAACCAAAAATGAAACTTACATTGTAGGATTAGAAAGAAACTCTTGTTTTGAAGGTGACTTTCCATTGCAATAAGAACTGATAAGCTTTGCCAATAAAGTACATTCAGAGTAGACAGCAATTTCCAAGACTGAAATTATCTTTTTCCAAGAAATCATTAACATTCATTAAATTCCCTTCTGCATCTTTGTATTGGGAGACAACCCATGCTAAACAAATTACTCGCTTCCCCTCTCTAGGGCACAATTTCTTCTTCTGTAAAATAAAAGGACTGGACTAAAGGATCACTAAGGTCTCTTCCAGCTCTATGGGTTTAGGAACATCTATGAATGAATAAAAATGCTCCGTACCCTTCCAGATGAAAAAGATAGATAGATATAGGTACACCCAACACCTATGTAGTCTTGAAAACAAATATTCATAATGTACATTTATTTATGTGTGTCTGTGTGTTGACTTCTGATCATCATATATTAACATAAATGGTAGGAAAGACTTGGGTCACACACACACGCACAAGCACACGCACACACACACGTGTATATATGAAATACTCCTCTCCTTGCTCCCCAAAACACACTTGTACGCGTATTTTGTTTGCATTAAACTTAAATTAGTCTAGGAGTTTACCTAGAAAGGAGTGTCGTATTCTAAATATCCTGGAGAGCAATTAATTGGATACATTAAATTTAATTGGAGAGTAATAAACTGTGATACCTTCTGCTACCATAATCACATGTGATACAGTAAATGATCTACATGGAAATTATACGCAATGAGTAGGTTTGCTGGAATATTTCTATTTGTCTCATATTTTTATAATCTCTAAATAACTTGAAACTCTAAGATAATAATAAAGTACAATATGACCAAGATTTTGGGGGAAGGTGCAGGGTTACCAGAAATGTTCCTAGTAGAGGTTATTAGAGGTTTTAAGGACTGCGAATGCAGTTCTAGATTTTCCAGAAGGCTTCCCAGCAGTTGCCACAGAATTATTATGAAAAACCAGATACCCTAGAGCTCACTAAATGCTTATGAATGATTTGTCTTAAAAGATTGGTGTAATTCTCATTTGCATTGTAAAACTAGCTTTGGTTATGAGCTTAGAGGTAAGTTTTAGGAGCTCTGACATAGCAATTTGCCATAAGAATATTTCTTTTTCTCTTGCTGGCTAAGGAAGCTAGCATGCTAATTAAAGGTGCTTAATAGCCCTAAAATTAATTCTTTGTTACCTGCAGTGGTTTAATTATTCTCTGGTGGTAAACAGAAAAATGCCCTGCATTTTTAAATAACTTTAAGGCCACTTGTTGATATGTGACTCAAACACCTTGAACATGGCTTTCTCCTGTACTTCTCTCTATTTACTGTACCTCACTTATGGAAGTGTACAAGATAGATTGAGGTTTCAGGACTTGGAAACCCATAGTGTGCTTGCAAAAAAAAATGGCATTTGGTGTTATATGTTGAATTGTGGGATTTCTCATTGTTTTTCATACATCTCTCACATGAGAGGAATTTTCAGAAAAATAATGAAATTTCTTTAAGTGAAATTGGATGACTTAGAAAATTGCTCACTAAATGTAGCACTATTCAAATCCAGAAAGCAGGGGAGTTTCTTCTTAAATCTTGAATTAAATCTTAATTCAGATGAATATAATGACCAATTTTGATTATAGAGAACTAATGATGAGACAACCCCCAAACCTTCCCCTCCCACCTAACTTCCCTATTATTGTCAAGGGCACCCCATACTCCCAGTCACAATCTAAGTTCATCCTCCACTCCTCACTCTCATCCCTGCCCCACCCCATCCCCTCATCCCCACCCCGAATCTTTTGCTAAGTCTTTGACAACCTTTTATTCTCCCTTTTTAAAAAAGCATTTTTCATACACCCCTTACACTCCCCTGACACTGTCATTATTCTGGCACAGACCCTTATCACCTCACGCCAGCTTGATTTCAATAGCTTTGCTGGTTGTTCTCCCTGCCACAAATCTTTCCCAACTCCAGTCCATTTTCTACTCACCTGTCAAAGCAATCTTCCTAATGAGTAGGTACAACAATGTCTTCTTTCTCCTTCTATTAAAGAAACTAAATTAGTTCCCAAATTACCCCCAAGATCAAAGATAATATCCTCTGTTTGGCATGCAAAGTCCTTCATGACCATACTCCTCCCACCTAACCCAACACACCTTATCGGTCTTCTCCATACTTTCCTCCCACACCCCTCCCCATTCAAGCCAGGGGCACTAGCCTACTTTCTCTTTCTTACCCAAGACAATCCATTGCCAAACTTTAGGAATTTTCACTGGCTGTCCTCCACACCTTTGAATGTTCTCCTTTGTCTTTGCCACATGTGTACCCAGCTTCCTTCAAGTTCCAATTAAAATTCCATCTTCTACTGGAAATTCTTCCCAATTTTCCTTAATTCTGGTGACCTCCGTGTTGATCTATCCTGTACATAGCTTATTTGTACATAGTTGTTTGCTTGTTGTCTCCCTTATTACACAGTGAGCTCTTTCAGAGTGAGGACAAATGTTTGTCTTTCTTTGTATCCCCAGCACTTAGCATAGTGCCTAGCTCATAGTAGATATTTAACACATAATTATTGAGGAAGCAGACCCAAGATGGCAGAGTAAAGGCAGGGTCTTGCCTGAGCTCTTCCCTAAACCCCTCCAAATACCTTTAAAAATGGACTCTAGGCAAATTCTAGAGCAGCAGAACCCACAAAAAGACAGAGTAAAACAAATTTCCAGCCCAAGACAATTTGGAAGGTTGGCAGGAAAGCTTTGTTGCACCAGAGTGAGAGAGGAGCATGGTACTGTGAAAGCTGTGCCAGCGCAGACCAGGCCCCAGTAAATAAGGAACAGACCTTGAATGGCCTGAATCACTGGCAGCAGTGGCAGTTTCCAGACCTCTCAGTCCACAGACACCAAAGACAATGTAGAAGGTCAGAAGGAAAAGTCTGTCTCACTTGGGTGAGAGTGAAGCACAGTCCAGCACAGGTACCAGCAGCATAGTCCTTGCTATAGCAAACTGGGAGCAGACCTTGAGAGTAACTAAATCAGCAGTGGTAGCAGCTGCTTCCAGAGCTCTCAGCCCACAGATGGTAAAGGGGTCAAACAACAGGTCAGAAGGAGATTACAGAGGTCTCTTTGCTAGCATTGAGGCAGGACTCTGTTACTTAGCCCATACTCAGATCTGGGTCACAGTGCTGGGTGGCAGTCCCAGGGTAGGAAGAGCACTAGCATACCAGAGCTTGTGACCACAGTGGAGGAGGGACTCTCTTCACAATTCTAGGGCAGAAGAGAGTTCTTGTGGCTGCTCACAGACCAGAGCACAGGCCAGGAGAATAGTAAACACCTCTCTTTAGAGCATACCACCTTGGAAGAACTGAAAACTTACAGGTCCCTAGAAGTATCTCTGAAAATACCTGCACAAAGCCCCTGAAGCTTGGGACAGTGCACCCTCCACACTGGAAGCAGAGTCCTACTTTAACAAAGAATTAAAAGTCAAGTAATAGGTTGGGGAAATGAGCAAAAAAAAACCCTCTAATTATAGAACATCCTATGATGACAAGGAAAATCAAAGCACACACTCAGAAAAAGGCAACAAAGTCAAAGCTCCTACATCCAAAGCCTCCAAGAAAAATGTGAATTGGTCTCAGCCTATATAAGAGCTCAGAAAGGATTTTTAAAATTAAGTAAGGGAGGTAGAGGAAAAATTGGGAAGAGAAATGAGAGTGATGCAAGAAAATCATGAAAAATGAGCTTGGTAAAGGAGACACATGCAAAAAAATACTGAAGAAAATAACACCTTAAAAAACAGACTAAGCCAAATGGTAAAAGAGGTCCAAAAAGCCAATGAGAAGAAGAATACCTTGAAAAGAAGAATTAGTAAAAAGGAAAAGGAGATCCAAATGCTCACTGAAGAAAATAACTCCTTAAAAATTAGATTAGAAAAAATGGAAGCAAATGACTATATGAGAAACCAAGAAACAATAAAACAAAACCAAAAGAATGAAAAAATAGAAGACAATGTGGAATATCTCAGTGGAAAAACAACTGGCCTGCAAAATAGATCCAGGAGAGCTAATTTAAAAATTATTAGACTTCCCAAAAGCCATAATGAAAAAAAAGAACCTACACATCATCTTTCAAGAAATCATCTGATATTCTAGAACCAGGGGGTAAAATAGAAATTGAAAGAATCCACTGATCACCTCCTGAGATTCCCAAATGAAAACTGCCAGGAATATCATAGCCAAATGCCAGAGTTCTCACTTCAAGAAGAAAATGTCATAAGCAGCCAGAAAAAAATAATTCAAGTATCATGGAGCCACAGTCAGAATAACACAAGATTTAGCAGCTTCTCCGTTGAAAGATCAAAGGAATCTTTGATCTTTGGAATATGATATTCTGGAGGGCAAAGGAGCTAGGATTACAACCAAGAATCACCAACCCAGCAAAACTGAGTATAATCCTTCTGGGAGAAAAATGGACATTAAATGAGATAGAGGTCTTTGGAGCATTCTTGATGAAAAGACTAGAGCTGAATAGAAAATCTGACTTTCCAACACAAAACTCAAGAGAAGCATAAAAATGTAAACAGGAAAACAAAATCATAAGGGACTTAATAACTTTAAACTGTGTGCATTCCTATACGGGAAGATGATAAAGACCTTTCTTGTCAAAAATGATCTTTACATGTAATTGGAAAACATAAAATACTATTTGATAAAAGACATAAAAAAGTTTAGTTCAATAAAAAGACAGTTCCATGCCCTCAAAAAGCTTACTTTCTAATTGGAGATGACAAAACATAAAAGAAATCTGAAGGGAGAAGGGGAGAAGATACCTAGCAGGGGGCATGGTAGAGAAAGTTATATGATGATTAGTTAGTAAATGCAGCCTGGAGAGGAATGAAGAGCATCGATACTGCTCTTCCTTTCCTTACCCCCTACCTTCATATGCCCCAATCCCCGTGTGCTGCCAGGCATGGAGGCAGAAAACAGTGTGTTTATGTGAGCAAGTATTTTCTCCTTGTGAGGAGCCATGAAGTTTGTTAAAAGCTATTTTTGTCTGCCATTGTTGGACTTCTCTGCATCAGTGAAATGCCAATCAAATCACAAAAGAATGATTTTATAGAGTTAGAAAAAATAATGAAATTCATATGGAGGAACAATAAGTCAAGAATCTCAAGGGTTAAAAAAAAAAGGGGGGGATGAAGGGAGTGTAGCAGCACCAGATACTCTATAGTACTGATTGTTAAAGCAATTTGGTACCATTTAAAAAACGGAGACTGGTCATTGGAATAGATTAGGTACAAAACGTACAGAAGCAAATTAAAATGATAGCACAGTGGCTGATGGACCCAAACAACTCAGTTCCTGAGGCAGAGATTCACTATTTGACAAAATTGCTGGGGAAACTGGGAACCAGTTTGGCAGAAACTAGCTAGAGACCAAGATCACACACCATATACCAAGATAAACTCCAAATGGATGTATGACTTAGTTATAAAAGGTGAGATCATGAGTTAATTTGAGAAGCAAGCAAGAAAGTACTTTTCAGATCTATGGATTAGGGAACAATTCATGACCAAATAAGAAGAAGGAGGAAAAAAAAGCAACAGATAAGATCAAAGAAGATACATCGGACAATTTTGATTGCATAAAATTAAAAGATATTTGCACAAGAAAATCTCATGCACTTACAATTGGAAGGGCAATTGATAACTGAGAAGATCTTTGTGCGATCTTCCAAGTTTCTTCTGAAATTGTCCATGTCATCATTTCTTATGACAATAGTCATCTATTACATTCGAATGCCATAATTTGTTTAGTCATTCTCTAACAGGTTTTCACCATTAATTTTCAGTTTTTGACTATGAAAAAGGGCTTCTATATATTTAATTACTAATAATTTAGTGCTAAATTACTAATAATAAGAAAATGCCAATAAAAACAACTCTGAGGGACTGCCTATCACTTAGCAAGTTTTTTTTAATGGGACAAATGAAAATAGTCCATGTTGAAGGGACTACAGAAATACAGGCACATTAATACACTATTGGTGGAATTGTGAAATGTTCCAACAATTCTGAAAAGCAACTTAGAATAATGCTTTTTGAAAAATAATTTAAATGTGCATATCCTTTGACCCAGAGATCTTCTTCTAGGCATATAACACCCCAAGATATATGCTAAAATGTTTATATCAACACTTTTATGGTTGCAAAAAATCTGGAAACAAAGTTGTTGTTGTTTAGTCATTTCAGTTGTGTCCATGTCTTCATGAACCCATTTGGGGGTTTCTTCATGAAGATAGTGGAGTGCTTTGCCATTTTCTTCTCTAGATCATTTTACAGTTGAGGAAACTGAGGCAAACAGGATTAAATTACTTGCCCAGGGTCACATGACTAGTGAGTGTGTGAGGCCAGATTTGAACTCAAATTTTGCTGACTCTAGGTCCAGTGTTCTATCCACTGTGTCACCTATCTGCCCATCAAATAGAGGATGACTAAACAAATTTTGATCCAAATATAATGGAATATTGCTGTGCCATAAGGATTGACCAATATGAAGAATTCAAAGAAGCATGAGAAGATTTAAACTGATACTGAGTTATGTCCACAGAAACAGGGAAACAACATACACCAGGACTACAGCAATAGGAATGGGGAAAAAAAAAACAACAACAAGCAAATAAGCCCTGAACACAGGTAGCTATGTGGCACTATGGGTAGGGTTACTGAACTTGGAATCAGAAGAACTGAGTTCAAATCCTACTTCAGGTACTTTTGCTCTGTGACCCCAGACAAGTGTAGGTTAATGGAATATAAGATCTTCCCTGTCCATTAATAGGCCTTTGTGACCAGATGTGTTCTTTTTTCCCTTAGAACATGGACCATGTTCCCAGGTCTAAAGGTACACAAGTATTTCAATCAGGTATGTCTTGCTGCTTTGAACTTTGGCTCACTTCACAGCTGTGACACATCCCAGTCACACAGAGCCCATCAGGTGATTCAGGGAGATTTTTATTGCCTTGGGGAAGGAACTTGCCTAAGAAACAGCTTTCTTAGGGGAGGCTTGCCTGCAGGAAGGCTTTCACACCTTTTGGCACTGGGCCAATTAGGCACTGAGTCAAGTGGGTTGTGATGCCTTCTGGCTCTGAGACTATAAGTTGAAAACTATATATACTGGGAGGTTGGTATTTTACTTCAGGGCTCACTCATGGGAAGAATATTTCTTTGTGATTTGACCAGATGAGACTCTAGGTAGCTGTGTAAGGAGTCCTCCAGCTTTGTGAACCCAGATGTTGGTGCTCCCTGGTCTGGTGAATTGGTATCTCTTACTCTCTTTGGACAGTTGGAGCCCTGTCTATTGGATTCTTTCTTGGATACTCACTTCTTTCTACTTATCTGTCTGTTAATTAAAGTAAGATCATTAACCCCTTTAAAGCTGGCTTTCCTTTAGAAAAGCAGATCAAAGAACCTGTGCTAGCAGCCTGCCCTGTGTGCTGGTGTGGTTGCTAAAACAACAGATCACCTCACCTCTCTAAGTTTTAGTTTCCTCATCTATAAAATGGGTATAATAATAGCTTCTGCCTCACAGGCTTGTTGTAAGGATTGATTAAGTTCATGTACATATAGAGTTTGCAAACCTTAAAGTGCTATGTAAACGCTGCTTCTGATATTGTTGCTTAATTAGAATGATCAAAAAAAGTCTTGACCCTATTAAAGAGTTGAGAAAATGTATTTATCTCTCTTCCTTTGCAGAGGCAGGAAACCATGAGTATAGAATATTGCATATCTTGTAAGATTCAGTTCATGTGTTAGTTGGTTTTACTGAACTGCTTTTTCCTCTCATTTAAAAGAATTCTTTATCTGTCTGGGGGTAGTTATATGAAGGTGATATAAAAATAAAATATGCCAATAAATTTTTATTTTGGGAGATTACATTTCTTCATGAATTATTTTTTTGTAAATTATAAACTATATTATTATACATTATATTAAAAGATTATGTTATAAATCTTTATAAAGATTACATATCTTTAAAGAATGTGAATTTGGTGCTATTACTCCTTGGCTTTAAAATAAAAGATGGCTATAAACAGGGATGGGCTGATTAATGTTTAATGACTGACATTCCAAAAAAGCGGAAGACATTTTTAAGTTTAAGCTGTATTCTTTACACTTTCTCTATCACTTTCTTAAGTTTAGACAATCAACAAAACAACGAATCAGGCCTGATTTGTAGTGTTTGCCAATTTCTGAGGTGTAAATGCTTACACTGAAAATTTAGCAAATGGCTCTTATAAGTCAGTATGAGCTGACTCCAGCACACCCCTGCCTATAAACCAGCAAGAAGTAGTAGTAAAGCTATCAATAATAGCCTTCCCCTTCATTATGAAGCTCTTACAGGTAATCACACAATGAGAATTTGTCCTCTTACATGTATTCCCTAGCACACACTCTTGGCTATAGGTCACAGACCTTTGCCCTATCCTGGCGTGACTGCAGATGGTAAACGTTTGCTATGTGGTTGAAAATTTAATCGAGCTGAACTAGGGACCTCCGAAGAAGTCCTGTAGATGAGTTATATAAATCCCATGACTTCATTTTCTTAAGTGAAACAATATTCTGACCACTTCTCCATTTAAAACAGTCTTAAGAGAGTATTTTCAAACTTTTAGAGAACTGAAATTTGATGACCAGTTACCAGAGAGTGATGCTGGATGGGCCTGCATCACAAAGGCCTGATTGTTGTTATTCTTCGGTATTTTTTTGGACAGGACCTGTGATTTTATCAGAAACTCCCTCTACCAATGAAAGTCTGTCCCTACTCTGTGACTGATAGTAGTAGAGAGTTGCCAGGGACATGGGGAATGACTGACTCTAAAGTAATTGGAGCCATCAGGTATAACAGGTGGAGACCAGCTCTATAGCCACCAAGTCATTTGCCTCTCAGAGGCTCAGTTAGAAAATAAATATTGTTATAATAGAGCTTGCAGTTCCCCCTTCTCCCCAGTGATAATGAGAAAAAGTAAGTTAGAGTAAACCCCATCATATCCCTTAGACCAATATTTAAGGAAGCAGATAGATATACTTCTAGTCTGGTACTGCTCTCTTTCTCTGAGGAATGCAGATTGGACTTTGACTCCAATATCCTGCTTTCTCTCCTGCCAGGAATGGGGAAGGTTGGAGGGAGAAGAGGCCAGAGATATCTGTTTTGCCTTGCTTTGAGCCACACAAGGATAATCCTTACCATGGATGGGCCTCTCTAGACATATAGAGCCCACTCTCTACACAGGTCTCTTTCCCTACAAACAGATAAATGATAGAGACATAAATGTTTTTGACTTTCCTTTTTATTTAAAATATTAGAAGGAGGTAGAAAATTATTATAAGTTTGAGCAAAATCAGAGTTCCCATAAGCTCCTCTCTTTGGCATAAAGATAAAAAGCGGCAGGAAAGAATAAAGAAATAGGGGAGAATCAAGTCACCAAAGTCCAGAGGTTTTACTGAATTACTAGATTCCTATGAATTTTTCGGTTATTTTTCAGTCATGTCCAACTCTTCATGAACCCATTTGGGGTTTTCTTGGCAGAGACACTGGAGTGGTTTGCTATTTCCTTCTCCAGAACACTTTGTAGATGAGGGACTGAGATAAACAGGGTTAAGTAACTTGCCCAGGGTCGCACACAGTAAGTGTTTGAGGCCAAATTTGAACTCAGGAAGAGGAATCTTCCTGACTCCAGGTCCTGCATTCTACCCACTATGCCACCTAGCTGCCCCTATAAATTGATCTTTCATAAAGTTTGTTTCTGTTCCTCCCTGGCAGTGACTATACTTACTTTGGCCACCTCCTTGGAGCCATAACTTCAACAGACATGTAGTTATGACCACTCTTCTATCTGGGGATGGAGGGAGGGGAAAATCCACCACTGCTAGATCACTAAACTGAGGCAAGCAATGAGTCAGGAGAAACATGTGGTCTTGAGGTCAAATAAAATTGTTTCTTGAGTCACTCCTCCAAGTAAAGCATGGCATCCTGATTTGCTGTTGTTTCTAAGTATGTATGTTCTTATGAGGGAGGGAGAGCTCAGTTCCATAAAGACCTCTGTGACATAGCTTTAATATTATTGTGCTATTAAAAGAACTTGGTTCTGAGCCAAGTCTATCCCCTTCATTAAAGTAATTACAACCAATGAGTCTCTGGATCTGCCCTAATCTCCTGAGTCACTTCCTAAAAGAGATTTGGTCCAGCTAATATCACCCTGAAATTTCCCTGGAAATGAATGCACCATTTTCTATGAACATCCTGAGGAGTATAGCAGAACAATAAGAAAAAACTCCCTAGCCTCACTTGTTTTACTGCTTTGAAGATTGGTTACCAAACTGTAGAATGTTAGAGCTGAAAGGGGTTTTATATCTAGCCAAAGGCATTGATCTCACAGATGAGAAAGCACAGAGATCCAAAGGAGCATCCCAGGTTACCTAAAGTGACACAGAAAATAAAGAACAAAACAAGAGCTTCAAACCGGGCTTGCTAATCCAGGGCTCTTTCCACTATGTTGTGAATTATTTTAAGTGAGGAATCCAATCATGGAGAACAACTTTTATCAGCTATATAAATGGGAAGGAGGAGGAGGAGGAGGAGGAAAAGAAGGAGGAGAAGGAAAAGAAGAAGAAGGAAGAGGAGGAGGGAGGGGAGAAGAAGGAGAAGAGAAGAAGATGAAGAAGGAGTAGGAGGAGAAGAGGAGAAAGAAGATTAAAAGCAGAAGGAGAAGAAGAAGAAGAAGAAGAAGAAGAGGAGAAGGAGGAGGAGGAGGAGGAGGAGGAGAGGAGAAGGAGAAGAAGAAGGAAAAGGAGAAGAAGGAATGGTTGGTGTAATTCTGGTGCTGGTAACAGTAATAAAAGAAGTGCTAGTAGTGGTAGTGGTTGTCCTGATAATAATAGTCAAGTAGTAGTAGTGGTAGTAGAAGTAGTAATAGTGGTAGTAGAAGTAGGAGTAGTGGTAGTAGTGATAGTGACAATAGTGGTGTTAGTAGTGACAGAAGTAGTATTAATAGTGGTAGTAGCAGTGGTAGCAGTGGTGGTGGTGGTGGTAGTAGTAGTAGTAGTAGTAGTAGTAAAAGTAGTGACTATTAGTTGAAACATTAAGCATCATTCTCAGGGCTTGGAGGGCCTTTTGGTATCTCTCCAATCCCCTCCTTCAGGTTAGGGACAACCCTGTTAGGTTTATCTATTGTTCCCAGCTCTGCCATTTGCTACCTGTGTGACCTGCATCAAGTCATTCAATTTCTCTAGGTCTTAGTTTCTTCACCTGTAAAATGGGGGAGGAGGGGCATACCCAATGATCTCCAATCCTATGATCCAATGAGTGTATGAGCTAACATGAGTGTTTTAGAAGGTCTGATCGTGGAGATTCCTATCAGGGTATGTGCATAGTTTAATGTCCCCAGTGGTTTATTCAGAGTAGAGAAAATCTTGCGTCTATTGCTTGGTGCATGTTATATGATCTGAAAGTTGCGCTTCTGGCTGAACTACTCTTTCAAGGTCAGTGTGATTCAACTAACAAGGAAGAAACTGAAAGAGAACCTGGGGAAGCTGCTGTAGAAATGAGCAGCCTGAGAATCAAAGAAAGAAGTCTGACCTCTCTCCATGGCTCAGCTTTGAACAAGAACAGGTGATAAAAACTCAGGGCTAAGAAGCCACTGAGCCATTGAATAATTTTGCAAACAATAGACTGGCAGAGACAGGTAATTCTGTACAAAGGTTCCTTTAATTCAAAAGATTCCAAAGCTGTATAATAAAAATGATTTGGCTTCTTCCTGGCTGAGCAAACTTTCCCTGAGTTTAAGTAATTTTCAGAGAAGCATTTGTTCCTTTAGCTCACTTTGATGAATCTACGGAGAGACAGTGGAGTACAATGAAAAATCCACTGGGTTGAGAGTTATAGCCACTGGGTTTGAGTTCTGGTTCTACCACTTCCTGTATAGGTGAGCTGTGGCAAGTTGCTTCACTTCCTGGGCCTTATTTTTCTCATCTGTGAAATGGGATGGTCTTGGACTCCAACTATAAATCTATTATTTCAGATCAAATCATTTCATTCTGCAGAAAAATCAAACAAATAAACAAAGTCAGGCAAAGTGATTGTTCAGTAGAGTTCACATATCACTTACTTCGCTAAAATTTTCACTTTCTAGGTAGTTGTTCAGGGATTGGATAGACAAAGCCTCAGAGGAACACTGGAGTGCTATTTCTGGAGAATTCTTCCCCAAGGTTTTAAGGTCACTTTGTAAAAGACCTCACCCTCTATGGACTCTGTCACATGGCCTTCTGAGGTCTCCTGAATGCTTCTCAGCTATGAAGGGTGGCACATAGCTGGGGCACAGATCGTTAAAACTGGAAATCAGGTGAAGGGCAAATAGCTTTCAAGATGCTGAAATCTCATTTTCCTTAGTACTAGAGATTCTCCTGAAACAGCATGCTGGCCAAAGCAACTCAGGATCTGTGAGATGCTGGTCTTTCAGGCTAATGTTGTGAGACTCTGGAGGATGTTTCCTCTTATGTATATTGCTTCCTGGTATTAAGAGATGAGATGTGTGTATATGTATATGTGCTTGTGTGTATATTATATATAATATGTAATTTTTTTATATCCCCAGTGCTTAGCACAGTGTCTTTTAGTCAATTTCAAAATGATATTTAATAAATGCTCATTGACTAGGTGGCACAGTGACTACAATGCTAGACCTAAAGTCAGGGAGACCTGAGTACAAATTCAGCCTCAGACACTCTCTGCCTTTGTAACCTTGGGCAAGTCACTTAATCTCTACTTCCTTCAGTTTCCGCAGCTGTAAAATGGAATAATAATAATGGAATAATGCCTCTTAATGTTGTTACAAAAGCTCTGAGCTTTTTGTGTGTCTTATGAAGCTCTTAGCAAAGTGCCTGGCACATAGTAGGGCGCTATATAAGTGTTAGCTATGATATAATTATATGTTTAGCTATCAACACTACGTAGCATCTGTGTGTGTGTTTATAAAATGTACATGTGTATTATAGGGGCATACATACATCTATGGATACATATATGTCATATAAACATCATATCCCACCTATAGATAGATGT
>CM053582.1:303407032-303428576 GCA_028627135.1 Pseudochirops cupreus
ATGGGTAAATATACATTATATTTATAGATACTGGTATATTATATTGTGTGTGTGTGTAAAATGAGTTGAAGAAGGAAATGGCAAAACACCCCAATGTCTTTGCCAAGAAAATTCCACATGAGGTTGCAAAGAGTCAGAAATAACTAGAAAACAACTGAGCAGATCTTCATTATGTGATGACAAAGGACATGACTGAAACAATATATACACTATATCACATCTATAGATACATGTATATTATATATGTATAACTAGATATACACATTCTACTACATCTCTATATTACATATATTTTGTGTGGGTATATATACATTGTATCAATAGATACACATATACCATATGGTCTGTCTATATATACAGTATATTACAACTCTCCATACATGTACATTATATATTCACATCCATATATATCAATATAGTAAACAGTTTATATGCATTATTTTATTTGAACCTCACAAGAACCCTACGGAGGAGGTAAGGTAAAGATCATTATCCCCAATTTATCAATCAGGAAACTGAGCCTCTGACAATACAAAATGACTTGCACACCATCAACTGGTTAGTAAGTATCAGAGCTCGGAGCCCTACCCTAGTCTCCTGAGTACAGACTCAGTGGTAGAGTCAGAGCGTGCAGTGGAAAGAACCCTAGTTCTGGTGTCAGAAGAACTGGATTCAAATCCTTCCTCTGATACTTAACATCTATATCATAAAGTCACTTAACCTTCTTGGACCTTAATATCCTCAACTGCCAAATAAGGGATTTGGACTGGATGGCTTCAGAGGGCCCTTCCAGCTCTGCAACCCTGCTGTGGACTCACCACCACAGCTTCATAGCTCTGCCTAGGCTTAACTAGGAATTGCAAACTTAGAGGCCACTTTTGAAAGGTGATGAGTCCCCTGCTGGGTTTTTCTTATTGAAGAAAAATGTTCCTCCCTGAAATTTGGAGTGAGAAATGCAGAATCATCCTCATAGGTATTGTCATTTGAAGCGAGGCCCAAAGCAAATGAGTAAGCTTCTGCACTCTGTTGGCAAGACCTAAAGTTCATTCTGGAAGCTGAGCATGTGCTGGCTGAGAACGACTTGTCCTGGGAAATCTCTTTTTGTGCCTTACATTGCTTCTGCCATTAAATAACTACTTCTGCTCAAAGTTATATCACCAGCAATTGAATCTTGAGAAAAGAAAAGTGGATTTTCACATCACTCTCCTCTCTGCTTCTCTAGTTGTTGTTCAGTCGTTTTCAGTCATGTCTGACTCTTCATGACCACATTTGGGGTTTTCTTGGCAAAGATTCTAGAGTGATTTGCCACTTCTTTTTCAAGTTCATTTTACAGATCAGGAACCTGAGGTAAACAGGGTGAAGTCTGAGGCTGGATTTCAACTCAAGTCTTCCTGAATCCTTACCTGGCACTCTATCCACTGCACCACCTAGCTGTCCCCTTCTTCTCTAAGTCCCACACTAACTCTTGGGATTTTTGTTTATTTTAAGTGTCCAAATAGAGTCAGTCTGATATAATGGACAGAGAGCTGTCCTCAGAAGCAGGAAGACCTGAGTTGACATCTGGACTCTGCTGTATCCTGGTTGTATGAACCTGGGTGAATCATTTTAGTGCTCTAGGTAATCATCTAAGACACTAAAGTTGCAGAGAAGGGGCTAATCTCTTTGTCAGTAGAGGGAGTTTTCTCATCTGGGAGTTCCCTATACTGATGAAATCACTCACAGGCCCTCTTCCCAAGTGTCAAATCATAAAATTCGGTCCCCCCTACTGTATGGACAGTATCATCAGCTGATTTTCCAGATTCTATTCATGCATTATAAAAGCTGCAACTTAAGAGTATTGATGCTCTATTTCTCCAGTGTTTTAAATAGGGCATCATACCCTTCATCAACGTCAGTGTCATATGTACAGAAGCTAAGCACATGAGATGGCATTTTACGAAAGAACGCCTCTGCTTAAACAGATTTGGGAGGCTTATGAATCTGCTTTCATTTCAGATTAAGTCAATGCTTATGGAGCAGGCACTACCCTCCAAGGTACAGTAGGGGATAAGCTTAAGACACAGTTGGGGTATATAGGTGTCAGGGAGGACTAGCACCTCTGGTGTGAAGGCTTGCCAAATTTTTTTCAGGGCTGCTCATACACTTTTGGTGTCCATCTTCACTCAACTCTCACCCGTGGCTCCAAGAAGCTGTGGCATGTGCAGCAGACACACCCTGGCAAACTGTTTTGACATATGGGCTAAACTAGGTGGAAGGTCACTGATGGGCCTCAAACCCATCAGTGAGTTTGGCGGGGGGAGTGGTTTCTAGAAGCAAAGTGAAGATTTCCCCTGGCAGAATGGACGGATGTGAACAATTTGCTCCACCAGGTCATGAAGGTAGATAATTGGCCATCACCAATTATCTTGACTTTTGTCTTACCACTGGACTTCAATGACTCTAGAATGGACAGAGAGGCCTGCAGCTTCAAACAACTCTGCCTCACTCAAATCAAAAAGGCACAGTTCCTGACTTCAAGGAAGTAACAATTTAGTTGAGGTGAAAAGTATAAACAATTAGAAAGTTTAATAGTGAGAGATTTAAATAATATTTCAAGATAATAATAAGATTTATCAAAGGCCTTATATGACTGACATATGAATTACAGAAACAAAAATTTAGATAGGGATTCAGAAGAAGGAAGGGTTATTTCCAGCTAGATGATAAAGAAAAACTTTACAGAGGAGGCATATTTCAGCTGGAACCTGAAGGAAATGGGCAGGATATGCTGAGGTAGAAGAAACTGAAGTATTCCAGAAAGGAGATATCATACGTGCCGAAACATGAAACCTGGAAAGCAAAAGGCTTGCTCAGGGGACAATATATAGACCGATTTGGTTAATGCACTGGGTCACTACAGGGAAGTAGTGAAACATGAAGCTGCAGAGATAGGTAGGTAGGTAGCAGATTAAGGAAGACCTTGAATGATAACTGAAAAAGGATGAGGAATCAAAGAATAATAAAGATCCATATTTATATAGAGTTTGACAACTATCCTATGAGATAAGTAATGCTGGGAATAGAATGCTCATTTTGTAGATAAGGAAACTGAGCTGAGAGGTTAAACAATTTACCTAGCATCATACAAGCAGGTATTCAAACCAGAGTTCTACTCTTCTAGGGTCTCCTTTTCTTCTTCCTTCCTTCCTTCCTTCCTTTCTTTCTCAGCAATCGGGGTTAAGTGACTTGCCCAGAGTCACACAGCTAGTAAGTGTCTGAAGACAGATTTGAACTCAGGTCCTCCTGCCTCTAGGGCCAGTTGTTCTATCCACTGTACCACCTAGTTGCACCTGCCTTCTTTAAAAAAATGAAGTTGACCAAAGCTGTGTTTTTTAAAGATATGTATTTTATTTTTATTTGCTTTCCCTGCTTTTCTATAGAATTATGTTCACCTATAGGTGTTATAGGATAACAGTTAAATTCCTAAAAATTACTATGAGGCATTTTATCTTCTGATTCTCACAAAAGAAATCCACTTCCTCTTGCTTAAAGACTTGTATTGCATTGAAATCATAGTGGGACGTCATAAAGGCTTTTTTGTTATTGTTGTTCAGGTGTGTCTGACTCTTCATGACTCTGTAGACCAACTATCCATGTGGGTTTCTTGGTGAATATACTAGATGGCTTACAATTTCCTTCTCCAGCTCATTCTACAGATGAGGAAACGGAGGCAAACAGGATTAAGTGACTTGCCCAGGGTCACACAGCTAGGACGTATCTGAAGCTGGATTTGAACTTTAGTCTTTCTGACTCTAGGTCTAATGCTTTATTCACTGTGCCACTTAGAGGCCCCTTTTTAAATCATTCCAAAAAACATTCCAAGTCTAAGATCAGGTCAGTTCAATCAGCACGTTGATATCAAGTCTAAGGAGGCCTGAAGTGAAGTTTGTGTCATAGTGCTAGTTAGTTTAGTAGAAAGTTCTGATCATTCTAGCAACTAGAAATGATGGCTTTGGTTTTATCAATAAGGTGTTAGCATAACCAGTGATGCAAGACACTTGTGCAATGGAGAGAACAAAGAAGAAAATGTTGGTAATGTCCCATTGCAAATCTTCCTCCACTCTGAAGCGGTCACTCAAAGTAGTGAGACTCAGAGCCTGGGACCTGGCTTTCCATAGCCAACATTTCTCCTGCAGAGCTGACTGTCTATACAGGAAGGCAAGTGGAACCTGGGTTAGACTTCTTCATGGCACAGCTCTATGACTCTGGGAGCACAGTTAGCTGGATGACTTTTCCTATAGGCCTGTACCTATATTTCCTCTGTGATGGAGAAAGTGAGAAAGCCTTATACCTTGGGCTGGATTATAAACTGCCCAAGGTCTTAGTACACCAAAGAAGTGGGTAATCCTGACTCATGTCACAAGGTCTATACAAGTTGCATTCTTGGCCACCCTCATCACCTTTTCCTAATCTCTTTGGAATATATCTTCCATAGGTCATGGGACCTTCACACAAGAGGTTGAGGCAGCTAGGTAGAGAAGTGGATATATCAGTGGTCCTGGAATCAGGAAAATCTGAGTTCAAACCCAGTCTCAAACATGCACTACCTATGTGACTCTGGGTAGTCACTTACCCTCTGTTTGCCTCAGTTTCCTCAACTGTAAAATGGGTATAATAATAGCATTTATCTCCCAGGGTTGTTGGGAGATAATATCTCCTAGTTTCTATATCTTGTGTGTGTATGGAGAGGAGGGAGGTTGTTGGATGGGGCACTATCTGGGTATCTAGTTGGTACAGTGGACATAGCACCAGGCCTGGAGTCAGTAAAACCTAAGTTCAAATCCAGCTTCAGATACTTACTAGCTATAAGACATGTCACTTAACCTCTGTCTGCTTCAGTTTCTTTAACTGTAAAATGAGGCCAATAATATCACCTACCTACCAGTGTTGTTGTGAGGATCAAATGAGAAGACATTTGTAAAGAGTTTAGTACAATGGCTGGCATGTAGCCAGGCCTAACAAAGAGGTACTTAATAAATTCATATTCTCTTCCAACTTACCTTTCTATTGGGGATACTTTGTGAACAACCACACATCGTTTTGTTGACACTTCAGCTTATCTCCCATGAGATATTGGGAAAGCACAGTGCCTGGCACATAGTAGACACTATATAGTTGTTGCGGTGGTTGTTGTTGTTAAGGGCCCTAGCACAGTGAAGGTTCCCCAGGAATAAGGAAGAACCTAGCATAGATATGTCATCTTGCAGTCTTGTACCTTCCTTATGGATGAGGCAGGGAAAGAGGGAAATAAGGAAAATGCTGCTGAAATTCTCTGAGAAGAATCTGTATAATCCTGCAGTGACAGAATAAAGCACACCCATGAAGCAAGGGTTGGGTTGGCGCATGAAGAGCCACTGAAGACTTTGGGGCAAAAGCATAGGTAGATGCTGATAAAAATTGGAGTTGAATTAGAAGATACCAACCAGTGAGGACCCTGTGCCAAGGTCCGCATCTCCATCCTGAGCTCTGTTTGCTTTCCTGTGCACAGACTAGACTCCCATACCAACTGGCCCTGTTGCCTCACTGAGATTTTCCCCCTGGGGCTCTCGGGGACACTTTTGCTTGTCTCTGCCACTACATGCTAAGGTTTGGATTATCCCCTACAAATTGATGAACAAAACTGTTAAATAACCACTGGTCTCTGAGCCTGACATCTGTCATCTTCCCAAAACACAGGTTTCTTCTATATTATTCCAAGGACCATGTCCTCAGACATGTAGTCACTGCCTTTCTGCTATGCACCATGAATTACAGATGCAACTGGGACAGATTTGGCTCAAAGATATCACCAGGTAGGCTGAGAGGCCATAAGTCATGCTGCTTAGAAAGTTTTATAGAGAATTTCAACAAGCCAGCTGTGCTTTGTATTGCTCGAACAACTTTATGTAAAACCAGAGCCACAGGGCTTTACCTCCACCAAGTTAGGCTTATATTTGTAAACTCTAGATTGTTGACCAGATTAGTTTCTTCATCACGTCCTTCATGACCTTGGGCAGTTCCAAACTGGCTATTTGGCCAAACAATATGGTCAAAAGAGATTGACCTAATCAAATGATCTGGGCTTGAGTCCCAGTTCTGCTACTACGTAGCTTTTAGAAAATTATTTAGCCTCTCTGGGTCTCAGTTTTCTCATTTGTAAAATGAGGGTGTTGGAATATCTAGTCCAGCATCTCTGTAAAATCCCTTCAAGGTCAAGCATCTAGGAATGTGTGAATTTTAGTCCACATTTGTGGATCCTCCATGATCTCTTTGTCTTCAGGCATGACAAGTTCCTAGCTCAGTAATAGAGTATGATCAATGAGGTTGATCTGTTGTTAGACAGGCCCACAGAGGGACATTCCATCCCCATGCCTTCTCCCTAAAATTCTTACATGTTAACTCTATGGTGAGGAGGTGCTCCTTTTCATAAAGACAGCAATTAAGACTTCACACCACTGAGAATTTGGCCAGGTCACCCTTCATATAAGTTGTCTACACCACAGAAGTTCTTACAAACGGGAAATGATGTGGGTTATTCACAAAGTATCCCCAATAGAAAGGAAAGTTGGAAGAGAATATGAATTTATTAAGTACCTCTTTGTTAGGCCTGGCTACATGCCAGCCATTGTACTAAACACTTTGCAAATGTCTTCTCATTTGATCCTCACAACAACACTGGTAGTTAGGTGATATTATTGTCCTCGTTTTACAGTTAAAGAAACTGAAGCAGACAGAGGTTAAGTGACATGTCTTATAGCTAGTAAGTATCTGAAGCTGGATTTGAACTTAGGTTTTACTGACTCCAGGCCTGGTGCTATGTCCACTGTACCAACTAGATGCCCAGATAGTGCCCCATCCAACAACCTCCCTCCCCTCCATACACACACAAGATATAAATTCAGAGACTAGGAACATTGGTCCCTCACCAGTTACCCAAATTATAAGTCTAATAGCTTTCCTACTTCAACTTCTGGTATTCACAGAAGTCTATGAAAATCTTCCCCCACCAGAACCATGGTCCCATTTGGTGCTGATAAAATGTTCAAAAAAAGGTCCTGGACCATAAAAGCTTTGATTTTGAAGACCAAGTCTACTAGAAGAGAATCCTCATGTAACCTAACCTATGACTTTCAGAAAACATGTCCTCGTGGTCTTGGAAAGCCATGTAGCATTTGATTCTGGCGCTCATGTTAGCCTCAAAGCATTGGTGCCATTGCAGGCTCAGAAGCATGTGTGGTAATGGCATGGGCTGATATTGATCAATCAATTAGCAAATTTTTATTAAGTACCTACCTACATGCCAGTCACTGTGCCAAGTGCTGGAGATACAAAGAATGAAATAATCTAGATCCTCAAGTAATTACATTTTAAAAAGCTAAAACTGAACTAAAAACCATCAAGTGAGTAACGTAGTATCAAGGTAATAGTCCCTCAACTCTGTTTGTTCCCCCTTATCAACCTACATTAGATTCCTGTTGACCAACTTGACCATGCCCATTTATTTCTCTTTGTTTATGGCTTTGAGACTGTCCCTAGTATTTACTTTCTAATTCCCCCTTGGACTTTTGTTGACACTCCAGCTTATCTAGAAAGACTGGCTTCCAGGATTCTGAGTTTTAGATTATACTTTGTAGAATTTTTTTTTAATAAAACCTGTGTTTAACCAAGGAAAAAATTGGTAGGGGTCCCCACAAAAATTAGGGGTCTGATCATAGCCTTTAGTAGTTTGGGATTCCTTTCCTCTAAAAGGTAATGTGTCAGAGTGAAAATAGCATTGGACTTGGAGTCAAGAAAGGGAGAATAAGAGGAGAAGGAAAAGAGAGGAGTATAGAGACAGGAAAGGAAGAGGGGAGAGGGAAAGAGAGACAAGGTGGGTGGGGCCAGTGCTAAAGAATAGTGCTGGTGTACAGATGTCAGACAGGTTGCCCTTTAATCCTATCTACCACAGAATGTATGAATAAAAAAGTATTTATTAAGCACTTATTATATACCAAGCTCTGTGCAAAGAGCTGGGGATGTAAATAGAAACTTTCTGAGGGCAGAAAGTTCCTACCCTCAAGGAGCTTACATTCTGATAAGAAAGTCAACATATAAAAGGAAGTGGTGGTTTGGTCTTAAAGTCTTTGGGATGGTGAGTGGAGCCAAGGGCAATTGACTGAAATTTCCTTTCTAAGAATAGTAGTATTTATTTGATTATTGCTCCAAGAGCTAGAGGCAGGAAATCTGGGCGGGGGAAATTGGTGATGATCACTGGAGTGCTGTAGTTCTATAGAATTCTCACCAATCAGGAGTACAGGGTCTCAGGGAAGGAGCTAGAGAGCAGAGAACATAGATAAGAAGGCATGGCATCAAGATGGCTAGGGAACAACAAACAGTATGGTGGGATAGTGGAAGAAAATACCTGGAGATTACTCAGATAAATGGTGTGGTGGTTCAGTTATGTGGTCCTCTTGTCCCTTAGTATTTCTCTCTGGATCTTATGTATTATAACTGGTAGTGGTTGCCCTAAAAGAGGTAGCAAGAGCCTATATAGTGTGTCCATGCTCCCCAGCCATCTTTTTTGGGGTCTGTGTTTGAATCCTATGCTCCTCCAGAGCCAAAACACAGAACTCACCCAAAGGGAATCTGGTTGGTGATGATATGTGTCACATGTTGAGCCCAGAACTAAATAGATGACATGGAACAGCTGAACTCAATTCCTTGTCCCAGCAGAAAGAAGAGGTGCCAGGTGGCAGGCACTGGGACATGACACATTGCTAAATTAGAACCCCTGGCATCAGTCTCTTTTGTTAATTTCTGAGAGGTAGTGCAAAGACCAGCCAACAGCAACAAAATAGATATGTCTTAAATCATAGAATCCTAATATTACAATTTGAAACTAGAATTCAGTCTAAGCAGTCCTCCAGTTATCTATGCTAACAGGTGACAAGAATGATACTGACAATTAAAATCTTTAAATGATCCAACAATCTATTTTAGCTTCCCCAATAAACCTTTTAGCAGAGATGCCAAGGCTGTCCCACTCTCCAATCCCAGCACGGTCTCAAAGGTAAGCTAGGAGATATTTATATATCTTTATATTTATATAATATTAAATAATATATTTATTAAACATCTAATATGTAATATTAAATAGATATTTAATATATGATATTAAACAAATAATATTTATATAACGCTTCATGGTTTGCAAAGCACTTTATATATGTAATCTCATTTGACCCTCATATGAATCAGGTCAAGTAGGTATTATTATCATCCCCATGTTACAGATGAGGACACTGAGGCAGAGGTTAAGTGACTGCCCAGGGTCATACATTTAGTACGTTTCTGAAGTCAAATTTGAACTCAGGTCTCAACTTCAAGTTCAGCTCTCTACCACTAAACCCCTGAAACATGACCATTTATAAAGCTATTTTTATAAATCACAAGGCTGATATGGTAAGTCTTATGTAATCCTTGTTCTCTCTTTCTCTCCCCCTCTTTCTCTCTCTCTTTCTCTCTCTCTCTCTCTGTCTATCTCTCCCTTTATCCCTCTTACATTTTCTTTCTTACTCCTTTGCCTGTGGAAATTTCAACCAGCACTACATGCATATGAATTTTGCTAGAACTTGGAATTAACCATTCCTACCTGTCCTGTGCTACAAGCTGGCTTGTACCTGATTTCTAATAGATATGTAACACTTGGCTTGAAGGGCCAATTATATGAGACTATCTCCTCACTGGTGCAGATTCCTTACTCAATGTCTCATGCCTGCAAGAGCAGGAGAGAAGAGAGATCAAAGATTCTTCTGGTTTCCAACTTCTAGAAAAGATCCATGATGTCAACCTCTTTTCAGGTCATTGAAGAGACAGAAGAGTTTGGGAAAGATGTTGACAAGAGAGGAGCTGGCAGTCTCTAGAATGTCGCTATCCACAGCTTCCTTCACTAGAGATTTTGGGAAATTTCTCTTCAGTGGGATCTGGGAATCTCTCTCTATTTAGCTGTCATCTCATTCCCAATAAGAGAGGTTTTTCACTCTGCTTTGTCTGGTATATAATCTCATAGATAGATAGATAGATAGATAGATAAATATAGATATGGATATGGATATGGGTATGGGTATGGGTGTGGATATGGATATGGATGTGGATGTGGATGGGGATATGGATATGGATATAGATATAGATTGTTTCTTCCCTCACCTTTATCCAAAGGAGACTTCCTGTGAGCCACGTGCAACAACAACCCTTACTACAGATGAGATCATAAAGATGAAGAATTCTGAAGTCCTTGGAAATATGTAAGGAGAGAGAGACAGTGAGAGAGAGAGAGAGAGAGAGAGAGAGAGAGAGAGAGAGAATTAAGCCCTCACCATGTGTCAAGAACTATGCTAAATCCTAGGGATACAAATGCAAGAAAACAAAATGGTTCCTGCTCTCAAGGATCTTACATTCTAGAAGAAGACAAAACATAAAGTGGGAAGGAGAAGAGGAGAAGTGGGAAGGATGGGCAAAGTAGCTGCCTCTGGATTTCCATATCAGCCATGTAAAAAAAAAAGACAAGAAAAATTAGAGAAAAAAAATTGTAAATGCTTCAATTTGCATTTAAAGTTCATCATTTCTCTCTCTGGAGGTGGACAGCATTTTTCATCAATAGTCCTTTAGAATTGTCGTGGATCATTGTATTGATCAGAGTAGCTAAATCTTTCATAGTTGATTATTGCTATTACTATGTACAGTGTTCTTCTGGTTCTGCTTGATTCACTTTGCATCAATTCTATAAGTCTTCCCAGGTTTTTCTGAAACCCATCCCTTGTCATTTCTTGAAACACAATAGCATTCCATCACAATCATATAACACAACTTATTTGGCCATTCTCCAATTGATAGGCATCCTCTCAATTTCCAATTTCTTTCACAAAAAGAGATGCTATAAATATTTTTGTACAAATCCTTTTCTCTGATCTCTTCAGAATATAGACCTTTTAGTGGTATTACTGAGTCAAAGGATAAGCACAGTTTTATGGCCCTTTGTGTGTACTTGCAAGTTGTTCTTTAGAATGGTTGAACTAATTTACACCTCCATCAGTAGTGCATTAGTGTATTTATTTTTCCACATTCAGAGGTAGTTACCTGCTTAATAGCCTCCCTTTTGGTAGGGAGAGTCTAAATCATGGGGTCTGGGGGAGGCTGCATTGTCCGGGCCTGCCAGACACGGGGATCCCAGGGGTCCCAAAGTACCTACCATGATTCTGCAGCTACTCTCAGTTGCCCCAACGACTCTGCAGCTACTCTCAGTCACCCCAACGACTCTTCAGAGGAAAACTCCGGATATGGACAGAATAGTCAGACACACCTCAGTGAAGTGGCTAAGCGTCTTTATTGTCTTACATATCTCCTGTTGCTGCCCCCTCCCCCCCGCCCCAGCATTATTCACCTGCCCCTTTTATTCCCTCTTCGTCTGCCCTTTGTCAGGTGTCCCAGCAACAAGATCCTGATAGGTAGGGAGTGCTCCTCCATTGATGGTGCATGCTCAATGCCCACGTGTTTGACATGCAGTCATCAAGGCAGAGTACACACCTGGATGCCTCTTAGACCCGCCTCAGGTTTTCCTTGTTAGCAAGGACACACTGACCGAGGTCAGACATCTAGGTACGCAAATAGCTCTAAGGGGCCCTTACACTGCATGTGTTTTCCTTGTGGGAAAATGGGACCTATCAGAGAGAGAAAAGAAATCTGTTAATAGTTTATCGGCTATTGTGAGTCCCTTTACATGTTTTCTGTGGTTGTTTGTGGACTCCTTTACATTTTCTACATTTTCAGTGGGGTGAAACAGCCCCTGTCCTTTACACAATAAATGAATTTATAACCTTGAATACCTGTGTAAAAACTGGAGACAGTTTTGCCCAAACGTGTGGATGGGTACATGTGAACTATATCAGAAGATTTCAAAAAGTAAATTCAGAGTTGGGACAGTATGAGCCAAAGAGAATTGACTTTTTAGGACTGCTCCCATTATTGGACCTTGTCCATGTGAACTTAGAACCTGAGAACACTGGGCCATGGATTATAAATGTGAGGACATTTATGAGAATTAATTATGTGTAACTGAATTATTTAAAAATTACATATTTGTTCATCTGTGCCTGACTCTTCATGACCATATTAGAGATTTTCTTGGCCAAGATATCGGAGTGGTTTTGCCATTTCCTTCTTCAGCTCATTTAATAAATGAGCAAAGAGGGTTAGGTGACTTGCCCAGGGTCACAAAGCTAGTAAATGTCTGAGGCCAGATTTGAACTTAGAAAGATAAGGTCTGGCACTCTCTAAATTAGTTTGCCCTAGGTTTGAAACATTAATGAATCCCATTTAGATGTTACTTCTAGTCATTCTCTTTCAATTCATAAAGCTGTCCTCTAGTCTCTGATCTTAAGAGTCACTTTCTTCTTTTTAAAGGCCATCCCAGGGGTGGCTAGGTGGTGCAATGAATAGACCACCAACCCTGGAATAAAATCTGGCCTCAGAAATTAACACTTATTAGCTGTGTGACCTTGGGCAAGTCATTTAACCCCAATTCCCCTGCCATCCCCCCTCCAAAAAGCAAAATAAATAAATAAAGGCCATTCCACATACATCCAATCTGAGGTCTAGGATGAGTCCTCCATTTCACTCTTAGATCTCTGCAGCAGAGAGTTCTATACAGGCTCTAGATGCACCTCCTGTGGCTTCTAGCCAAAGCTTCTTTCTTGTCAACAATGAACAAAACGGGTGTCCTTAAGGTTGTCTATAGAGATCTTGATTAATCTTTTTTTTAATATTTTTTTCAATCAGCAAAATTCTGCCTTCTCCTGCCCCAACCCTGCCCTTCAACTGAGAAGGGAAGAAAAACAAACCCCTCTCACAAACTGGCATAGTCAAACAAAACACATTTTCACATTGGCCTTGTCCAAAAAAAGGAAGAAAAAAAGGAAAGAATCACACTCAGCCTGCTGAGTCCTTTACCTCCCTGTTAGGAGTTGGGGAGTATGTTTCATCATTGGTATACTAGTTGGTGGGGGGCCTAGGTGGTGCAGTGAATAGAGCAGGGGCCCTGAAGTCAGGAGGACCTGAGTTCAAATCTGACCTCAGACACTTAACACTTATTAGCTGTGTGACCTTGGGCAAGTCACTTTACCCCAATTGCCCTGCCTTCCTCCCTCCAAAAAAATTTTTTTTTAATAGAATACTGATTGTTTATTAGTTGATCAGAGTTCCTAATCATTTCAAAATGGTTTATCTTTATCACATTTGGCACCATGTAAATTGTTCTCCTGGTTCTGTTCATTTTACTCTGCATGAATTCAAGTCTTCTAGGTTTCTCTGAAACCATCCCCTTCATCATTTCTTACAGCATTTCTTATAGTATTCCATCACATTTAT
The DNA here is from genome assembly GCA_028627135.1 of Pseudochirops cupreus. Classification (NCBI taxonomy): domain Eukaryota; kingdom Metazoa; phylum Chordata; class Mammalia; order Diprotodontia; family Pseudocheiridae; genus Pseudochirops; species Pseudochirops cupreus. The sequence goes on from CM053582.1 coordinate 303,420,452, forward strand.
ATACTAAAACTTAATTTCTCAATTTAGAGCCATCACCTCAGATTCTCATTCTTTGCCACCTCAAAAAGAGTTATTATATATTTTTGCCTATCCAATTGGTTTACTTACAGATTTTGTACAGTCATTCCAGATGTGTCCAACTCTCTGTGATCCCATTTTGGGGTCTTTTTGGCAAAGATACTGGAGTGGTTTGCTATTTCCTTCTCCAGTTCATTTTACAGATGAGGCAAACGGGGTTAAGTGACTTTCCTAGGGTCAAACCCCTAGCAATGGTCTGAGGCTGCATTTGAATTCAGGAAGAAAAGTCTTCCTTATTCCAAACCCAGTGCTCTATTTATTGCACTACCTAGCTGCCCCATTGCTTAAGATCAATTCCTCCCTTAATCTACCCTCCTTTTAATGTCCCTGTCTTTATGCTTCCCTTTCACTCCTATTTCCCTGTTGAGTGAAATATATTTCTAAACCCAACTCTATATTTGTTCTTCCCTCCTTTGACCTGTTCATATGAGAATGAGATCCAAATGGTAACCTCTCCTCCCTACTAGCTCCTCATCTGTATGTAGGTTTACTTGTGCACCTTGATCATGTGAGATATTTTTTCCTTAAACTTTCCTTTCCCTTCCCTATCAGTGTATTCCTATTCTTCTCTCTTTCCATTCTTCTCTTAAGGTCACCAAGACATAACAGAACCACTCTCTGTCTTCTGTCTTAATTGGACTCTTTCTACATCACCTGTTGATATTCAAAGGGGACACATGTATTGCCTCCCCAATTTGATTGTAATTGGTTTTTTTCTTGTTTAGTCCTTTATCCTCATTGTTTGTTCGTGTTTACCTTTTCACGTTTTTCTTCACTTCAAAGTTTCCACACAGTTCTGGTCTTTTCATCAGGAATGCTTGAAGTCCCATTTTACTGAATTCCCTCTCAACTCCACCCCTGCGGGATTAACTCAGTTTTGCTGGGTAGGCTATTCTTGCCTGTAAGCCCACATCCTTTACCTCCTGGAATACTGTGCTACAAGCTCTTTGCTCTCTTGTAAAAGTAACTGCTAAATTGTGTGTTATCCTGACTGTGGCTCCTTGGCGCTTGTAACTCTTTCTTTTCGGCTGCTTGCAGTATTTGTTCCTAGACCCTAGAAGCTCTGAGTTTGTGCTATAATGTTCCCGAGGATGTTAATTTTGGTGTTTTTATTGAGAGGTGACCATTTGATTCTTTCTACAGTCGTTTTGCTGTCTGGTCCTAAGAGATCTGCACAATTTTCTTTTATGATTTCTTGAAACGTGCTGCCTGGGCCCTTTTTTAAATCCTGACATTCAAGGAGCCCAATGAGTCTTACATTTTTTTCCTCCATAATCTGTTTTCTAGGCCAATGTTTTTGCTATGAAAGACCTCACATTTTCTTACATTTGTTCAGTCTTTTGACTTTGTTTTAATATTTTTTGTTATTTCATGAAATCATCACCTGATATTTGGGTCATTCTAATTCCCAAGGATTTTGAGAAAGCTTTTGTGCTCAGCTGTTAATTCTCTTCTTAACGCTTTCTTCCCCAGATATCATTTCCATTTCAATTTTTCCCCTAACATTCTCATTTCATTTTAAAAAATACTTAGTTCTTACTTCATATCTTTGAGGAATTCTAGCTGAATTTGTGCCTAAGCTGTGATTTTCTTTGAAGCTTTCCCTGTGGATATTTTGGAGTCACTCTCCTCTTCTAGGTTTGTGTCTTGAGTGTGTCTGGCATCATAACAGCTTTTGGTGGTGGGATTCTTTCTTTTGTTTGCTTATCTTTCCAGCCTGCTCCCTGACTTTGGATCTGAGGTTATGTTTGGGCTCTCCACACTTTCGGTAGGGAAGGTCTTGTCTGGACCTTTTGCTGCTTCATTTGGAGTACTGATGATTGTGTTATCCTAGACTCTAAGAAACAGTTCAAGCTCAGGGTCTGTAAGTTTTCAGTCTTCCTGAAATGCTCCAATCCAGGGCAAAGTCTGATTATTTCTCCTCCCCACCCCCACCCACACCCCCAGTCCAAGTTCTGAAAGTTTCTGACCTGCATTTGGGTCAGAGCAATCATAGCAGTAGTGGACTCAGCCACTGTTGGTAAGCTAGGATGTTCCGCTGGTTCAGAGTAACAGAACTGCAGCCTCCTCTTTGATCTGGGATTCCTGCCCTGGTTATTTCTCTATGGGCTTCAGACTAGGCTAAAAACTAGAACTGCTCCTAGAGTCTACAACACACTACTGCTTAAGGCTCCTCTCTTCTTACATTGCCTAGGGCCTGCAAACACTCCTTACCCTGGATGCAGGTCCTGTCCTCTGTCCACCCTGGATCAGTGACCTGGAGCAGGGTTTTGTTGTTCAGTCATTTCACTCATGTTCAACTTTTCATGACCCTATTTGGGGTTTCCTTGGCAAAGATACTGTAGTGGTTTGCCATTTCCTTCTGCAGGTCATCCTACTGATGAGGAAACTGAGGCAAACAGAATTAAGTGACTTGCCCTGGGTCACACAGCTACTACGTGTCTAAGGCCAGATTTGAACTCTGGGCCCAGCACTTTATCTACTGCACCAACTGGGTAGCGAGCAACAAAACTGTCAGCTGACACCCACTCCTATCTCAAGTGCCCTGATATGGGACTGGAACATCCTCTTGCCTTGTACTCAGCCTCTCACTGGGCACTGGGCTGCCTGCCTCCTGTGTGGCATGGTCTTGGCCAGAACTGGTCCCCAGTGTTCACAGAGCTCTTCCTCTGTTTCCCTATACTGACATGGGTTAGAAAAAGGACATGACTTTTTTTCGTGGATTTCTCTACTAGGATTCAGTCTGGTCCTTTTCTAAATCTGTCTGGAGAAGTTTGGCATGGTGCAGGGTTGGGGTGAGGGGAATATTTGGAGGATAGGTTGAGTTTCTACTACCTTGTCTCTGCCCTGTTGTTGATTAGTCTTTACTCAGTCACTTCATGAAGCACCATCTTGCCCTACCCAACTCACTGGTCTTCCCAGTTTTGTTCTCTGTTCTCACCACTCTTTCATAAGCCTTGATCCAATCTGGGTGACCAGGATCTCCCTGCCTATTGTGGAACCACTCTGCATCTCTCAGTCATCTGTAAAATATTAGTAGTAGACAATAACATCATTATCTGCTTCAAAGGGTTGTGATGAAGAAAACTCTTTTTAAACCATAAAGTATCATGTGAATATAAGTTGTTTTGTTGACTTTAGAAATTATTAGTTTTATTTCTCTCATCTGGCAAATGAAGAACCTGGAACCCAGGGAATCTAAATGACTCATACAAAGTAATATAGACTATTTTATTGGGCAGAAAAGACAACCTAAAAACTCTCTACCTCACCCTTTCCCAATAATCTTGCTGCTCCAAAAATCTTTTGATATGTATTTCCACAGATGAAACTGCTTTTTCTGACATCATTTCTATCAAGGGTCTCATTGCCCAGAATCTTTGTAATGGACTCCTGGGTCCATGTTGCCTAGAACTTCCAAGTGTTGTTCCTGACCTCAGTCTCCTAGTAAGGGTTTGGAATCCTTATTGCTTTACTTGCTTAGAATCTACACCTCTTTCCTGCATGTGGCTAACTTCCTTCCTGCTCCTCTGTTCCTTAGCTGTCCTCTAGACCTAATTAAAATGAAAACAATTCTCTAAAAAAAAATTACTAAAATAAGCATAGGGGCAAAAAGCATAGTAGACAAATGGCAGATTCTAAGACCCGTTTTCAGGTCATGCTTCTGGCACATACTAGCCGTGTGACCTTAGGTAAGATAGGTAACTTCTTAGTACTTCAAACATCTAAGATGAGAAATTGCCCAGTTGCATTGGTAGAGAGAGTTCTCAACATCAGTGAAATCATCAGTCCCAACAGAGAAAAAGATACTGTACACTGTTAATTTTTCTTCATTAACATCTGACATATTTTAAAATGTTTAGCCATAAGTTTCAACCTGCCCACAGAAACCAGCCAAATTCAGTAGTTGTTACCCAAATACTGACAAATGCTGACTCTGGCCAGACACCGAGATAAAAGAGTGCTACAGGCAAGCCCTAGGTGGGGAATTCCTGAAATTTGAGGCTCAGGAGATTTCTTGGTGATCTCAGCAGTCACAATTCAGAAAGAGCTGGGCTACCTCTCATATTTATACTTCTTGATCATGACAAGAATTTGGAAGCAGCCCAGTGGGCTGATCTAGCCCTCTGGGAGCAGGTGTACAGAGTTTCCATTTACACAGCCCCACAAAAATACCCAACCATCCTGGCCACAGTTGTTGTGGAAATTTCTGGATGATATTCAACACTAGTTCTTTGAAGACTGGTCTAAATGTAACTAGCCTCTTGTCACAGGCTTCATCTTGAAACAAGGGTTATGAGTAAATGGAAGGAACGATTTTGGTTTCTATTTTCTTTTGAAAAGATGCAATCCTCTAATGAAAAAAGAACCTGCAACATTTTACCCATGGCAATGAATTTGGAAAAAAAAATTGACCCATAAGTGCTGATGAAAACATAATCATTCACTATTAAATTATTGTGTTCAGAGCCTGTGGTCACTAGGACTTTACTATATCATGCATGGTGCTTAGTTTCTTATATTTATCCAAAAAAGGGGGCTTTTAAACTGAGGTCTATGAACTCACAAGGAGTTCTTGGATACCTTTAAGATGTCTATTATTCCCTATAAATGGTCAAAAGCTATGAACAGGCAGTTTTCAGATGAAGAAATTAAAGCTTATCTATAGTCACATGAAAAAAAATGCTCTAAATCACTATTGATTAGAGAAATGCAAATCAAAACAACCCTTAGGTACTATATTACACCTATCAGATTGGCTAACATGACAAAACAGGAAAATGATAAATGCTGGAGATGTGGGAAAATTGTAACACTAAGGCATTGTTGGTAGAGTTGCAAACTGATTTGACCATTTTGGAGAGCAATTTGGAATATGCCCAAAGGAATATAAAACTGTGCATATACTTTGATCCAGCAATACCACTTCTAAGACTGTATTCCAAAAAGATCATAAGAATGGGAAAAGGACCCATATGTACAAAAGCATTTATAGCAGCTCTTTTTGTGGTGGCAAAGAATTGGAAACTGAGGTGAAGCCCATCAATTTGGGAATGACTGAACAAGTTGTGGTACATGAATGTTATGGAATACTATTGTGTTATAAGAAATGATGAAGGAAGAAAAGCCTGGAAAGACTTGTATGACATGATGCTGAGTGAGATGAGCAGAACCAGGAGAACATTATGCAATGACTAACTTTGATAGGCTTAGCTCTTCTCAGTAATGCAAGATTCTAAGACAACTCCAAAAGGCTCATGATGCAAAATGCTATCCACATCCAGAGAAAAAGCTACACAGTCTCAATGCAGACTGAAGCATATTTGCTCTCTCTTTCTTTTTTGTTTTGTTTTGTTTTATTCTTTCTCATGGTTCATCTCATTGGGTCCAATTCTTCTTTACAACATAACTAACGTGAAAATATGTTTAATGTGAAAGTATATGTAGGGCCTATATCAGATTGCATGCCATATTGGGGAGGGAGGAGAGGAGAGAGGCAGAGAAAATTTAAAACTCAAAAGCTTGTGGAACTGAATGTTAAAAGCTAAAAATTAATTAATTAATTTTTGAAAAAAAGATGTCTGTGAACTGGGAAGGGGAAAACATATCTTTATATAATAAGTTTAAAGACTAGACATATCTAGTGTGTCCTCCTCCCACTTTTAACCAAGGGAGATGTTAATTCATGCCAGGAAGGGAAGCAGGAGGTTGGATCCAGAGAGGCTGACCCCTCTGCCCTACTTGGAGAGAGAGAGTACTGACCAGAATTATGTCTATTAGCTCCCTTTAATATTGTTAGTCTAGGGAATGTAATTTTTAGGTTCAATCTAAACTCCTGATTGCTATTTCTGAATGTGGAAGTTGCTTCATCAAGCTTTAAATCCAAGGTTTGATTCCCTTCCCTCCAAATGCCAACTTTCCAATAACCATACCTGGAAATAGCCAAACCATTTATCCAAGTCGATAACAAAACAGAAATCAGAGAAAGCACAGGTATGAGATTACGTATCAGATAACGCAGAGTGAAAGACCCCTCTCACTGGGACTGAGGTAAATCTCAGCTCACCCAAGAGAGAGATTCCCAGATCTCACCCAAAGGGGAAATTCCCTAAAATCTCTAGAGCAGCAAGCTGGGAAGAGGGATGTGACAGAGACCACCAGCTCCTCTCATGTTGGCTTCTCCTCAGTCTTTTTCTCCCTTCAGCAACCTGAAGTGAAGTTGGTATCCACTCTCAAAGCTAGGAGCCAGAAAATGATCCCAAAGAAGACTGAAGAGCCTGGAGAGAACAAAGAAATTGCATCTCACTTCTTTCTCAACAATTTCACCTTACCCTTCACACAGGCACAGGGCATTGATCTCTACCAATGAGGAGAGAGCCCCATAGCAATGGGTTTGGGGGCTCAAGTCATATTCATTTTCGCTAATCTCAATTAAAATTTAGCATTTCCTTTAATTTTGAATTTTTTTGACAACATTATTCTAAGAAGGTATCTGTAGGCTTCAGCAGACTGCCAGAGAGCTCCATGACACAAATAAAATTAAGAATCACTGATGTGAATATTTGAATATGACCTTCACGCATTGTCTTAAAACTAAACCAAGTATGGGACCATGGAAGTGGCACTGGCTCTTGAGTCACATCAAATCATGCCATTAATGTTTACCACCAGTGTGACATGGAGCAAATCAATTAGATGTCTCTTGCCAGTCCTAGACCCATGATCCCATGATCCAGTTGATGTATGATCTGACTAACAAAGGGACTCCTTTCAATAAGGAAACTATCCATGCCTACCCATCTAATGGAACTATTGTTCAAGTTATCTCATTAATTCATCATGGGTAAGTCTTAAATGGAATACAAAGTCTATATCTTCTCTGCGAAAATGAAAAACAAACAAAAACTTTATCTGAGGCAGAAAAGAAATACCTGGTGTCCTGGAGACTGTGCATCGGTGTTCAGATAGCAGGTTATTTGCTGTACTTTATGAATCACATGTTAATTTTTTTAAAGGATGCTTTTACATTTCATATTATAATGTAACCTTTCAGACCTTAAGGTCAGGAAAGAATGCTATATTGGTCCTAGACTACAATAGAAATAAGGAGTTAATTGGAAAAGAAAATGTTACTTGAATCCATAGAGAAAACCATGGTATGATGAGTCTTCATCTGACTCTGAGGATTTCATAAACATTAGAGGGTGATAGTTTCTCTCCATTAAATTTTAATATTAGCCACATGCTGATAACTCCTTCTTAAAGAAATAAACAACACTAACCAAGTAACTTTATGTTCTAGTAAAGAGAATAGCTTTTACCACCTCTTTTTCAGCCCCAAAATTTTGTGACAAGTCTTTTTTGCTTCCCACGACCAGAGTCTCGAGTTATAATTTGTCAATATCAATTTTGAAAGCTACATTTTTTCAAGTTGACTTTTTGCCAGCTTAAAAAAAGTGAAAAATTGGTTTATTTAAAGCAAATTCATAATAATGATAATATTCTATCTGGGATCAGGGACTTCCTAAATAGGAAAAAAGGTGGTATAGGTGGGGGCTTAACTGTCTATGGATACCAATATCAGATGATGCATCTTTGCACCCTTTTGTAAACCATAAAAGAGGGATTCACAGCTACCAAAATGATTTTCCTTAAGCGCAGATCTAACTGCTTTTCTACTCAATACATTTCCTATTGCATCTAAGTTAAAACATACAGTCCTGTGTTTGCTTTTCAAAGCCTTAACAACCTGACCCCAGCCTCTCTTCAGCCTCATTACCCGTTAGGAGCCCTGAAACACTATATGATACATCTAAACTGTTTCTCACACTTGGCTTTTCATTTTCAATCTCCATGCCTTTCCCTTGGCCATTCCCCCTTGCCCAGAATGCTTTACTTCTTTACCTCTGCCTCACCAAATCCTTCTCTTCCTTCAATACACAAATCAAACAATACCTTCTACATGAAACCTTTTTTTTTCTTTTTAGAGGGGGGAGGGCAGGGCAATTGGGATTAAGTGACTTGCCCAAGGTCACACAGCTAGTAA
>CM053582.1:303429076-303488313 GCA_028627135.1 Pseudochirops cupreus
TCTAGACCCACTGCCCAATCACAAAGCTACAAGGCACAGGCATTCCTGGAAAACAAGCCTGGCGCCACGGGCTCCACGTGACCACATTCAGCCTATTAGGGAACAGAGTATACTTTCAACTATCCAAGGGTCCTCAGAGTCACGTAGCCACTTTAGCAAAGGGCCTAGGGGCAGGGAAGATCTTCAGACTCCCATAACAGCATGGCACAATGACTGGCACACAGTAGTGCTGCAGAACTGATAGCTGTTACTATTATTCCCCCAGTGTTAGCTGCCGGCGGCCGGCTCCTCCGTTCTGTTTAACCCATTGACATCCATGAGCTTTTACGAAGGGACATTTACTCCAAAAACAGGCGTTTCCCTCCAGCGCCTGGGGAGAGAAGCACCTGCTTTCTCCTCTGTCACCTCCAGCTCTTGCAAGAGGAGACTGACTTGAACCGGCGCTGACTCCATCAGGTCCACATCCAGATTCAGGCTTGCTGCTGAGCTTGCTCTTCTTTCAGAGCTGCTGGGCGGGACCCGGGAGGTAGCTCCCTTTAACTGGGGCTTCAGAGCTGGGCCGGCTCATAAGCAGGCATAGATTCAGCTCTCAAATCTCCCGGACCTGGGGTGGCTTAGCCTGTTTCTGTATCCCCGGCACTTAGCGTGATGCTCCTTGATCGATTGATTCATGTTTGTGAGGCAGCTAGGTGAAGCAGAGAGAGCGTTGGGCCTGGAGCCAGAAGAACTGAGTTCAAGTGTGTCCTGAGACATTCACTAGCTGTGTGACCCGTGCCAAGTCACTGAACTTCTTTCTGCCCCTGTTTCCTTGACTGTAAAAGGATAATAATAATGCCTACCTCCCAAGGTTGTTGTGAATATTAAATGAGATAATATTTTAAAGGGCTCAGCACAGTGCCTGACAAGCAATAGGTATTTAATCTATGTTTTTTTTCTTTCCTTCCTTCCCTCCAGGCCCTGCAGCTTGGTGCTGCTCAAAGCTGACCGAGTCAAAGGGTCTACGCTTCCCCCAGTCAGGGAAGTGCCCATGGACTGCAGAGTCAGAGGAGCTTTCTGAGACCTGCCAAGAATCGGAGTCAGAGGGAACTACCATCTGAGTCAGGGAAATAGATAAAAGTATTGGCTTCGTCCTGAACCGACCTCTAATGGCAATTCTATCTTCAGCAGCATCCCCAAAAAGGGTCACCCACTTTGGCAATGGGAATCCGCAACGGCAATCACACAATTCAGGTCAACCAATCAACCAGTGAGCATCTAGCAAGCACTTACTCTGTAGCAAGCCCAGAACAAACCGCTGGAATTTCAAAGACAAAAATGGAACAGTCCCTGACCTTGAGAAGCTTATATTCTATTGGGGGGGAACGATACAAATTAGATACAAAATAAATGTGAGGTCATTGGGGGAGCACCAGCCCCTGGAGGGATTGGGAAAGGCCCGATGCAGAAGGCTGCCCTTGTGCTGAGCATGAGAATAGGGAATTTCAAGAGACAGAGGTGAGGAGAGAGTACTACAAGCGCAGAGGGGAGCCAGGGCAGAGCCAAGATGCAATGCCATGTGTGAGGAGCTTTAGGGCCGCTGGTCTGGCTGGAGCACTAAGACTGTGAAGGAGAGTGATGGGTAACGAGGCTGCAAAGATAGGCTGAGATCTGTTGTAAGGGACTTCAAATGCCAAACGGAGGTGTTTATATTTGATCCAAAGGCAATAATACTTGAGTGTAGCTAGCCAGGAAGGAGTACAAGGATGAATGGCAGGGCCGGCCAGAAGGTTAGAAACACTCAGTGTACTCTCTGTACCTGCTACCATGGAGACGGTCTGACACCCCCCCCCCCCCCCCGTCTATTTTATAGGTCTCCTAAAATTGCCACCCACTTTATATTACTCAGATAAATTACTTCTCCCAAAGTTCACATTTAATTGGCATTCCCCTGGCTCCTCCCTCCTCCTTTTGGCAATGCTCATTGGTTCATTCCTCATCCACCTAAACCTTTAACCTTTTATGTCCATGTGGGTCTTCTCAAGCTGGTAAGGGGAAGGGAACAACCGTTTTATTAAGCGCCCACTGTGTGACAGGCAGCGTGTCAAAGTCTTTACAAATATTATCTTATTTGATTTGTGATTTTGTGAGGACAGTACCTTGGGAGGCAGGGGCTCTTACTGTTATTTTCATTGTACAGATGAGAAAACTGAAGCAGGCGGCAATTAACTGACACACAGCTGGTATCGGAGGCGGGATTTGAACTCGGATCTTACTAACTCTAGGTCCAACGTTCTGTCCACTGGGCCACCTAGGGAGGGAGGCGTTGCTTATGTTGCGTGGAAAAATCTATTAAGAAAAAGAAAAAAACAAAGAAGTTCAGAAGGAAACACAAACAAGCAAGACAACTTTGTTGTTATTTCAATTGTGTCTGACTGTGACCTCATTTGGGGTTTTCTTGGCAAAGATACTGGAGTGGTTTGCCGTTTCCTTCTGCAGCTCATTTTACAGATGAGAAACTGAGGCAAACAGAGTTAAGTGACTTGCCCACAGTCACACAGCTAATAAGTGTCTAGGACTTATTTAAGGGATATGAACTCGTGAAGATGAGTCTTTCTGATTCCAAGCCCAGTGCTCCATCCACTGTGCCGCGGGCACCTTTCTTACTCTCCTCTAAAATTTAATCCACATTAAAAAAAATTTTTTTTTGCAGGGGGGAATGCAGGGCAATTGGGGTTAAGTGACTTGCCCAAGGTCACACAGCTAGTAAGTGTTAAGTATCTGAGGGCACATTTGAACTCAGGTCCTCCTGACTCCATGGCCAGTGCTCTATTGACTGCGCCACCTAGCTGCCCCATTTAATTTACATTTTGAAAAAGTTAAACATGCCTAACAGAAATTCATGGCTACCTATATAAGCCTTTTTTTTTGCTCTTTGTAAATAGAAACAATTGGTTTTTGTTGATGACTGTTAAGTTCACAATAAAAACAATATAAAAATCTGTAAGAGCTCTTAGACCATGGAGTACAAAGTAAGGACCTGGGAGCTAGAGGAGGTACAGTAAGCTCAAGGAAGAACAAAGGTTTTCAGTTTCAGGGCTGATGACCCGACCTTCTTGGATGACCATATTTGATTCTCAACATCTGCTCCCACACTCTTCTAAGGGAGAGTAGTGTCTGATCTTCTTTGGGTTTGAAGGAGCTTCTGTTTCTTTCAGGCACGGGTGATGATGTGAGTAAATATGTCTCCCCATCAACTCTCAAACCCTAATAGGGAGGTATGTCTTAGTGCATCCACAAGTCAAAGTAAACTTTCACTCCCACCTATTCATATCAGAGAATATTATGAATGTGGACTTTAAGAGATTAAAAATTAAAATTAAAATATGACAGTGAAAACTCAAGTCTTTAGTTTTCCACAGATTCACAGATAATTCTGAAACAGAATCAAATTGCAAGGTAAGAGTTAACTTTGAATGACTGTGACCTTTTGTTTCTGGTTTCATTTGAAGACAGTGGTTTAATTAATGTTAAGGGGAAAGTAGGTAACATGACATTGATTGCCATTTTGAGAATTTTTTAAAATTACATGAACTTTATTATAATTATACACAAAAGGTACAATATGCCTGCATTGTAATTACACAGTTGGGTCCTATCAATATCTAGCAAGTTATATATGTGATGGTGTGAGGTCTGGGTTGGGGAAAAGGCTGAGTATTGCGAGGTACAATGGAGAAAGAATGGCATTTGAAATTAGAGGACCTGGGTTTAAATCTCATCTCTTTTGTATGACCTTTGGACCTCGGTGTGCTTATTTGTAAAATGAGGGGGTTGAACTCTAAATCTGTGGTCTTATCATCCTATGATACAGCGGAATAGGGACTGGGCTAGGAGTTAGGAGATGAGTTCTAGTCGTGGTTCTTCCACTAATAGGACTAGGGGCAGGTCCCTTTCTCTTGACCTCAACTGCCTATGCTGTATGATAAAAGGACTGGACTAGATTATCTCCAAGGCCCCTGCCTACTCAATCAACCCATCTCAATGAACTGCCCTTGACATGCACTGATTCCAGATATCATTTGCCTAAAAACATTCCTTGTGGCACAATAGTGAGGCAGATTGAGACTTGATTTCATACAGTTCTCACTTAACTAGAAAAGTCCCTAAGAAAATAAGTACAGTTATCCCTTCCACATCATGACTTTCCCCATCACCATTTCGATATGTCAGCATAAGAAATTAAATGGGAATTTTGGGGGAGTTTTGCAAAAGCCACAGACAACATGCAAAGGCCAATAGATGACATAGAAAAAGCTTAGAAACTCAGAAATGTATAAAATATATATACATAGAATTGTATAGTATCAACATGTTTTCTCTTTTAATACCATAATAATTAGAAGGGACGAAAGGGAGGGCTAAAAAATGTTATACAGATTTTCCTGATCAAGTGCCATGGCCCCTAACCCCAATGCAATGTGGAAGGAGTAACTGTACTAGCCCTGGTGGCAAGGATGTTGCACACAGTAGGCACTGTTTATTTAATTTAATGAATAAATGAAGAATTTATTAAATATTTATATGCTTACTATGCACTAAGCACTATGCTAAATGTTGGAGATAAACAGAAAAGTAAGACAGACCCTGCTTGCATGGTGCTCACATTCTCATGGAGAAGACAACATACATTGACGATCAGAGGGAAAGATCCCATAGCCCCTAGGGTGCAGTTACAAAGCAGATAGCAATTCCTCTTCCTTAATGTCATTTCCACTGATAAAATCACTGTACTTCCTAAGAGGGGTCCAATTGACAGTGCCAAGGACTCAGAACTCTCTTTTCTGGGTCTTCACTAGTTCCGGTCATAACACCTGCAGGAGCTGTTGCTGGGGTGCATCTCCATGGGGGCTGCTTCTCAGAATAGTGGTTGAGGACCCTTGACTGGAAGCATTGCTATTCCAAAGTTTCTTGGATTCGGAGACCTGCACTGTCTCCATCGGGGGAGATTGCGGGCAAGGTGGTAGCAATAATTTCACTTGCCTGGGACAAAAGGATTGAATCCTCTTCCCTTGGATTCTTTACTCTCATTTTGCCTAGTTTTTGGACTGTTTCATTGGACCCCAGCCATGATTAGCCTAAGCTCATTACATATATCATTTGCTGCCTCATTATTAAATTCTCTACTACACCTAACAGACAAGCTATTCAGAAGCAGGTTTATCTTTTTTTTTTTTTTTGCTTAATCCTATATGGCTCCATGTACTAACAAGTTCCTAGTAATGCTCTCTCATGCTGTTGTCCGACTCTTGCCACCCTTCCTTATATCAGGAGGGAATGTCTCTCCTCTTCCAGAGACATTACGTGAGAGGTAGAAGGCTCCCTCCCCACTGAGTGGCTTCAGTTGGGACAGGAAATTATTGCTTTTCCTCTTCTGTTTTCCATTCTAATACTCAACATTGAACCTGTTATGACTGGGGTTCTCAGATCACCTCTTAAGATTGAGGGAACTGAGTTTCAGACTTCTGACATACCAAATACACCTCCTTGGGCTGTTTCAGGAAAGCTTTATTACAGAGTACCTAATATGAAAAGACTGACCTCCCCAGCCCCACTCACCCCAATTATGGATCCCTATGCCAGCCAGCTTCTTTCCACTACAAACTAGTGGTCTATTATCATGTAGCCCTGGAGTCCTCATCTCTCTTCATTTTCTCCCATCATAGTATAGTACAACTGTAGTTCCAGGTTCTAGTCCTTGTTTTGTTACTAACTTTCTACAGGATCTCAAGAAAATCACTTCACTTTGCTAAGGCTCAGTTTCCTTTTGTTTTACTTAAGAGTTAGAGGTTTGGGCTAGGTAGTCTCATATGTTTCAACATTCTTCACCCTCACTTCTGATTTCTGTCTTATGGGATCTTTCACCACCCTTTTTGTCAGTCATCAATATTTTCCTCTTCTTGCTCTAGAACAGCGGTTCTCAATCTGTGGGTTATGTTCAATTTAAATACATCCTGCATATCAGATATTTACATTATGATTCATAACAGTAGCAAAATTACAGTTATGAAGTAGCAACAAAAATAATTTTATGGTTGGGGGTCACCACAACATGAGGAACTGTACTAAAGGGTCACGGCATTAGGAAGGTTGAGAACCACTGCTCTAGAACAACTCCCTGGAAGAGGAGAAAGATTCCATTTTGTAAAAAAAAAAAAAATGTATCTGGCAAGAAAAAATAGCAACCGCTATCTAAGATGGAAAATTCTAGGGTGGATGAGTTTTGGACATTCCATCACTTCATTCAAAGTTTAAAAGGTTAAAAGAAAACACAATTTTCTGTCATGGATTTTGAAGAAGCTTCTGAGAGGCCATAATTGGTCAGCCTCATCAAGTTGTCTTTTGGGCAATGTATACTTCAGTTATTAATTTCTCTATGAAAAATAATTCAGTATAAGTATAAATAATTTTCTCTTCTTCAAATTAAACAAAGGGCAACAGAGAGCAATATACAATTGGTGCCAAGTAATGACTACTGATAAAAATCACAGAATTTCTGATTTGGGAGGAATGTCAGAAGCATTTAGATCAACCTGTACATGAGCAGGAACCACTTCCACAATGTCCCCACAAATGGTCATGGCATTGCAGACCTAGACCTGAAAGGTATTCATGTAATCCATCTCCTCCTTATTTTACAGATGAGAAAAGTGATGCCTAGAGAAGTGAGGTGATTTGCCAAAGGTCATACAGGTAGTGAGCATCAGAGGTGGGATTTGAATCCGGGTCTTCAGACTCCAGATCCAGTGCTTTGAGCCCCCCTTCCTCTCATTTTATAGAAAAGGAAACTTAAGTCCAAAGAAGTTAGTGACATTAAGTAAATCACTTCTCCTCTCTCTAGACCTCAACTTCCTCATCCCTACAATGAAGATATTAGATCAGATGATTTCTGAGGTCCCTTCCAGATCTGTCATTCTAAGTTTTTAACGTCAGCTGGAGTTTCAAATTCAGTATCACATTGTCTCCTGCATTGTTTATACAGGGCAGCACAGTGGATAAAGTACCAGACCTGGCATCAGGAATACCCAAATTCAAAGCCTCAGACACTTACTAGCTATGTGACCCTGGGCAAGTCACTTAACCTTGTTTGCCTCCATTTCCTCAGTCGTCTTTTGTGTAATATTTGTTATTGAATTCTTTTTTGAAAATCAGTTATTGATTAAGGTACATACCTGCATGTATGTATATATTGGACATCTGTAATGAGCTGGAGAAGGAAATGGCAAACTACTCCAGTATCTTTGCCAAGAAAACCCCAAAGGGGGTCATTAAGAATTAGACATGACTGAAACAAATAAACAACAACAATGAACTTCTTAAACACGCCAAATCTAGGACCCTATCCTGAATGTTAACAAGGAGTATGATGATAGGAAAAAATACATCTGTATTCCAAAACCAGACCTGGCATGTGGGTACCAATAGTGTTAGGAGGCACACTGAAGACTTTTTAATGGCTCCGCTTATCTTTCTGGATTTGGAGGTGGAAGATCATAGTTTGTCTGTCATTTACCTTCTTAGAAAAGTCTCTTAACCAACCACTTTCAGCCTCCATTTCTTGTCTGAAAAATCTCCACATTCCCATTCAGCTTTAAATTCACTATCTTAGGATCAGATAGGTACTTATTAGGTTTCTGTTTCTTTTCCCCTCCCCTTCCATCTGTCCTCTTGTCCTTTGGCACATCCATCAACACTTCATCCAAACTTGCACTCAGCCTCGAAGGCAAAGCCAAATGAACAGCTGTGTCTTTCAATCACTGTCTTTTGAATCCTCTTCCTTCATGAGCCATGCAGGGAGTGATGGGGCTAATTTGGGAAAATTTTGTCTTTTATGATTGTAGGATATTGAGTTATCAGTAGTAGTCGTTATTTTTGCAAATTGATTTGGATGTTTTCTCTCCCTTCCCTTATATCAGTTGTTTTGTATGTGAATTTGAATTCTCACCTCTGCTTGCAGTTTACTTCACTGGATCTGTTCCAATGGTTTTTATAGCTCTGAGCCACAACTATACCTTACTTGATTAAATGCATTATAAATGAGAAAAACTGTACCTAATTAACAAAAATGCCAGAGAAGTCTGCCTGGTTGAGTCATCTTCTGTGTAATATTTGTTACTGAATTCTTTTTTGAAAAGCAGTTATTGCACATATATAATGTTGATTGAAAGAGTATATATGTAAATATATAAATAATTTTCTCATCTTCAAATTAAACATGAGAGTTAAACCATTTAACACTTTAAATAGAAATGCGATTCCCCTCAATCTATGGTTGTCTCTCCCTCTTCCTGTATGGAATAGAATCTTTGGGCTCCAAATAATAATAACAGCTGGCATTTATAAAGTACTTTAAGATTGGCAAAGTACTTTACAAATATTATGTCATTGATCTTCACAACAATCCTAGGAGGCAGATGCTATTACGATCTTCATTTTACAGATGAGGAAATTGAGGCAGACAGAAGTTAAATGACACACAACTAGTAAGTACCTAGACACATAGCTGTATTCATCTTAAAAATAGTATTTTCCGCACTTTTCTGTGCTCTAATGTTTTTTTTAATTTTATTTTTTTTCATTGACTTGTTTATTTACTTTTAATTTATAAGGTTCAGTCCCACAATCCCTTGAGTTTCAAATTTTCTCCCCTTCCTCCCCTGCCATGGTGGTGTGCAATCATGCATAGGATCTGCAAATACTTTCTCTGTGGTCTGATCTTAAGGCAATGGCTTCCATGTACAAATTCTATGAGCTACAGCCTTCCTTAAGGGAAGACTGTTATGGTGGCCTCAAGACCACTGACCTTATCTTGCAACAGTATCTGAGGTCAGATCAGATCTTCCTGATTCCAGGTGCACTGCACCAACTAGGTAGAGAAAGAATATGATCACGGAGGGGAGGGGGTGACCTGACAGTGGTGGGAAAGAGATGCCAGGTTCAAGATTTAGGAGAGAGGAAGAATAGGGAAATGGCAGTTGGTTTCTCCTCACAAGGGTCAGTGTTTGGCCACACCCATTTCATTGTACTAGAAATGAGTTAGCTGTAGCCAGAGTTTGGCAGGACAAAGGTAGGTCAGACTGGAAACAACTTCTATCAGCTCCTAAAATACCCAGATCACAAACTCATGCCTGATGCCAAGAGTTCCAGGTCCAGACTTCCTCCAGAATTTCTGTCTCCTTTGTAGGCACCCCTTTGGAATTAAACTAAAACTATGCACTTCCTATACTTTCTAGCTTCTGTACCATCTGGGGACTTCTGGAATTTAGATGAGTGGCAAACTCACAGATGTTTTATTGACAATTTTATTGCTTTATGATACATTGTGCGTCAGTTATCATGTACGATTTATTCAATTCTGGATTCTAGCCTAGTAGTAAAAACAACCAAGCATCCAGGCATGTTTGTCCCTTTCTGTGGAGAGACAATGCTGTTGTGCTAGATCAGGTGACTAGAGCTCACTGAAATATAAGTCCAAAAAAGGTTAGGGGTCACCATTGGGGGAGGTCTTGGAGCTAACTTTTAACTGAGTAAATCCAATAATCCTCTTATTTCTTGACACATGAGATGAAAGAGCTGGTAGATAGATACCCCCTGAATCTCTAAGAGTCCTAGAGGAGATGAAACTTTCTCAACACTTCCACCCAGTGGAGAAAGCACAAATTACCAGGATGAATACCATGTGCCCCTAGACCTCAGATCCTTAGAGTTCAGTAGGATTGAATGAGCAACCATTAATGTCTGCTGGTAGTGGAATCAATCAATAAGCATTTATTAAACACCTACTGCATGCTAAGCCCTGTGTGAGGTGCCAGGAATGATGATGAAGATGACAAAGAAGATGAAGATAATATTTATACAGTGCTTTAAGGTTTGCAACATACTTTACAAATATTTTCTTGTATCTTCACAACAACCCAAAAGAGTAGGTCATAATAATAGCTACATTTATAGATCATTTACTATGTGCCAGGCACTCTGCTAAGTGTTTTATAATTATTATCTAATCTGATCTTCACAACAACCCTGGGAAGTAGGCATTGTTATTATTATCACCCCCATTTTACAACTGAGGGAACTGAGGCAGGCAGAAGTTAAGTGAGTCACACAGCTAGTGAGTGTCTTGAGGCTGGATTTTAACTCAGGTCTTCCTGACTCCAGGACAAGTGCTCTATCCGCTACAATACTTAGCTGCCTCAAATACAAAAGTAAGACAAGAATCATACTGGATAAGATGATGAGGATAGAGTCTACACCAATAGAGTAAGTATGCACACTCAACATAGATTCACTGGAGTTACTCTGATACTTTGTGATTATGGAATATTTGTAGAATATAAAAGTAGAGATTAGGAAACCTTGGTTTGGGGACCAGCTTTGCTTTTTAAGTGACCTCTGACCTTGGGCAGGTTATTTAAAGTTTCTAAGTTTTGTTTCCACATTCAGAAAATAAACTGATCTCATTAATTATAGGTACTCATTGTTTTGGAGCACAACCTATGTGCTCATTTGCCTATTATATTACTATATATATAGTATATATATATATGTACATGTATGTATATATATATATACATGTATATATGTATATATATACGTATGTATAAATATGTGTAATGTACATAGTTCCACAAATCCTCCATGCAAGTGCCACCCATTATTCTGTGAACCTCCATCTAGATGTCTTGACACACTGCCAAGGTACCAATGAAACTCCCATGCTGTTGTTCTCTCTGTCTCTCACTATAAGACCAGTTCCCCTTGTCATCTATCTTTCTGGGAACATCTTTTTCACCACTTTTTCCATGCTGTTCTCCATCAGTGATATGTTGTAGCTGACTTCTGCCTTGATTCTTTGGAGAATGCCATGCTGCAGGACTTTCAACTACATAGCATCAAAGTATAGATGTGTATGTGGAGAGCTAGAGAGTTGATCATGATACCCCTCATCAACCAAAGTACCCCTCACAACCAAATGACAAAAACCAAAGAAGGTTCAGCCTACAGACAAAAAAAAATATTTTGAATGAGATGCTGGTTGGTTGTTGCCCTTTATTCTTGAAGAGGATCAAAATTATATTGCTATGTTACAATCAAGTTACAGTGCGTCTGACTGTGGCTGATCAGACCAATATGAGCTCAAAGTGCTCTACCACAGGTCAGACACAAATAATCTGTGTGAAGATCTGGGGTGAATTCTCTAAATTTGTGCATCTTGTGTTTATTTTGAGCTACTTCAATTCTGCTTTACTCATAGAGCACAATGCCTTCTTTGTTGCGGGCATGCCATGCAGAGTGGTCCTTTGCCAGCATCTCCCACATCACTCAATCAATCCCAAAGTTCTTCAGAGAGACCTCAAAAATGTCCTTGTATTGCTTCTTTTGACCATCATGTGAGCACTTGTGTCACATGAATGAGAGAAGTATAGAGATATGTATATGCCCCATTATTCCCTTTAAAAATATGAAGCAGTTTTCCTTGATGGAATTCTAGTTGGTGACTCAACCTGTGACTTGGGAGGGCCATGTTGATTGAGGTGGTCAGTCAGGTTTCCTAGGACTTGCTCTCTGCTGGATATCAAGATTCATGTTTCATAAATCTTTCCTGCCTTGACAAGTTAGCTTTTTAAAGGTCACCAAGGGAACAACAAACCTTTGGCTAGCCACTGAGAGGCTCTCTCTAATTCCATCAGGGGGTATTTCTTCCCCTATCATAAAAGAGTAGCAAGGTACAGACATATTTCTGCAGTCCATCTATCATCTCATTGTCTTCTTTAGCTACATCTTCTGAGATTTTAACTGGGTGGGGATCGGAAGTGTCCTGACCAAATCTACACACTCTCTTTCCAATATATATAGTATTGGAAAATATTTTATCATGATGAAAATGTATATCAACTTTCAGGAAAGAATCAGAAAAAAATGGAATGTTTATGTCTTTATTAATGTTATGAAATCTCCCTTCTGAGAAGCTTAAGGCTAAGTACTGAAAGAACTTAACTATCATTAATACAACCCTATAATTATTCAAACTAGGATAGCAATGTTTTGGGATAGTTATCATCAAAAATTTATTTTCTTCCCTAATAGAAATTCCAATTTCTCACAGTTTATTTATAGGAAAAATGTTTTAAAATCTTAGCCAAAGTCATTTTAAACAAAAAATTGACAAATGGTCTCTTTTTCTCAAGAACAGATTTTTTTTTTGAGATTTTGACACTATATCAGTGAAAAATTTCTGAGTCACATGACCAAAAAGATAGAAGACTAGATCTTTTTTTTTTTCTAGTACCCACTAAATTTTGAAAAATCCCCAAAAGAAGAATTATGTACTGGAGATAGAATAATTACAACTAAATACTCAGAATATTAAAGAAAGAATCCCAACAAGGTAATTCTTAATGTCCCTAATCCTTAGCAGGCTAACTCAGAACCTCTCCCTTATCAGCCTCCAAGCCCCACAAGGGCACATAACCTGACCTGTGAATTTGTGCTTTGGAACTCACTTAGGAATTGTCCTGGTTATACATCCTCTGTGGGTATACCCCCATTCCCTGCCTGTCCACCACCTTTTTGCAATAAGCAGTAGAGATTGACCCTGTCCAGGCTCTTGAATGAGAAGCAGAAGTAAGGTAAATGTGCTTCCTTTTTGCCTGGGATTACCCCTAAATTATTGAACCCCAAGGCTATTGGGAAACATCTGGAATACCTGTACCAACCTCCCTTAATACTACAAAAAGTGGCAGATTCACCCCAGCCAGAGACCAGAGGCAAGAACTGAAATGGGTTATCAATAAGCCAAGAAACATGGTTGTACCCAACTTGAATGAAAAGGGAATAAAATCTACCTGAGACTAATCCTGTCTCCCTAGAAACTACTTAAGGCAGGGACTGAAGCTGTTGGAAGGTAAATTCCCCTGAACTTCAAGGTGAAATAAGGAATAGATAGAATCACAGAAGATAAAATGAACAATTTGATTACATAAAATTTGAAAGTTTTTGTACAAAGTCAAAATAGCTAAAATTAGAAGAGAAACAGCTAACTAGGAAAAATATTTACAGTAAATTTTTTGGATGAAGTTTTCATTTCCAACACATATAAGGAATTAATTAAAACTTAAAAGAATAAGAACATTTCCTAAATGATCAACTGTCAAAAGACATGAATAGCAGTTTTCAAAAGACTTTCAATCAGCCAATAAATATTTTTTAAGCACCTACTATGATCCAGGCCACTGTGTTAAACCCTGGGGACACAAATATAAATACACACACACACACACACACACACACACACACACACACACAGAGTTTCTGACTTCAAGATTCTTACGATCTAATGGGAGGAGACAACAAACGAATAAAAGCTGAAGCAGGTTAAGAATGACTTGCCCAGGGTCACACAGCTAGTAAGTGTCTGAGGCCAGATCTGAATTTAGCTCTTTCTGACTCCAGGTCAAGTGCTTTATTCACTTTATTCACCTCACTGTTTTCGGTGACAAAATGCAAAAAGACAAGAAGGATAATTTCAGAGAAACCTGAGAAGACTTGTATGAACTAATGCAGAGTAAAATGAGCAGATCCAGGAGAACAATTTGTACAATAACAACAACATTGAAAAAACTGAAAGACTTAACAACTCTGATCAATGCAATGACCAACCATGATTCTAGAGAACCAGTGATGCCAACCCTCTGTTAGAGAAATGACAGACATAAGAGAAAATATGAAATATATATTTTTGGACATGACCAATAGGGAATTTTGTTATGGATATTTGTTATGCATTATAGGTTTTTTCTATTGGGGAGGAACATAAGGGAGAGAAAATAAATGCTTGTTAATTCACTACAAATAAAATAAAAAATAAACAAAGAAAAAAGAAAGTTACTCAATGTGGGAAGCTAAGAAAGCTTTGCAGTTCTACTATCAAAGGAGTCAGAAAATGAGTGACAGGGAAATATAGAAAAGACTAAAGTTACTAATTCTTTGAGAAGAAAATTAAATTAAAAATCTAGAGCATAAATTAATTAACAAGGAGCACACCATAATTAAAATAATAAGTATTAAAACTTCAAAAAATTATAAAATTTATCTAAATAAACATTACAAGTCAAAGAAAATTGGACCAATTCCTGATGAAACACAAAATCCTGTGCAATCTCAAGCAAAAATGAAATTACAGCAGGATATTCCAGAATAGTTCAAAAGAGAAATAAAAATAATGAGAGAAGTTAAAAGGGAGTAAATATCTGAATTTTTCACTTGAATGGCAAAAATAATGTATGCAATAAAAAAAAACATGAATCTATTAGAAACAGAAGAGAGAACAGTAGATTTGAAAAATAAAAACACTAAAGTAAAACACAGCTTGGGAAAAGAGAAGCAAAATGTAAAATTTATAAAAGAATACATGATCTCTATGTAAGCAAAACCTGTTGATCTTGAAGACAGAATGCACAGAGACATCTCAAGTATCATAGATCTACCAGAAGAACATGACAGATCTAAAAACCTGAACACAGTACAAGAAATGACACAAAGAAACTGTTCAGAACTGTCATACACTAAAAAACAAAGCAACGTCTATTCACAGATTACCTGCGGATTCAAAGAATTCACAAATCGACTCGAGGAAACAAGAACAACCCACAACAGCCTTCAATTCAGTGTCTAAGATGCGCAGTGGTGAAATTTAGCCATGTCAACAACAAACGACAAATTCTGCAAGAAGCAGGAGAGACCTTCGAATACAAAGGGAAGGAAATTCAAATAACAAAAGACTATTCTGTATGCACTAGGAATCTCAGAGGGAGACGTAATAATACATTATGAAAAGTAAAGGAGCTCAAGACATAGCTCAAAATAACAAACTCTGAAAACCTGAGTCTAATGATCAAAGAAAGAATATGGCTGCTCAACAAAGTGAGGCATTTGAGAAATTCCTGGGGGGAAAAAAAACAGATGCAAAAATATTCAACTTGTAAACATTCCAAACAGAAACACACTAAAAGTTAATAGTTACCACTACAAAAGAAAAAAATAAGTCATGAGGTAAATTACTCTGTTTATACAGATTACTTTTAAGAAAGAGAAAGATTGACTTATTTGGATTAAAATAAAACAAAAGAGGAACCATCCAGTACTTTTTTTAAGTACATAAAGGGATAAAGATGAAAGTGGAATTTGAAGAAATATAAATGATGGTGGAGGAGCAAGTCTGAAACACCATGGACTAACACATGACTCCCATACTTATTTTATTGGACAAAATTGTAGAATGGGAAAGTGCCTAAATGAAACAGGAGATGGAGGATAGAGGGAAATATATGGCATACCCTAATCTTTCAAAAAGAAGAAGGACTGCGAGAATGAGAGAGGTGGCAAATAGTAGGGATTGCAACAGGAAAAGGCCTCAGTCCAACAGAGAGTCCCATATTCTGTAATGGAAAATAGGGACCTCACCAAGGGCCAATCTGTGGGAAGCTGGTGATGGAGAGAGACGCTACTTTCTTTGTGTATTGTGCCTCTGTGGACAACATGCTACCTCTGAAGGAAGAAAATTGGAGCTCCTACGTGCAACTAGAATCAAGAAAGATGGGAGGACATGGACCCAGATCAGAAATTACATACCAAATGGCAAAGCGAATCATCATGGAGAGAACAAAGGGGAGAACTGTATATAACACTTGCCCTTCACACCCTCTTTTCAACAGAGAAGCGTAGAATGACTAGTTTGGAATGTGACAAACACTGTTAGCGTTAGTTGCTTTGTCATTTGGTTATGCTTACGTGTCCTCCTTTGTCATATCCACCCCTCTCTTATTGAAACCTCTCTTGTATCAGAAAATGACCATATGTAAAAAGAAAAAAAACGATCAACTTAAAAAAAGAAATGAAAATGAAGTGGTTAGATTAGATGATTCAATTTCAATTTAGTTAACAAGCTTAAGTGCTTACTAGGTGCCAGCCATTTCGCTAGATATTCATGATTAAAAAACAAAAAAAGCGACAGTCTCTGTCCTCAAGAAGCACGCCTTTGGGGTGGGGGTGGGGCAGAGGTGGTAGCGACAGGGACAATATGTGCACAAATACAAAATATACAATGAAACAAGTACAAAGTCACTTCAGCAGGGCATGGATGAGGAAGCACTAACAATTAGAGCAATCAGGCTATGCCCCTTGTAGAAAGTGGCACTTGAACTGAGCCTTGGATGAGATCAGGGATTCAAAGAAACCAGGGATTCGGAGGTGAGAAAGAACATTCAAGGACAGGGAGACAGACTGTGTAAAGAAAAAGACAGGAGATGGATTGCCATGTTCAGGGAAGCCAAAGGAGTGTAGTTTGCCAAGAACTCTAACATTCTGAGATTTTAGGAAATTTTAATATTTGTACAAAAAATGTATGCTAATTTCCTAAAACATGGTCCACACGGTAAATAATACCTCAATGGTGACTTCTAATTCCAGGACTACTTGTTATATTTAAATATGGAAATCTGTTATCACTATATTTATTTGACATTGACCTTCTTATGAATTTTAATCAATAGGAATAGAAATTTTTTCATTATGTATAAGTATCTCAATGTTCTTTGGTTATATCTATGCCTACATTAACATTATAGCCATGTGTTCTGACTTATATGATGGAAAAACATTAAGGGTTTTAAAACCTTGTGAAGTTGGGTTTGATTTCCCCAAGGATGAGTATGATTAACAGTCCTGGAAAATAACCCAACCATAAAAAAGACAACATAACATCAGTTTGTCAACTTGCTTGAAATGCAAGTGACAGCAGTAATTTTCTCTTTTTTACGAGCCCACCATGAATCAATATTCATTAAAGGGTCTGGTATTCACTGCTTTGCAGGTGCTCTTTTGTATCTTGGGAATATTAAGTCTTTGTATAATATTCAGTCACTAATTGCTATTTAGTTCCTCCAGTTTCTGCCTCTGCATCTTTTTGTATCACTATTTTTCTCTTGCTCAGCAAGCCTTCCTTGCTTGGCAGTATTTTGCGTCTTCCTTTGCCTTATATGTTTGTAACCATTTTCCTTGTGTAGATTATTCCTACGCCTTCACAGAGCCTCAGAAACAGCCTAGGGATTATTTTGACTTCATTGAAATTCCGCCCCCTCCCCTTCTTTTTAATGTTGTTCCCAAAGATACCTTGCCAAAAATTTAGTTTCCTGGGAAACTTTATGAAGAAATTTTCCTGCACATTATAATCTTGCCAAGCATAAGAAGATCATTGGGTGGGTCTGCTTAGCTTACAAAACTGATCTTATCTTTAAAAGTAGAGAATTGTGTAATCGAGAAGGAAAGAAATTTAACCATACACCAAGGTTACATTTTCTTCTAATCCCCCATTGGAGTTAGCTGAGGGGAGTTATGTTGTTTTAAGTAGGAATGGAGACAAGGACAGGACCTGTGATTTATTAGCATTGGTAACTCCCAGATGAGAACATTCCCTTTACCAGTGCAGGTAGGCACTTTCTTTTCAACTTTTAGTCTTAGAGAAGGGTTTTTTAACCTGGGGCTAAGACCAGTCCCTCAAGAGGTTCATGGATAGATTTCAGGGAGTCCATGAACTTAGATGGGAAAAAACTACATCATTATTTTCACTAACCACTAGCTAAAATTTAGTATTTCCTTCTATTATTTAAAAACATTATTCTGAGAATGGATCCATAAGTTTCACTAGACTGCCAAAGGAGTACATGACCCAAAAAAAAGGTTAAGAACTCCTCTCTTAGAGTATTTTCTAGGTCACTAAGAGGTTTAGGGGCTTATCCTGAATCATATAGCCAGTATGTATCAGAGGATGTTACATCTTCCTCTGAAACATACTGAAGACATGCTCTGACTTCCTTCTCCAAGATCTGCACTCTATCCACTAGGTCACACCCCCTCTCTAATGAATATAATCCCCATTATTGATATCCTGTTCCCAAACATTAGTCCAAGGAGCAATGTTATTACATTAGGGGTATTAAAATGTGGTCATCAAGATATTTTTCTGACATGCGCTCCAATTCTCAATTTAAATAATTTCTTAGAGTCCTTTTGGTGACAATGCTTCATAACCTGGGAGAACTAGTCTTAAAGTAGCTAAATATTTAGTGAATGTCTAATTAAAACCATAAAACCATTACTGGCCATCGTGTCTTATTAGAGTATAGGACAAGGAATTTTGAAGAAAAACTTCAGAAAGAAAGAGATTAGGACATGGAGCATTGTCAAGCCTCAGAGGGATACCACAGTGTGATGGTCAAGGTCCCTTGATTTCACACACTGAAATGCTTAAGAGAATAGATCA
This sequence comes from Pseudochirops cupreus, assembly GCA_028627135.1. Classification (NCBI taxonomy): domain Eukaryota; kingdom Metazoa; phylum Chordata; class Mammalia; order Diprotodontia; family Pseudocheiridae; genus Pseudochirops; species Pseudochirops cupreus. The sequence continues at coordinate 303,447,432 of CM053582.1, forward strand.
AAAAGAAGTTTGTTTTTATTTATTTATCAAGTTTGCAGAGGTCTCTGACCTTGTATCAGATTCATTACCACCAGATCTTTTTTTGTCTGTGCCCAATATCTCTGGCACCTTGCAGCATAATACAGCATACAAGAATCCCCCATGGACCCACACTTTGACACACAAGGAAAGTCACCCAGAAAAGTCTATTGCTGCATTTTTTCCACCACAGAATTGCTTGCTCTCTCTTTTCCTCTGTCAAAGAACAAGCACCTTTGCATTAACAGGATAATGAGCCAGCCTATCAAATACCAACCAAAAAGGTGTGGTTCTCTTGGTCTTTGTGAGTTAACTGAAAGCCCCAGCATGAGAGAGTAGAATGATGGAAGGTAGACTGTTTTGAGAGTCACAAAATCTCAGCAGTGGAAAAGTGTCAAGAGGTTATCTAGTCCAAGTATACATGAACAATAATCTCCTTTACAAGATGCTAAACAAGTAGTCATTCAGCCTTTTCTTGATGACCTCCAGGGATGGGGAATCTACTAGCATCTATTCCACTTTGGGGAAGCTCTAATATTTAGGACATTCCACACATCAAGTTTAAAACTGATCATTTGTAACTTCCACTCACTGTTCCTAGTTCTGTCCCCTGGGGCTGAGAAGAACAACCTATTTCATCTTCTACATAACAATCCTTCAAATACCACCAAACAGCAAGTTCATCCCACATAAGTTTTCTTCAAGCTAAACATTTCCATTTCTTCCATAGATTTTCATATGATATGAATGCAAGGCTCTTCATCATCCTTATTGCCCCTCTCTATGCCTTCTTTAGTTTACCAAAGTCCTTACCAAAAGGGAATATTCAAGGGAAAACATTCCAGATTAGGACATAATTTGGGGAAAAGGTGACCTAAGGAATGCTAGCAAAGAGAAAACAGTTATATATGGAAGACCATGGGAAATCCAGCCACCCATAGCTGCCAATTAATTATGTCCAGGGTTTATTTAACATGTGTTAGTATATATCAGTGGTTCTCAACCTGTGGGTTATGTTCAATTTAAATACATCTTGAATTTCAGATATTTACATTATGATTCATAACAGTAGCAAAATTACAGTTATGAAGTAGCAACGAAAATAATTTTATGGTTGGGGGTCACCGCAATGTGAGGAACTGTATTAAAGGGTCGTGGCATTAGGAAGGTTGAGAACCACTGGACTATATATGCTTATCAGTGATGCTCAAAAAATTTGGGATGCTAGAAAATAGATCTTGTCTGGGGGGAGGAGTTTTAAGACATAGTGTGTGTTTGAGAGAGGAAATAATGATTCCAAAATTGTGATTTGGTGTACAGTTTAGAAAGAGAACAGAGGGTGACTGAGAGGTAGAGAAACAGTCATATGAATGAGAGGCATCAGCATCCTGAGGTAGTGTCAGAGTCTAAGGCTAGGCAGTCCCAATAGTTTGTATAGAAAGAGACATGAATCTACACATGAGAGAGAGAGAGAGTTTCTGGGATCTTGGAGCCACAGAATGCTAGGAGGGTATTCAAAGGAAGCTAAAATTAGGACCCGATGTTTATAGGGTGTGAGGAGAGGTGTATGGTATATAAAGTGAGTGTGTGTAGCAGGGGTTTGAGCTTTGTTCTGTCTTCTGTATCCTCCTACTCTCTACCTCACGAAGGGATGCCCCTACTGGGAAAACATGATAAGAAAGTCCAGTAAGATCCTATACCTGAATGGCAAGAATCTGATCTCCCTGTAGTCTGTGAAAGAGAAGGGTGTATCTGAGCAAGACAAAGAAACCTAAAGCTTGGGACAACAGTGAGATCGCTATAACTGTGAGGGAAATATCTCTAAGGTTAGCAGTAGCAGTTGGATGACTGGTCACGATCCTTAGGGGATAAATGGTCAGCCATTTGTAGTCATTTTCTTTCCTCCTACTTCACTGTAGCAGAAAGGGGAAACCTTGGTTCTTAATGAGTAAGTTTAGTCACTTTTCTCACATAGCATATTAAATGTTCAGAAGAGTACGGAAGAAAGTTCAGAGCAAGACACAGAGAAGCAAGACTTCTCTGAAATTAATGTGTTAAATTCATTAGATGCTTTTAAAAAAGACAAGCTAGGAGTGGGTGAGGGTATAGGTTATAGGTGGTTACAGACAGGTGTTTATATTTATGGGAATGGAAGGATAGGGGAGGGATCCGTGGGGGTGGGGTAGGCTGTGTAATAGGAGGGCAAGGTAATGGGTAGAAGTAAAGTAGAGCAGTCATGAGGGACAAGAAATAAGAGATATACATAGACATAAAAACAAAGATCAGGAATAGAAATTGTTAGGCAAAGCATATGTCTATATATGTATATATGTATGTATATATGTGTATGTTTATTTCTATATCTAAAAAAAGACAAGCTATATATAATAGAGCTTCATGGTTTCATATAAAAAGTAGTTTTTTCTATTCTTTGAAAATGAAAATGTTCATATTTGTTGGTATTTGTCAAGTTTAGATTTTTTTCAAGTAACAAGCATTTTAAAAAGTCTGCCCCTCTTACTACCCATGGAGCAAATAAAAACAAAAATCAAGATTCAGGATAACAGAAAAAGAAAACTTTTCAAAAATAAAAAGAATTTGGTGGCTAGGTGGCACAGCGAATAAAACACCAGCCCCAGAGTCAGGAGGACCTGAGTTCAAATTTGGCCTCAGGCACTTAACACTTACTAGCTGTGTGACCTTGGACAAGTCACTTAACCCCAATTGCCCTGCCTTTTCCCCTCCAAAAAGCAAAATAAAAGATTCAAAAAAATTTTTTTTAATTTTTAAAAATAAAAAGAATTCTTCCTCAAACATAGGTCTGAAAGTACCTCCCCATTCTCTATTTTTTAAAATGAAGTGATTTTTCTATTTAGGTTACATATCTCCTTGGAGCTCATTGTGCCATGTGGTATAAAATGATGGCCTAAACCTAATTTCTGAAAAACTGTTTTCTCATTTTCTCAGACTTTCTTGTTAAAAGGGGAATCTTTCCCCCAATAGTTTGTCTTTGGGAGTTTATCAAGCATTGGGCTGCTTTGTTTAATTGCTTCTTAGTCCTGCTATTGTAGACAGTTCTACTGATACTCTTTTCTATTTTTTAGCCAGTACCAAATAGTTTTGAAGATTATATCATAATGTTCTTTGAAATCTGAAAGTGCTGCGTCTCCATCATTTGTTCCTCCCCTTATTTCCACTCAGACTTTAAATCTTTTTTTCTTCAAATGAGTTTTGTTATATTAATTAATTTTATAAAATAAGCCATTGGTACTTAGGCATAGCATTAAATCTTTAAATTAATTTAGTCAGGCTATTTATTTAGACTATTTTGGGGCAGCCTAATCAAGCAGCCTATACCTCTCTCCCATTAGTTGTCTTCATTTATTTCTGCAGAGTGTTTATAATTGTATTTATCTAAGTCTTAAGTGTGTCTGGGAGTATGTTAACTCCTAGATATTTTAGGCATTTTGTAGTTAATTTAAATTATTTTATATTTATATGTTCAGAGAGGATGAGCACCTCTGGGATGAGGACTTGCCACGCCCTTTTCAGGGCAGTTCATCCATCTTTAGTGTCTACTTTTCATCCAACTTTCACCTGTGGCTCCAAGAAGCTGTAGCATATGCAGTGGCCATGGACAGGCCTAAAATCCATCATTGAATAAGGAAGACATCACCTCCAAGCATGTAAAGACCTCTCTGGTGGAATGGAAGGATGAGAACAATTTGTTCCAAAGGCCATGAAGGCAGCTGAAGCAGAAACTAAGGAGTGCTTAGAGTTTCATCAGATATAGAAGATGCCAAGGTCATTCATTGCATCCCAGACCATTGCCAGTTGTCCTGCCACTGGTCTTTGATGACTCTGGAAGAGAGTGAGGCTGATGACTTTATCAAACTCGGTCACACATAAATCCAATTCATAGGCAAGTCAAAACATCACCCGTGATGTCAACGGTCCTCTTTCAAAACAAAGGATGAACAACAAATTAGTTTTTAAAAAATAATTTTCTGTTGTTTTCATTGACATTATATAGAAATACTGATTTATCTGTACTTAATGTTTATCTACCACTTTTCTGATGTTGTCTTGATTAGTTCCTTTGCTGCTTTTCTAGAGTTTTCTAAGTAAAGTGCCATAATGTCTGGATAATTTTCTATCCTCTTTGCTGATTTTTAAATTCTCTCTCTTGCTTTATAGATATAACTGGTATTACTTGAACTATGTCAAATAGTATTGGATAAAAGATGTATCTTTGCTTTAGTCCAATACTTAACTCAGAAAGTTTCCTGTATTTTGCCTCTGCACATAATATTAGCTCTTGATTTTAGACAAATGGTTTTTAAAAAATCATCTTAAATGAGCTCTTCTCTGTGCCAATGCTTTTATTTAGAGTTTTTAACATGATTTAATGGTGTATTTGGTCAAAGACTTTTTTTTTTGTATCTATTCACTTAATCATGGTGTTTGGTATTTGTATGATTAACTATTAATTATTTTTCTAATTTTGACCAAACCTTGCATCCTGTATTAATCCAACTGTCACAATAAACAATTTCATACATATATAGTTGTTGTATCTTTACAAAGATTTTATCAAAAATTTTTCATTAATATTAGTACTAAAATTGTATTATAGTTGCCTTTCTCTGCTTTATCCGCTCAGTAATTGAGGTATCATTACCATATTTGTCTCATTAAAAATTCTGACAAAGTGTTTTCATCCTCAGTTATTCAATACTCAAATATGCAAATAGATCTGTGAACCTCATTGAGTTTTCTCCTCAATGATAAGGATTCCATCCATGCCTGCCCATTCTGTGCCACGCTTGTTCACTTCCTCCTATAAATTTAACACACAGGAACCACTCAGCATTTTTGGAACCTTTCTTGGTTACTTTTGATATTGTAATGGAGGAGCACGGGATCATAGAATTCATACTGAAAGGGTTCTGAGAGGTTACCTAGTCCAACTCCTTCATTTTATAGGTTACAGTGATCTTTTCATTCACAAATTTCTTTAATCATATCCTTTACTCCATTTCTTTGAATTTTTTTGTAATGTGTTAAAAACTGCTCCCATCCATCCTATACTTCTTTTGGCCCTTTGGGTGATTTTTAGTTTCAATATTTTGGAGCCTGTAGTGTTCCACAACTTGTAGCCATACATCAATACCCAAAAAATAATAGTACTAGAAAGATTTTTGTCTCTTTTTCCATGAATTTGTCCAATAGTTTGTGAATTCTGTTAATCTTTTTTTAAAATGAATTTACTGTATTTGTTTTTGATAGTCACTTTTTAAAGTCTTTTCAATTTTGTCTATTTATCTTCTTATATTCATGATTACTTCTTTTGTGTTTTTGAGATATGTCATTATTTTGTTGATTATCTGATTTTTAATTGCATGATCAATTCATGAATCACTGCTTTTTCTAGTTTGTAAATGATTTTAGAGATCTAAGTTTTATTTTGAGGACTACAATAGCTATATCATGCAGATTTTTTGTATGTTGTTTTATTGGTGTATTTTATTTCACATATTGATTCATTTTTTCTGTGACTTGTTCTGCAACCCACTTATTGTTCAGAATATGGTTGGTTGAAATTGCTATGTTTGGTGATAGCTTCCATTTAGGTTCCTATCTTTTGCTTGTATTCCCCCTACTAATTAACATATGCTATAGGTAACAAACTTGTTTTCATTTCAGATTATATCCTTTCCTCTTTCTTCCCAGTTCTTTTCATTTCACTCAATCCATATCCATCACACGATTAAAATTCTGGTAGCTGTTGTCTATTAATCTCCAGGACATTCCTATTCTCTCCTTTGTGAGTTCAGTGACTAGCACTGTCTTTCTTCCTCAACTAGGAGACTTCAACATATAGATATATAGAAATAGACATTGATATTGATATTCCCTCAAACATACTAACCTCATACTTCTTCAACTCATTCATTTCACATGACCTACTCCTTCACACCCCACCCCAACAAAGATGGTCATAACCTTAATCTTGCCATTACCCACAAATCTACCACTTCTATGTTCATGAATTCTAAGATTCCCTTATCTAATCACATCTATTGTCATCCTAACTCTCCCTCTGCCTTGTGAGCCAAATTCTGTTCTTAGTTCACACCTACAATTCCTTGACCTCTCAGTTCTTTCCCAGGCCATTAACCCTTGCACCAGCTACACTTTCCTCTCTTCCCCATCTTGACCCCTTGGTGAACCAGGTTCAATTTTACATCATCTTCTTCTCTTGAGTACCTTTCCCTCTTACTCTATCTTCAGTCTCACTTCCAAGCCTCAGCCTTGGATCACTGTCACCATCCTTTGCCTTTACTCCTATACACATTCTGCTGAATGAAGATGGAGAAAATCATGAAACCTTTTTGATTAGATCCATGACAAATTTATGTTACAGAACCTCAACTGGTTGACCACTGCAATATTCCTCTAATTTATTCACTATCCCATTCATTATAGAAGCTCTTCCAAACCCTATCTCTCCTCAAACCTCCCATGGCTCCCCTTCCTCCCATCTTCTTAGCTGAAAACCTTGCTTCGTATTACACTGGAAAAGTTAAAGAATGTTCATCAAAAGTTCCCTCTTCCTTCCTCTTCATCTGACATCACCCAAATACTTCCTTCCACTATCTTCTCCTTTATACCTACCTCACATAATGAGGTGGACCATTTCCTTATTAAGGCAAAATCCTCCACATGCACAAGTGATCTCATTCCATCTTGTCTTCTCCAGCAAATTACCTCTTCTCTCATCTCCATTTTCTCACTTACCTTCAATCTCTCCCTATCTACGATTACTTCACTACCTCCTATAAATGTACCCATTTCTCCCTCATCCTCCAAAAAACCCCTTCCTTTATCCATCCATCCCCATTCATTATTGTCCCATATTTCTCCTCTTTTATGTGGTCACATTCCTTGAAAAGGGTATCTACAATAGGTGTTTCCAGTTCCTTTCCTCTCACTCTCTTCTTCAGTCTCTATAGTCTGACTTCCAACATTATTGTTCAATTGAAATTACTCTCTCCAAAGTTTCTAATGATCTTTTGATTGTCAGATATAATGGTCTTTTCTCAATCCATATCCTTCTTGACTTCTCTGTAGCCACTGATGTTGTCAATCATGCACTTCTCCTTGATAATCTCTTCTCTCTAGGCTTTTGGAATACTACTTTCTCCTAGTTCTTCTTCTACATATCTGGCCACTCCTTTTAAGTCTTCTTTATTGGGCCTTCATTCAGGTCATAACCTGAACTTCATTCAGGTCATTCAGGTGACCCCAGGGCTCTGTCCTGGCCTCTCTTCTCCTTCTATACTATTTCAGTTGTTGATCTCATAAACTCTTATAGATTTAATTATGATCTCTATGCTGAACATTCTCAAATCTCCTTATTCAACTCACCTCTTTACTGACCTTGAGTCTTACATCTCCAGCTGCCTATTAGACATCTCAAAGTAGATGTACCATAGACATTTTAAATTTAACACACCGAAAACTTGTCTCATTATCTTTTCCCTAAAACCTTCTCCACTTCCTAACTTCCTTATTAATGGTCGTTCTCCCAGTCACCCATATTCAAAATCTAGATGTCATGCTTAACTCCTTACTCTCTCTCATCCCCTATATCCAATCTGTTGCAATATCTTTTTTTTAAGATACCTCAAAACAGTGTATTTTAGAGACCAAGGAGTAATTCAATTCCATTATTCAGCTTTTTGTTACATACTGTATTCAGACCACAAGAGTGTTAGTGAGCTAACATTAGATTACAATGTTTGGACATATATTAAGGATATTATTTCTCCCTTCCTAAAATAAAACCAAAGTAAACTACAATGATTACTTGTTCTTTCTTGAATGTTTAAGGTATCACAGTATTGATTATACATAAAAGGGAAGAGAATCCTAAACTTCCCCTTAAACAGCATGTTCATGCCATACATATGCATCTCTTGAATGTGTCCCCTACTTTCCTCTGATACTCCATCATCTTGCTATAGGTCCTTATCAACCCACACTTGGACTATTGCAGTGACCTGCTGGTTGATCTCCCTACTCCAATCCATCCTCCATTCAGCTGTCAAAGTGATCTTCCTAAAAAGCAAATATAACCATATTACTTCTTCATACACACACTCGATAAACTTCATTGGCTCCCTATTGTCTTTAGGAACAAACATAAAATGTTATTTGACACTCCAAACCCTTTGTAACTGCCGCTCTACCTTTTCAGTTTTCTTACATCTTATACCCACCCACCATGTACTCTGTGATCCAGGTACACTGGCCCCCATGATGTTCATTGAACATGACAGTTCATCCCGTAGGTTTTTGAGGCCTGAGATGATCATACTTTTGTATTTTTATCCTCAGTGCTTAGCACAAGACCTAACAATAAATATTTGTTGATCAATCGATCGATTTCCTAAATTGTAGTCACTGTTTGCAAAAGAATTATGGGATGCTAAAAAGGGTCTGTCCTTTAATATTTCTATTCAGAAGATGCCACAAGTCATTTAAACTTAGTCTGTTTAGCTTTATGGTTTCATTTTTAAATTTCTGTTAGACGCATATATACCTCTGAAAGAGGAACATGAACATATAATTATCACATAATTATTATGTTGCTATCCATGTCTTTTTCATTATGGATTTAGACGCAGTACAATTTTGTACATATATATTTGATGACATTTTTATCATCTATAGTACTTTTAAATATAAGGAACTTTCCCTATTTGTCTGGTCATTATGAAGTTTTATTGTTGCCTTATCTGTAATCATGATTGCAATTCCTGCTTATTTGTTTTTGGAATCATATGATGCATAGTAAATCATCTTCCAGTTCCTCATCTTCATTTTGTACCTGTCTTTATTTTTTAAGTGTTTTCCTTATATGCAACACACTGTTGGGTTTTATTTTCTCATTCATTGTACTATTCATCTTCTTTTCATCGGGGAGTTTAATTGATTCGTGATTAAGATTATAATTTTAGGCTTGTGTTTTCTTCCATTTAATTCATTTGAATTAATCCATTAGAATAATTATTGTGTGGTAACAGTGTCTGCACTACAGAAAATGAGGAAAACTCTACACAAGATACATATATCCAGAGAATTAGATGATATCCTTCACAAGTTGGATATAAGAGAGAATGGCTGCTATCCTCCGAGACTGTGTCCAAATTGAGGCTCCTCCTCAGTTTTTCTTTTTTGGAGGGAGACAGAGACAAAGAACCTGCACACTAAAATCGCATTCCTGGATAGGGTGGTCCTGGGTAGACAGAGAGCTTTTGTTGAGTACTTATTCTGTGCCAGGCACTGTGCTAAACACTGGTGATACCAATATAAGAAAAAGCAAGATAGTTCCTGCCCTCTAGGACATTATATTCTAACAGGGGACGTTAACATATAAAAGTGAACTGGAAAATTGGGACAGCAATAAGGTACACACATAAAGGCATGACTTGGAGCTAGTTGCTAGAAAGTCAGAAGACCTTGTTCTAGGCAATTTAAGGTAAAAATTCACCTATTAGAGCCCAGGAAGGTTCAAGGGGCAGAGTTCAAGGTTCCTGTGGAAAGGGAGTAGGGATAATTATAAGGGTGGAAGTGGTATATTGTAGAGCCGATAGCTGGGAAGCATACAGGAAAAGCCTATCTCTGATGATTGCTAAAAATACCTCCTCCTCTGGGGCAGCTCCGGGATGGTGACGGGTACTGCACAAGGTATTATCTGTGACCTCTGCTTCCAGATATACTTCGGGATCTTGCAGTAATTGTTTGGGGATATGAGGCTATGAAACTATAGGACTGAAATACTTCTGAGTTTACTAAAGATTGGCTAATGAGGAAGACATGGAGATTATTTATGGTACCAAATCTTTGGGGACATTTGGGCCTGGTTAGATTATTCCCTGTGAAATTAAAATCAGGAAAACCTTCTCAGTTGATTTTAGGGGTTAAAAGCAAAGGAAAGCAAGAAGCAATTAAAACTGCAAAGAAACATAGTAAACAAATAATATGAACATGAACATCCCCAAGTAGTTCTTTCCCTAAGGTGCCTCGCCAGTGGCAGGAGGATGACCTTGGATTGCCTTCTCAGAAAAGATCCTCTGATGCAGGTGCTTATTGTATGCTTTCCCCTTGGCATCCTGTGTATGAATGCTATCTCAAATTTTAAAGTTGAAGGGTTATAAACTTCCAATACAAAAAAAAAAAGCCTAACAAGGAGGAAAAGGTCCTATTAATATAACCATGTAAAGATGTATTTATGTATGTATGCTCTAGCAAGCAATATAAATTAATTTGCATTTGCCAGAGGAAAAATGGCAGTTGTGATCACAAAATTCTAAATAGCAAACCAAACCTTGTGTATCTGAAAAGAAGATCATAGATCTAGAGCTGAAGAGGCCTCATTTCATCTCCCTCGTTTTACAGATGAGGAAACTGAACCTAAGCCTGAGGTTATATAGGTAGTGTCAAAGGTAGGATTTCAACCCAGATCCTCTGTCTCCACAGTCAGTGCCCTTTTGACTAAGTGCCCTAAGTTGACTCTAAAAAAAAAAATCACAGAAACTACAACCAGACACTAAGAAATTAATCGAAGAACTCATAATTTAAGGGACTTTTTCAATGTTCTCCCCATTATTATGAGCCCCACTTCCTTTTCCCGTATCCCTTTTCTTACTGCTTTTCCCTACCATATTCCCCCAAGTAGGCCAAGAACTAGAAATATCACTTCCTACTCCCCTCTCAAAGTCAGATGTGATGAGAATTATCACCAACTGCCTCCTATCACTTGTCTCCCTTCTATGTTACGTAGCTATTTCTATCTTAGTATGAACGCTTGAATAAAAAATGTTTTCTTCAGGAAGTAACATGGATTTTAGTCCATGTATTAGTAATTATATTCATTTTCTTTCCTTTCTCCTGATTCTTTGATCCTTCTATCCTTCTTACATTGTTAGCCTTTTCTATCCTTCAATGGCCTTTGCTTTTAAACACTTGATCAATGTAGAATTTGGAAAAAAAAAACAATAGTCTTGTGCAGACTTAGAATTATGAGAAATCTATTTTTTATTAAGATTTTTCTTTGTTAACTATAGTCTCTTGTTTTTCTTATGTTTTTCCCATTTTAAACTGTTTCCATGTCAAAAAGTGTGTGTGTTACTTATACATACCTATGATACTACCTATGGGGAAAAGAAGATCAAAGAAGAACTAAAACCATTACTCAGGATAGATGAAATAATGACAGTGCATGGAGAGAAGACAAAACTATTCAACTTATATTTTTCTGCAGCTTTCTTTTCAAAAGATAAAACACAATCTTTGGATTGGAGAAGAAAGAATGAAAATGCCTAATAGAAAGCCAAAATCCAAGTTATGTAAAGGGTAATAATATCTAGTTATACAATATGAGTCAAAATCAGAAGGCCCAGAGAAACTACAAACCAAGGTGGTGGTAGTAGTGGTAGTGGTAGTGATGGTGTTGGTGGTGGTGATGCTGGTGGTGGTGGTGCTGGTGCTAGTGCTGGTGGTGCTGGTAGTGATGGTGCTGGTGTGGTGGTGGTGCTGCTGCTGCTGCTGGTGCTGGTGGTGGTACTGCTGGTGATAGTGGCGGTGGTACTGCTGGTGATACTGGTGGTGGTGCTGGTGGTAGTGGTGGAGGTGCTGGCGCTGGTGGTGGTAGCAGCAGCAGCAGTAGTAGTTATATAGAACTTTAGGGTTTTCAAAGTGCTTTACAAATACTAACTCATTTTATCCTTCCAAAAACCATGGGGGCTGGGTGCTATTATTATTTCCATTTTACAGATAAGAAAACTGAGCCAGAGGTTCGGTAATGTAGCAAAGGTCACAAGTGTCTAAGAATGGACTTAAATTTAGGTTTTCTTGACTCCAGGGACAGCTGTACCACCTACCTGCCTTGAGAGCCTATAACAAGAATGACTAATTAGAGAGACTGAGTTGTATAGGTAGAGTCAACAAGATATACCAACTCATACGGAGAATGAGGAAGAATGGAGAGCTGAGGATTACTCCTATGTTGCGAAACTCAACAAGTGATACCTTCAACAAAAATAGAGAAACAGGAGAGGTGGGCTGGGCACAGCTAACAATGAGTTGTTTAGAATATGTTGAATTTGAGATGCCTATGGAACATCTGGGTGGAGATTCCCAGCAGGTAACTGGAGGCACTGGAATTCAAGAGAAAGAGGAAGGCTGGATATATAAATATATTCTTTCTATAAATGAAATTAAAAGATAAAAAGCTCTAGCCAAATGAAAAGGATAACTCACATCTTCTTCAAGAGGAGAATAATGGAGTTGATTTCATCATGCACCAAAGACACCAAGGAACACAGCTTTACAGTACCTTGGTCAGCTCACCTAGAAGGTCCCATGACATGTATTAGCAAATGGAACCCCATGAGGATCACTGCAACTTAAACACCAACTATCTGTTGCAGAAGACAAAGGGGGAGAGAAATTGTGTAACAAATTTGGCAAGATCATTCAAAGTCAGTGAATAACATCTTGATACTCTGGAAGCTTTTATGCAAAGACACGAACAGCAAAATTTATGTTGGAAATTATTATTTAGAGAGGTAGAGTCAAGGTAGTGGAGTGCTAAGTTGTTTAATGAACTCCCCTGTACAAACTCTTCCAAACAGATCCAGAAAATGCACCAGAGCAAATCATGATGGAAAAAGCCAGAAAAAAAAAAAACCAACACAGTGAGTCACTTCTCCAGTCCAGCTCACTATGGGGAAACAGACAAAGAGGTCTCATGACAATGAAGACTGGTGCATTCCACATTAGCATTCCAGCACCCAGTGAGAGGCTGTGTGCCAGGGTAAGAGGAGTTCTCAGACCCATACGGGGGCACCAGCTGGGCCATAGCAAAGCACTGTACAGGGATAGAGGAGAATTTTCAGTTTTGTAGCCAACTACCCTGATCCAAGTCATAGATTCCAGTTAGACTGAGAAGGGAACCTGCACCCTGAAATAGCATTCCTGGATAGGGTGGTCCTGGGTAGTATATGGAGAAAGGAGGAAGTTCAGACCTCAGCAGACCTCAGGTGCAAAGCAGGGTCTTCTTTCCAATATCTATCCCAGTCTGAAGAGGAATACTGGGGTGAGACTTCCTAGGCCAAAATTCTGTTGCTGAAACCAACATCAGGAACTTGCAGAGCATCAATCAGATGCCTAGGATTAGACCATGTTGGGAACACTGAAAGCTTACAAGTTCTCAGCATGCCCCTAAAATCCTGGAATAACACAACGCTCAATAACCCAAGAAAGCAGCAACAGGACTATCCCATACCTTCCCTATGGAAGTGAGGCAGTTATTCAGTTGTGTCCCACTCTTTGTGACATCATGGACCATAGCACACCAGATTCTTCTATCTTTCACTTTCTCTCAAAGTCTGTCCAAGTTCTTGTTCATTGTTTCCATGATACTATCTCTCCATCTCATCCTGTTGTTCCTTTTCCCTTTCCCTTCAATCTTTCCCAAAATCAGGGTCTTTTCCAAAGTATGGCAGTCTGGCCCTAACATTAAGTCCAAAATCAGGAAGTAGGCTGGAAGAATTAACAAACAAAAAAGAATCCCACTATGACAAGCTATTACGGTGGGCAGAGAAGCTCAAGACACAAATATCGAAGATGAGAATGACTCCAAAACATCTACAAGGAATATGTCAGAGAAACAGACAACTTGGGCACAGAAATACATTCATTCAACAGGAAAACAGAAGAGAAAGGGGAAAGGAGAAGAGGGAACTAGAAGGAGAATAGATTAAGGGAGAGATTAATTTAAGCAAAACACTCTAAGGATATACAAAATATGTCTCTTTTTGAGGTAGCAAAGAACGAGAATTTGAGTGAAGCTTATCTTAATTGGCTATACATATTTATAATGGTTTTTTGTTTTCCTTTTGTTCTCAATGGGAAGTGGGGGGGGGAGTCTGGATGGTGGATCTTGTCTCATTAAAGCAAATAAAATATTTTTAAGTCATCAGATTTGGCAATTAAGAGATTATGAGTACTTTTGGAAATAGCAATTTTGGTTGAATGAAAAGATCAGAAACCAGACTATAGAGTTAAGAAAAGCATACCTGAAAAGGAAATGAAAGCTATAAGATCTTCTCAGAGAGCTTAACCACATATGAAGGGACCAGGCTGTGAAAGGCTTTATAGACCAGAGGATTTTATATTTAATTTTGGAGTTAATAGGAAGTCAAAGTCAATGGAATTTACTGAGTAGGAGAATGACATAACCATTATCTGAACTTTAGGCAGACCACTTTGTCAATTGGGTAAAGGATGGACTGGAGTAGAAAGAGACTTAAGACAGAAAGATCAACCTTTGTATAATCTTTGTGATTGATATTTTGTTATAGCCTCTTTGCCAATATTTTATTTAAAATTTTTACATCAACGTTCATTAGGGATATTGGTCTATAAATTTCTTTCTATATTTTGACTCTCTTATTTAGGTATCAAGATCATATTTGCATCTTAGAAGAAATTTGGTAAGATCTTTCTTTTTTGCAGTTTATGTATTATCAGAATTCTTTGAATATTTGATAAAATTCACTTGCAAATCCAAAAAAAGAAAATACTATTCAATATTGAGCAAAAGAGGTCCAAACATATAGATTACTCACAGTCTATATATATTTATGTATGTATGTATGTATGTATGTGTATGTGTGTGTGTATGTCAAGGATGAATATTTTCTTCAAGAGAACAAAGGCACTAAATGTGGACCCTCTGTGGAAGATTTACAAGACATGCAGAAGAATCATATGGAATCAAAGACATGGATGGGAGGTAATCTGCACCAGTGAGTGGAGATCACCAGTCCTGGTGGCAAGGTTCATATCCACTGCACGCATCCATTAAAGTTATGAAGTGTGAGTTTACTTGTAGATAACTGATTTATACAAGGGAAATCTCTTTTAGACCTCAAGATGTAAGATCCTATCTCTATATAGCAACCTATCCTCTTAAGAAGTTTAGAATATCATTTGTCTACACATAAGGGGTTGTAGAAACAGACCCACAGGATAATTCAGATCACTCCAAATCCTCTTTTATCTTAATAGGAGTGTGTTGCCCAAATTACATGTTTGCTGTCTTCATGTGGAGACAAAATCATATTATATTTATATTCATAAATGACTCCATTCCACAATGACTCTTGGAAAATTAGTAAGAAATACACACAAAGAAGCTAACTAAACCATTCCAAGTGAAATTGTTTAGGGGAGGGGATGGAAATTTTAATCTGAGTTTCAGGACTCTCCTGAAAGAGGACATTTTAGGATTGATAGATGATATCTTATGTTCCTAGTTTTAAGCACTCTGTAGTTGTCTACTTTTCCTCTGAATCATCCCGACTGAGTTCATATTCTTGTATAGAAGACCTAAAAAGCCATTGTGAGGATGAAAGAAATTTAAAGTCTGGACCGTCCTCAGCCAACAGAACTGGGTCTTTTTCTATCCAAGTCAGCTTTCCTCAAAGTATCACAGAGCAGCCTACAAACTGTCTACCTTGAATAGATTAGACTGGTGACAAGGTTCATTACTCTCATTTCACATTAGTGGAAAACAAGCACAGAAAGGTCAGCAATTTGGCTGGCACTGTAAACTAAGAAATGGAAATTCAAAGGACCCCCACAAACCACTCAATGAGTCTAATTCTCTCAATTAGATCTTGCTGTCATCTATCTGTTACATGTCAATCTTGGTATTATTTTTTAAAAACTCTTGTCTATACCAATTCCTGTCTCAACTACAATATTAAAAATGACATTTGAATTTCTTTTCTCTTTGGTTTCTAGGCAGAAGTTATATGTGGTTATGTAACCCCAAAGAAATTCTGCATTTCAGGAAACAAATATGAATTTATTTTTAAACTCTTAGTACATAGAATTTATAAAAGGATTTGATAATAGAAAAGTGTTGTCCTTAGGTAAGGTAGAGTTGGGGTTGACTATATCCATAGCAGTGTATGTATCCACCAAATTATAGTATAAAAAAGACACAAGCAAGAAGGAGTCATATAATACCTACCTGACTTCAATGAGTATTGTCTTATCCTTTATCTATCTTCATCAATAAAGCCCATACTGTCAGGTACTATGCTAAGTGCTAAAGATAAAAAGAAAGGCAACAATATGATTCCTAACCTCAATTATCACATTCTAATGGGGAAGACAATATGAATTTAACTACATATATGCAACTACATGTAACACACATATATGTATATGTGTCTATGTGAATATGTAGTTATTGTTCAGCTATTTTTCAGTCTCATTCAACTCTTTGTGATCCTATTTTCTTAGTAAGGATACTGGAGTGGTTTGAAATTTCCCTCTCCATCTCATCTTATAGATGAGGAACTGAGGCAATAAAGTTAAACAACTTGCCTGGGGTCACATCAATAATAAGTGTTGGAGGCTGGATCTGAGCTCAGATCTTCCTAATTCCATGGTCAGCACTCTATCCCACTGCACCACCTAGCAGCCCATGTGTGAACACCCACACACACACACACACACACACACACACACAGAAAGCTCAGAGGGAAGGCACTAGTAGGTGGGAGGAAAAGTGATATAGAAGGTGGAATAGAACCTGAGTCATCAAGGAAGCCAGGAAAGCTGGGAGATAGAGATAAAAAAGGGAGACGGAATGTGGTGCATGAGGAACAGCAAGAAGGCCAATGACACTGAATTACAAAGGCATGACAGAAGGGTAAGAAGACTAACTGAAGGGAGGAAGACCCATATGTACAAAAATCTTTACTGCAGCATTCTTTGTGGTGGCAAAAAACTGGAAATTAAGGGGATGCCCATCAATTGGGGATTGGCTAAACAAGTTGGGATATATGAATGTAATGGAATACTATTGTGCTATAAGAAATGGGGAGGAGATGGACTTCATATTCACCTGGATAGGCTTATACAAACTGATGCTAAGTTAGAAGAGCAGAACCAGGAAAAATTTGTACACAATCACAGACACATCGTATGTGTGATGACCAACTTTGATAAACTGGACTCTTTCTCAGCAACGCACAGTTATAAGACAACTCTACAAGTCTCAGGATGGAAGGAGATATCTACATTCAGAGAAAGATCTAGAAAGAACTGAGTTTAAATGGAGTCTGAAGCAATCTACATGCTATCATTCTTTTCCATGTTTGGTTCTGTTTCTCCTTTCTCATTGTTCACTCCATTGGTTACAGTCCTTCTATACAACCAGACTAATGTCCAAAGTGAAACTATTTGCAGATCCTATACTTGATTGCATGCTGCCATAGGGCGTGGGGGAGAGAGAGGGGAGAAAATTTGAAACTCAAGGGATTGTAGAACTGAATCTTGTAAATTAGAAGTAAATAAACAAATCAATTTAATTTTAAAAAGAGAAGACTAACTGAAAAGGTAGGAAGATTAGGACATATCTAGTCTACATGCTTCATATATATGTATATGTATACAATCCCCTGAAGAACAAAAGTGATTTTAAAGTGAATACAATTGTATTGTTAAAGTTGTGAATGTCATTCAGCTCTAGAAGAGTACACATGTAGCTATGACCTATGCTGTTTTCCAAAATCTTCCAGAATTGGAATAAGGCTGTAGAAGGGAATATCTTATTCAAAAGAAATAGATTAGGTAAGAGACACAGGGTGAGACTAATGGCATCATCAATTAAGAAGACAAGCTCTTTTGAGGAAAACTAGCAAACAGAAGGGCAAAGCATGACAGAGAATGTTCAAGAAAAGAATAAGTATAATAAGCAGAGAATGATTGGGGCTTTGCTCCAGGTCTCTGGTATATAGGGGTGTGTCGTTCCAATTCCCAGGGAACTTGAAATACTGGAGAGAACGTTCCTATGAGAGAAAGTTTCTGCAGGAGCCATAGGACTTGTGAATTCTGACCATGTGGAGAAGATGAGATATTTCCACCTGGATTTGATTTTCTAAGAGGAAGACCTATCCTCTCCCTTTGCATAAATCAGGGACTTCCATTCCTCTCCAAGGATGGGCATTTTTTCTCACCAGAGCCACTGCAGATGAATAGGGCAGATTTCCTGCCCTCCATCTGGCCTACTTATGGCAAATAATTAGGACGATTAGGATCAGCAGCAGAATCAGAAGTGATGGCACACTATACCAAATAAATGGGAAAAAAAAAACAAATTAAAGAGAATGATTTGAGAATAAAATTATGACCAAACTTTACCACAAAGAAGAATTATAAGATCACAGAATCATGGATTTAGAGCTGGAACTTAGAGATCATCAACTCCAACTTCCTAATTTTATAGCTGAGAAAACTGAGGTCCAAAGATTGCCAATAGCTTGGTCATACACTTAGTAAGTAAAAGCAGCATGGTTTGAACCTAGGCCTTTCTGACTCCAAAGTCAACCTCTACACTCTCTCCCTGCTTCTTTGCAGTAGTAGGGGACTCTATGTGCAGACACTGCCTATGACACCTAACTTTTTTTTAATATGCTGGTATCTTTTATAGAAACTTTTTACATTTTTTATAATGGGTTATTTTATGGGAGGAAGTGAGGGAAAGTATATGGGGAGAAATGCAAGTAATATAGAGATACCAACAATTTTTTTTTAATTTCAAAAGAACCATGTACTACAATTCTGTAAATTATCATCCCTTGTAGATAATGGAAGATATAAAAAATAAAATTCTGAAGTCACAAAGAGAAACTGACAAGGAGGAAAAGTGCAAAGAGAATGATGTGGATACACAGGGAACTTAAAAAATAATTTTTAAAAAGATACATACACAAAAAGGAAGGGCAGGTAATGAGGATAAGTACAAGAATGTGATTTAGGATCATATTTCAAAATGATCTAAGATTGATGAGAAAAGTTAAGAATAAAAAAAGGAATGGGGGAGGACGAAAGTATATAACCTTGCCTCAGAGTAGATAAAATAACTGAAAATGGACAGGATAGTATATTATTATTCTTCCATCTTAACTGCCAATGACAGTAATAATCTTTTGACTGAAAAGGACAGAACAAAAAGATTTGAGAGGATGTTGATAATAAAGATAATAAAAGAACACTTAGCTACCTTCTACTTCAAAACACTGGCCTCCAATGATCTCCTCTGAACTCTTAAAGAACTGGCAGGTGTGATTGTTAAGTGACTGTCTATAATTGTTCACATTAGGACATATCATCACCAAATTTTAGTGTCAAAAACCAGACACAAGTAAGGAGAGTACACGGGCATAAAACACCAGACTTCAATCATCAGTATTGCTTTCTCCTTTACCTATCACCATCATCATTAACAAATATTTAAGCACTCAGTTAGTGTCAGATTATGTTTTGAACACTGGGAATACAAAGAAATATGATCCCTGTGCTCAAGGAGACCTCATTTAAGGAAAAAAATTCTATTAGACCTATCCAAAAGAAGGATGTTCTACCTTAAGTGGTAGTGAGTTTCTCTGTCCAATCTTCTCACCCTCCACAAGTCTTTAATGAAAAAGTAGAAAACTAGCCATGTACGTTGTTGATGGATCCTTTTTTAAATACAGGTTGTTCTGGATGGTCTCAGAGGTCACTTTTGATCCTGAAATTCTGTAATTCCTAGTTACCAAATCCCAATTTATCTGTTCTGCATCAGATAGTACTCCACTTTTCAACTCTTCTAACCTTATTAACCTTACCCTGAGAGATTTTTGAATTTGACCAAAGGAAGTAAAGTTACAATTGAGGTTCTACCAAGCAAGTACTTTAACATTTTGAGACACCTTTTTAATACATACACCCTCCCAAAAGTCTGTTACAGTGGTCTCTGCAATGCACCAGTCTGAAGTCCCAATGATACTGTCTCCTATTAACAATAAAATCCAAGATTATAATTGTTCTCCTTGCCATATAGACGAATCACAAGAATTTGAAACAGGGACACCTGAATAACACTCTGCAGTTCATGTCTCCAGTTCAAATAGTAAAAGTTCAACTAGCATAGGATCCACTTCTCCTAGCATGGTTATTCTTTTATACATGTTCTGTGTATTGGACTAGAGAGCATTGGTTTTTTAACATAGTCAAGTTAGTAACTTCTTTCTTATTAATAGTTTTGTTTGAATTATTGTATCTCACTAGTGAAATGTTAAAATCTACCTTATCAATTCTTAAACTTAATATTTTATTGTGTATTTAACAATTATCAACAAATATTTCAATATAAAAATATTATTTTTTTGCATAGTAGACTCCTGGATCATCTAAAGAAAGCCCTTGATCTTAAGAGGTCCACAGAACTGTCCAGGAACTTCAAGGTTCATCTAGTTCAGGCCCAGAAGCCACCAATATCCAGATGAGACAGTTGTCCCAAGCTTCCAGATAAGTGCTGAGTATACTGTCCTAGTTTTTTTTTTCCTTTTCCTCTTCCCTTTTGTTATGTGCCCAACCACCAAGGCCCTGATTCAATCGTGTTAGCATTTTTTCCCTCTACATTCTTGGCCCCATTCTCTTTTCTGCCAGCAAGCATGCAATGGCTAAAGAGGAACCGATGTCCTGGGATAAAAATGCTCCTCCTGGCCCAACTGGCTACTCATGGCATCTTGACTTATACCTTGCCTCTCCTTTATTGACCAAAAGGGAGAAATGTCAAGATAGTAGGAGACACCCTCTTTTCCAGAGCTAAGGCCTAGCAAGCAAGCTGTGCCTGGAGCTTGGCATAACAACAATCCTTTGTAGTCTCCCTCTGGATCTCAGCCACAGCAAAATCCCAGAATTGCTTCATATATTGTATTGCTTTGACCAGCACCCCAGCACCAGGTGTTCTCTGAGCTCAGATAAGCACCTTCTATATCAGGTCATGAAGCTTTGCTATCAATCACACTTTGTCACATCGTTGCTGTTACCCCTTTTGTCAGGGCTACAGCTCACTTCAAAGACATTGGTGTAAGCAAGCAGGTTCCCCAACTAGGGATGGGGCTCTGGCACACACGTCCTTGCTTGCAAGCTGTTTCTCTCACTTTGAAACTGAACTTCTGTTTGAGTCCTAACTCTCCTGTATCTAGCCTGCTCTGTTTGGCTCCTATCACGCACAGGTTAGAGGCCAGTTTTAGCCAGCTGACAGCAAAAATCTGAGCACCATCCTGTTATGGTAGGAAATTTGTTCCACAGATTGGACTCTTCTTTTTATTCACAAACATAACCAATCTTCTCCCTTTTTATCCTTCTGAGATAGGTGAAAGCATTCTCATAAAATGGAAGAGACAGTCACCAAACTTGAGCTAGGTCCCAGACCTCTCTAGGCCTAAGTTTCATGTTCCTGTAAATCACCTGATTTCAGGGAAATCAGATGGTGTGCCCCTAATCTCCCTGCCTTTTTCCTGTAAAAGGCCTTTTGTAACGGCCCCCTTTTGCTAAATATGGATAATCATAGCTATGTGTCTTTCTTTGGGTAAGAGGAATTTTTCGGGTTCTTGTGTAGACTGTAAGGTCATACAACGCCACCAATGGGCTGATGATCCAGCACTAGGGGAGGAGTGATGGAAGGGGACCTTGGAATTTTTGAGGTTTTTCTTAAAACTGTTTGTGTAAGGGTATATAACTGCTTGCTTGACTTTTGTTGGGTACCTCCCTATACTTGGCCTGTCTGGGATAGGTGATGCCCAAGTCTCACAAGATTTGTCTTTAGAATAAAGAATTTCTGTTTCTACCTGAGAAACCTCCGAGTTTATTTGGGTAAGGGTCTTTGGTATCTTTCTCCCACACATTCCCTTTTTGCTTTCTTCCTATGTCTTTAAACTCCCCCAAAACCTATTCCTTTATTCCCTTATGTTCTCTCAAGTCCATTACATTCTTCAGTAATCAAAATAATACTGTTTTCTAATTCCTTCTATTGTGATTGCATCCAGATAGTGACTAATCAAACAAAGCTGTAAAGTTTCAATTTTATTAAGGTACTTAGCTTAAAGATTCCAGTTTGTCTTGGAAGTTTTGTGCTTTAGCTGGTTTTGCACATCAAAAGTAATTTTAAGCTCCAAACTTTGAATGTGTTTTGATTTTTTTAAATTACCTTTTTTTTCCTAGACATACTTTACTCTTCCAAGTGATGTTCTGCATACCCAGGAGGAGACCACCATAAATATACACTGAAGAGAGGGGTAATTCTTTGTCCCAAGAGAAAAGGGAGAGCAACTAATATCACCCCAATTCCTAAACCAAAACCCAATAGGAGAAAGAGCTCAAACAAGTAACTAAAACTTGAGGTGCCCCCTTGAGGTAGTACTACCCCAGCCCACCTCACTGTTCTTTAGAATAAAGGTAGACAGGGGGTGGAGGAAGGGAATAAGAGGGGGCCTGGAGATGGGGGCCAGGGCGGGGAAGGCAGAGGTCGGGGCCGCGGGCCCTCACTCTGCTATTGGGGCTTCAGGGTCCCCCCTCTGCGTCCGGCTGCTGCCCCCGGCGGTCGTGCTCCTTCCTGAGCTCCTCCAAGCGCCTGGACAGGTCCAGGGCCTCGTCCCGGGCGCGCCTCAGGTTCCTGCGGCAGGCCTCCAGCTCCTCCGTCAGCTTCCTGAGGTCAGCCCGCAGGGCCTGGGTCTCGCTCACCTCAGCCGCGACGCGCAAGCTGGCCTCCTCTAGCAGCCTCTGGTTCTCGACCAGGTACCGCTGCGCCGCCTCATTGGTCCCCTCGGCCCGCCTCCGGAAGGCCTCCTGGGAGGCCTGCAGGGAGGCCTGCTGCTTCTGCAGGGCTGCCAGGCGGCGCAGTAGCAGCGACAGCTGCAGCGCGAAGCTCGTGACGTGCAGGTTCCGCTGCACTCGGACAACCTTCATCTGGTGGTGCTTCAGGGCAGAGGGGCAGCTCAGCAGGCTCGCCTTGTCCACGCTTTCAAATTTCCTGATCTCCCATATGGCGACCAGGAAGAGCAGCTCCAGGACCAGTAGCAGGAGCCTGAAGAAGGTCTGCCCGTGGCTCAGCACCAGGTGGGAGCTGAAGATGTTCAGCCACTTCTGCGGGGTGATGAAGGGGCTGCAGAGCAGCAGGACGAGCAGGACCTCAGAGTAGAAGATGGCCACCGCTATCCACTGGAGACTCATCCTGAGACACTGGCCAGGCTCGGGCCTGAAGGAGAAGGGGCACGTGGTTCCACCCTTGGGTGGTCTCTAAATCAACGGCTTTCCAGGGGGTGGGGCCAGCCTCGAAGGGGACCAAGGAGCTCACTCGGCCGCTCAGTCCTCCAAGCCCTCTATGATTTTGGAGGTTCTATTGGCCACCTGGGTCAGCATCCCATCTAGTACTTTTATTTATGATATAGACATGTTATCTATATAGTACCTTTGGCTAAACCCAGCTATAATTTCATCTGTTTTTTCTTCTCTTTGGAGAAAAATCTTGTGAAAATCAAATCATCTTTTAAAAAAACATGGTGCCTTTCTTCTTAAGTTTATAGATGTAGAGATGGAAGAGTCTTGAGGTACCACAAAAGCCAACATTTTTATTTTAAAGATGAGGAGACTGTCGCCTGGAGAGGTTAAGTGACTTCTTCCTGCCTTGGTTGAATCAACCTACCTAATACCTTTCACTAAACCAAACTGCATTTGACCTGGTTTTTCTTAGCTTTAGGGGAAAATCAAATCAAATGTTTTGTTTTGTTTCCTGGATAAATGGTGCCCTTCTTATAAGGATAATAGATTTTGGAGCTGAAAGGACCTTAGACACCTTGGAGTTCAATCTCTTCACAGATATTATATATCAGGAAACTAAGGTTCAGTAAATAACTTATTCCTAGAGCATCATTCAACCCCATACTTTTAAATGAACCAAACCACAGCTTTATCTATTGCTTTTTGTCTTTGGAGAAAAAGCAGGTATAAATCAAATTAGTGGTTTTTTTAGATAAAGATTAAGGGTGCGGTCAAGATGGTGGATAGGAGCAGGAACTCACCTGAACCCTACCAAATTCTCTTCTAAATTACTTTAAAATAGTGCCTCAAATAAAATTCTAGAATGGAAGAACAAGAGGTCAGGTGAAATAATTTTCAACCCAAGACAACTGAGGTAGTTGGAAAGAAAGGTCTGTGGCTGGATCAGTGGCAGCAACAACTTTGGGAGTTCTTGCCCACAGATAGTAAGCAGGTTGGACAACTGATCAGAAAGCGATTATAGGCCACCTTTTGCTAGTGCTGGGTTCAGGACCATGGTCCATTGCCCATATACAGTTCCAGGTCCAAGTCCCAAGGCAAAGAGATCTAGCACTTGTAGCTGCAGGAGAGCAGGGGATCCAGTGATCACTCATTGGTTACAACCCTTCTATATGACCAAACTATTGGACAATGTGAAAGTATTTGCAGATCCTATACATGATTGCACACCACCATGGGGGGGGGGGGGAAGGGAGGGGAGAAAATCTGAAACTCAAGTGATTGTGGAACTGAATCTTGTAAATTAAAAGTAAATGAGTAAATAAAAAAAATTAAAAAAAAAAAGAGAGCAGGGGACCTGTTCATAATTTTAGAGACAGACAAGTTCTAGCACATGTGGCTACAGGGGAACAATGTCCCTTCCTAGGTAGAGACTCTGGTCAGTGATCATAATTCTCCTTAACTTATACCACCTTGGAAGTACCAGAAACCTACAAACCTCCCAAGAACTAGCTCTGAAAATAACACAAAAAAAACCTGAAGCTTGGGACAGTGCCCTTTCCACTCTGAGAGTAGAGCCCAACTATAACAAAGTTAAAACTCGAGAAAAAGACTAGAAAATTAGCAAAAACAAAAAAAGAGAACCCAACCAAAAAGAGTTGTTATCATGACGGGGAAGCTCCAAACACAAACTCAGAAGACAATGAGGTCAAACTAACTACAAGCAAACCCTCAAAGAAAAAAATGTGAATTAGACACAAGCTCAACAAAAAATCCTGGAGAGTTCAAAAAGGATTTTCAAAGTCAAATAAGAGAGGTAGAGGAAAAATTGAGAAAAGAAATGAGATGTACAAGAAAATTATGAAAAGATAGTCAACAGGTTGACAAAAGAGGCACAAAAAATACTAAAGAAAATAATACCTTAAAAGCAGAATTGGCCAAATGATTAAAGAGTTACATAAATTCACTGAAGAAAACTCCTTCAAAAGCGTAATTGGTCAAATGGGGTAGGGGAGGGGGGCAAAGATACAAAAGCTCACTGAAGAAAATCTTTAAAAATCAGACTTGGGTAGGTGGAAGCTAACGACCCCATGATACATCAAGAAATAATAAAATCAAATCAAAAAATGAAAAAAAAAACAAGAAAATGTGAAATATCTCACTGGAAAAACAACTGACCTGGAAAACAGATTTGAGGAGAGATAATTTAAGAATTATTAGGCTACCTGAAAGCTATGTGATCAAAATAAGAGCCTAGACATCACCTTTCAAGAAATTATTAAGGAAAACCATCCTGATATACTAGAATCAGAGGGTAAAAACTATGAAAAAGAATCCACTAATGACCTCCTGAAAGAGATCCCTAAATGAAAACTCTCGGGAATATGATAGCCAAATTCCAGAGCCTCCAGGTCAAGGAGAAAATATTGCAAGCAATCAGAAAGAAACAATTCAGATACTGTAAAGCCACATTGAGTATCACATAAAATTTAGCAGCTTCTATTTTAAAGGATCAAAGAGCATGGACTATGATATTCCAGAAGGCAAAAGGACCTAAGATTAAATAAATACTTTACATTGCAAAACTGAATACAGTTCTTCAGTGGAAAAATGCACATTTAGTAAAATGTCTTTCAAATGACTTTGAAGCATTCCTGATGAAAAGATCAGAGCTGAATAGAAAATCTGACTTTCAAATGCAAGACTCAAAAGCATAAAAAGGTAAACAAGACAGAGAAATCATAAGTGAATAGATACGGTTAAATTGTTTACATTTCTACATGGAAAGATTATAATTGTAATTCCTAAGAACTTTATCATTATTAGGTTCCACACTATCAAGGCCAACACTTGTTCACTTGTATCCACCTCTCCATGACCCCATTTGCGGTTTTCTTGGCAAAGACACTAGAGTGGTTTGCCCTTTCCTTCTTTAGTTCATTTTATAATGAGGAAACTGAGGCAAACATGGTTAAGTGGCTTGCCCAGGGTATATTAGCCAGTAAATGTCTAAGGCCGAATTTGAACTTGGTACTCTATCCATTGTACCACCTAGTTACCCCAAGGGTAACCATCAGTGAGTTGGGGAGATATTTACTCCAAGCATGTGAAGAAGAGGTAGATGAGAGCAGTTTGTTCCAACAGCCATGAAGGTGGCTGAAGCAGGGTACTATGGAGCTCTTAAGAGTTTGGTTAGACATCATCAAAGACAGCAAGGTCATTTACTGTATCCTGGGCTACTGCCAGTCATCTTAACCTTTGTCCTGCCAATGGACTTAAGTGATTCTGGAAAAGAGAATGAGACTGATGACTTTGTGTAACTCTCCCTCACTTAAATCCAATTCATGTGCAAGTCAAGACATCACTATATAATGTCATTGGTCCTCTTCAAAAATGGAGGACAAACATCATTATTGAGGCAGTTAAAAGGAGTCTTCATAGACAGAGAGCACAGGTGTGAATTTTCTATGATGTGGTGGTTTTAAAAAATGAAATTAAGGGGTGAGAAAGAGGGATGCACTGGGAGAAGGAGGAAGAAAGAGGAAAAACATGGAAAATTACCTCATAGAAGATGCTTAAAAGGAGGAATTTATGTAATGGAGGGGGAAATAGGGGTGGTGGTGGCAGGCAATTCTTGAACCTTATTTTCATCAGAATTGTCTCAAAGAGGGAATAAAATACACATTCAGTTGAGTATAGAAATCTGTCTTAAGTTTATAGCCATTCTTTTGGTGGTGGCTTAAGAATTGAAATCAAGGGGATGATCATCAACTGGAGAATGGCTGAACAAGTTGTAGTATATGGTTGTGATGGAATATTATTTTGCCGTAAAAATGCAAATCAGGATGGTTTCAGAAAAATCTGGAAAGACATAAACTAATGCAAAGTGAAGTGAGCAGAACCAGGAGAATGCTGTATACAGTAACAGCAGTATCTTATAATGAAGAATTGTGAATGACTTAATTAGATGACTTAATTAGAAGACAATCCCAAAGGACCCATGATGAAACATGCTATCTGCCTCCAGAGAAAGAACTAATATTCTCTGAATACAGAATGAGGCACACAATTTTTCACTTTCTTTTTGTTGTTGTTGTTCAAGTCTTCCTGTACAAAATTATTAATATGGAAATGTTTTACATGATTGCACATGTATAACCTATATCAGATTGCTTGATATCTCAGGAAAGTGGGAGAAGAGGGAGGGAAGGAAGAACGGAATTTTAAACTCAAAACTAAAAAAAAAGTTAAGAATTGTTTTAACATGGGGTGGCTAGGTGGCGCAGTGAATAGAGCACCAGCCCTGGAGTCAGGAGGACCTGAGTTCAAATGCGACCTCAGACACTTGACACACTAGCCGTGCGACTTTCAGCAAGTCACTTAACCCCAATTGCCTTCCAAAAAGAAAAAAAAGAGTTGTTTTAACATGTAATTGGGGGGAAAATTTTTTCTTACAAAGAAATCTATTTTTCCCTCCAAGGAAGTAGGAAGGGAAAGAAATAAGAGAAGGGGAGAGGTGCTGATAGAAAGGAGGTTGCATTAAGGGAGGCAGTGGTCAGAAGCAAAATAGTCTTTTGAGAAGTTACACAGGAGAAAGAGGGAGAGAAAAAGAGAGAGAGAGAGAGAGAGAGAGAGAGAGAGAGAGAGAGAGAGAGAGAGAGAGAGAGAAGGATAAATTGAATAATGGGATAGAGGGAAAAATCACAACTGTGAATGTGATTGGGATGAACTCATCCATAAAACAGAAGTAGATAGCAGAGTATATTAAAAACCAGACTCCAACCATGCATTGTTTGCAAGAGAGACACACAGTAAAAATAAGGGATTGAGGTTGCTTCAGCTGAGGTTAAAAAAAAAAGCAGGAGTCTGTATCAATGATCTCAGACAAAGCAAAGGCAACAATAGACCTAATTAAAAGAGATAAGCAGGGAAACCGGAAACTACATTTTGCTAAAAGGGACCACAGACAATGAAGGCAATAGTAAAGATATATGCACCAAATGGCATGGCATCCAAATTCTCATAAGAAAAGTTAAATGAATTACAGAAAAAAAAGAGAAGAGTGGGACACCTCAACTTCTCACTCTCAGAACTAGATAAATCTAACCAAAAGATAAACAAAAAAAGTTAAGAAGAATAGAATTTTAGAAATGTTATATGTTATGGATCTCTGGGAAAAAATTGAATGGGAAAAGAAATGAGTATACCTTTTTCTCAACTGCACATGGCACTTTCACAAAAACTGATCATACATTAGGGTACAGAAACCTCACAAGCAAATGCAGAAAAGCAGATATATTGAATGCATCCTTTTCAGACATAATGCAATAAAAATTATATTTATTAGAGTTCATAGAAACATAGGTTAAAAGTTAATAGAAAACTAATCTAACCCTAAAGAATAAGTGAGTCAAAGAACAAATCACAGAAACAATAATTTCATTAAAGAGAATGACAACAATGAGACAACACATCAAAATTTATGGAATGCAGCCAAAGCAGTACTTAGAGGAGAATTTACATCTTTAAATGTTTATATCAATAAAATAAAGAAAGATCAGATTAATGAATTGAACATGCAACTAAAAAAATTAGAAAAAAAACCTCCAATTAAATACTAAGTTGGAAATCTTGCAAATCAAAAGATAAATTAATAAAATTAAAAGAAATAAAATTTTAAATAATAAGATAAGCCATTGATTAACTTTGATTTAAAAAAAAAGAAAATCAAATTGCTGGTATCAAAAATGAAAAGGGTGAATTCACTACTGATGAAGAAGAAATTAAAGCAATTATTAGGACCTATTTTGCATAATTATATGCCAATAAATCTAACAGTTTAAGTGAAATGGTTGAATTTTTATGAAAATGTAAATTGCCTAGATTAGCAGAAGAGGAGGTAGAATACTTAAATAACCCTGGCTTAGAAAAAAAAAGAGGTTAAACAAGCCATAAATGAGCTCCCTAAGAAAAACCCCCCAGGATCAGATGGATTCACAAATAAATTCTACCAAACATTTAAAGAACAATTAGTTCCAATACTATATAAGCTATTTCCAAAAAAATAGGCAAAGGAGTCCTATCAAATTCCTTTTATGAGACAAATATGGTGCTGATACCTAAACCAGGAAGAGCAAAAATGGAAAGAAAACTATACACTAATATCCTTAACAAATATTTATGCAAAGTTTTTAAAACAGTCTGGTACCCACTAGGAAATAGAGTGGTGGATGAGTAGAACACAATACACAGTAGTAAATGACCATAATGGTCTAGTGTTTGACAAGCTTTGTTTTCAATATTTCTCTGAATTTCTCTTATATGGTTTCCTAATATAGGATTTTTTTTTTCTTTTATATTTTTGTTTGTGTCTTGGTCCCTTACTACCTTTCCAATATTCTTACACCTTCCTCGCCTACAAGTATTTTAAGATTTAGTTATAATGACCTCCTTGTTGTTCATCTTACAAGATACCCCAACCCAGTGCATTTTTATTCACTGTTGCCCATTCCTGGAATTCTTCTCCTCTTCATTTCCACCCCGCTGATGTCTCCAGCTTCCTTCAAGTTCCAGTTAAAATTCTACCTTCTGCTACCAACCTTTCTTGATCCCTTTTAATAGTAGTGCCTTCCTGCTGAGATTATCTTCAATTTATCCTATATGTATCTCATTTGTACATAATTGTACATAATTATTGGTATGTTGTCTCTCTCTCATTAAACTGCAAGCTCCTTGAAAGCAAGGACTGTTTTTGCCTTTCTTTGTTTCTCCAGTTCTTAGCACAGTGCCTAGCACATAGTAGGTGATTAATAAATGCTTCTTAACTTGGCTATAGTTTTCTAACATATGACATTTTCTATCTCTGTCTGTCAATCCCTATGTCACTGTCTCTCTCTCCCTTTCTCTCTCTCTCTCTCCCTCTCTCTCTTTCTTTTTCCCTCTCTCTCTCTCTCTTCCTCTTTCTCTTTCTCTTTCCCTCTCTCTCTCTGTCTCTCTCTTTCCCTCTCTCTCTCTCCTTCTCTTCCTCTTTCTCCTTTCCAATACTTCAGAAATTTTCCATCTTTGTTCTGTTCTTCAAATCCATCACTTTCATATGTATTATTTTGAAATCTTTTTCTGAGCTTGCGTTCCTGATTCCCCTGTTCCTTCTGTACAATAATTCTGATTTTCATCTAACCCATTGTTTTGTTTATATTTTCCCATAACATTTCTAAACCATTGAGTTTAATCGTCCTAAAAGTCTTTGGTTGCATTTAGTTCCTTCTTTATTTCATCTTAGGACAATTTTGTTGCTATAATTTTTTCCCCTTTAATTCTTTCAGCATGATTATCCTTTTTGGTTTGTTTTGGGAAATATCTAGTTTTTTTTTTTTCCCCATGGCACTGTTGTTGGGAGATAAGGCTAGCAAACACATAAAGCAAAAAAAACCAAAAACAAAAATTTAAGAGGTTCCTTCCTGTGTCTTTTTCTCTTTTCCCGCTAAACACTCTTTCAAATATTTCCTCTCCTATGGGTTCAATTATTATCACTATGTAAACGACTCCCAGATTTATATATCCGGCCCTTATATCTCTGCTACCCTAGCATCTCACCAAGTGCCTGTTTGGCCTTCTCCAAATCATCCTCTTTCTTTATTTTCCCTTGATCCTATATATAATTAGTGGCCAAGCATTGTCTTTTCTGTGTCCCCAACTTCTTTCATATCCATTTCCTTTTCTTCATCCACACACTCAGCAACTGTGTGGGCAGAGATCTGACTTTTGTTACCTATTGCTGTAGCATCTATGCAATATTCACAGCACCAACAGTCACTATAAACATACCTGCATAGTCTCAATCACAAAATATAACAGACTCTCCATATAGAAGACAGAAGTAAAACATTTATTCAGACAACAGAAACCCAAATCCCAAAGCCAGTAAGCCAATTCCATCATAGTAGCAAAGAAGTTAATAAGCCACAACAGTATAGCCATAGCATCCTTTAGCCTTCCCACAAACCAACACAACACCAATATTTACTCACAAGCCTAGCTTTCTCCCTCAGATGTGTCCTCTCCTCTCAACCATGTCTAGCTACTCTGACTCCCAGCTTCCTGTGGGCTCTGCTCCACCCTTCAGCAAACTCCTCTCAGAATAGACTCCATGTGATTACATTGAGCCTATTAGGGGGCAGAGTATATTTTCAAAGCAGGGAAGGTCTTCAAATTCCCTTAGGAATTAAGGGGCAGGGAAGATCTTCAAATTATCATTGCGATTACAGTTGCCTAGATCAGGGTTGGGGAACCTACAGTTTTAAGGCTACATGTGGCCTTATAGGTCCTTCATGGAGGCCTTTTGACTACATCCAAGTTTTACAGAAAAAAAATCCTTTCATTAAGGACATCTGTGAAGTTTGGATTCAGTCAAAGGGCTGCACTTGAGGACCTAGAGGACCACATGTGGCCTAGAGGCTGCAGGTTCCCCACTCTTCAGCTAGATTATTACAGAAGCTTCCTCTGCTAGTTTTACTCCCTAACTTATTTCAAGTTTCAGTTCATGGATTATTTCTGAAGGGAAATCTTTCCCAATTCTCTAGTTGTTCATGCTCTCTGCCTCCCCAGATCATCATGTACATGTCTAACTGTGTAGAATACAATACAATTTAAGCTTGCTAAAGTGCTAAATTATTCATACCCTTAGGAATATAAATGTTGAATAAAATCTAGGTCAAAAAGAAAGCTACCATATTTACCAAACATTAATGGAATTATTTTTTTGTGATAGCAATGAACTGGAAACGAATAGGTACTTATCATTTGGGGAATGGCTGAACAACTACAGTAAATGAACTTCATGGAAGATTATTGTTCTGTAAGTAATGAGAAGTGTGAGAAATTCTAAGAAATATGGGAAACCTTTTTGTGAAGTGAAGCAGAACCAAGAGAATAATATACATAATAAGCTAAGAAGAATCCAGACTTCCAGTAATTATAATAACAAATCTTCATCCCACAACCTATCTTTTTCTTCTGGAAAGGTAGGTGGGGGACTGTGGGATAGAGTGTGGCCCAGCCCCTGCATTTATTTGTTTGTTCATTCATTTTTTTTGTTAATTTTTTTTAAATTTTTTGCTTTGTGGAGGGGGGAAGGCAAGGGTGATTGGGGTTAAGTGACTTGCTCAACATCACACACCTAGTTAGTGTTAAGTGTCTGAGGCCAGATTTGAACTCAGGTCCTCCTGACTCCAGAGCCAATGCTCCATTCACTGCACCACCTAGCCACCCCTGTTCATTCATTTTTACAAGAAAGGATCGATGCTGGGAAAGGGAGAAGTCATATAATACATAAATAAATTATATGAATAATAATATAAATTAATAATATAAACTAATAATATAAAAACAAAAGGTAACAATCTTTAAAAAAATTAAAAAGAATGTAAGTTCTTTGATGGCAGGAACAGATTAGTGATGAAAATTATCCCTCAGGTGCTCTCCCAAGGAGTATGAACTTTTAGTC
Organism: Pseudochirops cupreus; assembly: GCA_028627135.1. NCBI lineage: Eukaryota > Metazoa > Chordata > Mammalia > Diprotodontia > Pseudocheiridae > Pseudochirops > Pseudochirops cupreus. The sequence continues at coordinate 303,480,148 of CM053582.1, forward strand.
CTATGATAACAACTATAGGGCATTTGAAATAGTGTAAATATATAGCAATAACAACAGAGTATTTCCACCAATACTGTCCTAAGGGTTCTAGAAAGCAACAGAAAAGTGTAAGAAAGGCAGCATTGTGTAATGGAAAGACTATTGGAGAAACTTGTGTTTGAATCCTGTCTGATGAATGCTACCTATATATTTATGGGCTGATCACGATCTCTCTGAGACTGTTTTCTTATTTGTGAACTGGTGCAATGCCTACCTCATAAGAGTATTACGCAGATCAATCAAGATAATGGATAAAAGGCACTTTGGAAATGTTGAATTTTAGTTATATGCCTTCACAACCTCCATAGCAGCACATGAATTCTCATCAGACTGTCTGGGATTCTCTGATTTTGCCATTGCCCTCCCACTTCCACACCCCCATGGCATGGACTTTGAGGAATTGTCATCATCATCGTCATCATCATCATCATCATTTCATCTTTTTTTAAAGAGATTGAGATGGTAGTTATCAATTTGGGGGCAAGTCACCTTCCTGCTATTATTTCTTTCTATTCATTATTCTTCAGAATGTTGTATAAATGTATAAAAATAACTGCTTTATAGTTAAATAAAAGTATTAGAATGGTGTTTCTGGGAGCACCAATTCTTTAACTATCCTCCAGGGTTTTGAGGCCAATCTATACTATCTGTATTTTGTTGATTCCTACAAGCAAATTACACCATACTAACTGTCCTGATCACCCAACCAGTGGTGCTTCAAAGCCTTGGTCAGCATTTCAAGATGCCTCTCATATCTCTATAGCCATTGTAGCTGTCTTTAGGGTACATAAATCTTCTCTTGTATCTGGTATCACTTACTGTGACTGGCATGCCTCTATTTTACTATTGTACCTTTCAAGGCATGGTTGATGGGTTCAACTTTGATAGTAATTTTTGTTATTATTTTTATAGAATTAAAATCTTTAAATTTCCTTCCATTTGTAAGTCTTGGTACTATGTCTGTGGTCTAGAAGAGGGATTCAATGTATGTAGCTCCAGAACTCTTAAGCAGTTGGTGGAAATTATAGGGAGATAGGCCAGAACATTCTAAGAAAGATTATAATTGTCCAAAAACAGAATGCTAAAAACACCCCTATGGTTTAAGGAGAAAAAGTTATGAAAATGAATGAAAAGGTTGTAACAAACGGCCTCAGGTGGCCTATTTGAATTGACTTTCTGCTCTTCCCCTTCAACATCTCTTTTTAAAGCCATATTTGGCAACATCTGGGTAGCTTTATAAACAAACGAGCTAAAAGGTTGTTTATTCATTCCATTTTGGATCATCTCTTCATTTCTCTCCCACAGAGCAAAATGAGCCAGCCTGCCTCTGTATGTTACAAAGCTTCCTGACTGAAAAGTACAAAAAAGTTAATGTTCATCCATGGACATGTGTGTTTTATTATTTTTTTCAAACCTAGTTATGAAAGGCAATTTAATAAGATACAATTCTAAGAAGGCTGAGAGTGTTTGGCTCCCCGTGTACATAAGTTTACAAAACACAGATGAAACTGCTACTGTCATTGCCCTGGTGCTTATTTATTATTTATTATTTATTCTGAGTTTTTAATCTAATGAACAATTTGCTTTTCCTAACTTTAATGGTGTTAACAGTTTACAATACCTCTGTAAAAGTTCCCATCTTTCAACAGGGGATGGTACCTTGTCACTCTTGTTGAACAGTCTCAGTCACAGGAAGTTCATCTCAATCTAACTTTTACATTGTTACTTAGATTTTTCAGAAAGTATCTTCTAACCACACTTGATTCAGAGGAAACAGAAGTGCTTTTTGAAGAAAATTAAAATTTTAAATCTCAGAGGCTTCATGTTAGATTCCCTGGTTCTTCCCCAGTCTACTTCAGGGATAGATGCCAACTCAGCTGAAGTGCCAACTTGAGCAGAGACACCCTAGTGGAGTGAATAGAATTAATGTCAGAAACAGACAATCAAGTTCAAGTCCCACCTTTGGTACCTACTGTCCATGTGACCCTGGGCAAGTCACAACCTCTCAGTGTTCCTGGTATCTCTTTAAGACTTAAGTTGCAGAATAGGTGCGGATCTTCATTGACAAAGGGCGGCAGCTTGGTACAGTGAAAAGAGGTTTGGGGTTCAAATCCTGTCTTTAACAAGTTACTTACTTTGGAACAGTCATTTAACCTCCCGGGCCTCAGCTTTCTCATCTGTATAATGGAAGGGTAGGAGAGGTAGACTCTGGGATCCCTTTCAGCTCTAGTTATAGAGGATTCCCTCATCTGATGTTCCTTATGTCAATGAAATCACAGAACAGGAAAAAATGTTATCTTGAATAGGAGCTCAAAGCTATCATGAGCAAGAGATCTGGCATGGATCTTAGCACCTATTGAGTTCAAACTCCTCACTTCATGGATTAGAAGACTGAGGCTCTAAGGTTAATAGGATATAAGGTCTTCCCTGCCCATAAGATCTTCCCTGCCCATTAATAGGCCTCACATGGAGCCAATTAGGCTGTGGGCCACAGGGATCCCCATACCTTTCCAAGTAAGTGCTGATTTCCAAGCTTCTCAGCACTAAGCCAATCAAGTCTTTGACTGGAAACAGCATATATTGTATTGCTTGGTAGGAGAGGTGTGGATGGAGAGAGACATGGACTGAGAGAGAAGCAGATGAAGGGAAGAATTGCCTAAGGGAACTTGTTTGTGGAGAGGCTTGACACAGAATGCTGACGATGTCAGCCCTCCCTGGATTGGTGATGAGTATCTTACTAAATCTTACTTTTTGGTATCCTCATAGCAATGTCCCAAATAAATACTTTGGTTTTGTCTTGGAGGAGAAGGGTTTATTATATTTTATGAACAAACCCTGAGAATACATATGCACATTCATAGCAGCTGCTATGGGCATCACATTGGTGTTGCAGAGGCCCAGGGAGGTTGTGACTTGTCCATTGTGAGCATATGAGTCCCCTGCTTCCAAAGTCAATGTTCTTTCCACTATATCATCATTGCATTGAAAAAATAAATTTAAATTTTTTTTAATGGTCATACTTTCTCCTTTCCCCTCCACACTTCCTCTCTATACCTCACAATTTTATAATGGCATTAATCTGCTCTTTTTTTTATTAGGAAACAAGATTATTTTATAAGAGCTGGGTCTAAGAAAGCAGTCGTGTATATTACTCTTTGGTCTAAATTTTTCTAGATTATGAGTTTTCCCCCATTTGTGTTGTGATATCAAGCATTGCTGCTAGGAATACTGCCCAGGCTCCAGCACTGCCAGGTACAGCAGATTGGAGAGGTACTGGGGTCAGTGCCTTAGCAGAAGAACAGCCTGTACACTGTGAGATGCTTGGCATGCAAATTGGCCATCGCTGACAATACCAGAATCCACATCTTGGGTCCTGCTGTAAATGACTCCCTTGCATTTGACATTTCAGCTTGGCTGCCTCTCCATTCTCTACTGTTGGTGTTTTTCTCTTGAGCAACCTGAATTCCTAATTCTTCCTGTGATTAACGTCCCTGTTTCTGGAGCTCCTTGGCACCTGTTCCTTATTCATGTCCTTTGTACTTCTTCTTGCTTCATTTTGACCCAATATCCCTCTCTACACCAATTCCCCTTCAGGACAGAATTCTTGTGTCATAATTCTTCAAAAAAAACCCACCCCATCTTACGTCTGAATCAGCCTAATGTTTCTTAGTTTTGCCCCCACTGGACCATCACAAGTCCAGGATGTCAAATATTTTCTAGAAGAAGAATGACCTTTAATGCTTTATCAGAATTTAATAAAAACAAACATTTTAAAGGACCTGCCATATGCAAGGCTCTGTTCTGAATATTAGAGAAAAAGAAACAAAACTGAAAGCCCTTCCCCAAGGAATTTTTTTTAACGTTTTTTTCACTCTGAACGTAACAAACACCAAGTAAGATGAGCATTTCCATGTACAAAACAATACAGAAAAAGAGGATTGCATATACAGCCTTGTCTGTACCATGTACAGCATGCTTTTCCTTCCAAATATACAACAAATTCAAAATGTTGTTTTCAAAGGTATTCTGCTTCTCTATTATTGACTTTTCTGTTTTCTTCAAAATGCTTCAGTGACATACTTTTCTCTCTTTTATTATTTAAAAAAAGCCAGTAACCTTTATGGATAATCCCCTTCTTTACCCAAGAACCCTCTTCCAAAATGAAGGAAGGAAAACCAAAATTCTTGTGCCAAACATACACACTCATGCAAAACAAATCTCCATATTAGCTGTGTCTGAAAATAGATCTCATTCCATACTTTGAGTTCATCATCAATGTCAGGAGGTAAATAGCATGCTTCATCAGCTCTCTGGAATCACAACTGGTCACTGCATTATTAAGTTGTCTACTCTTTCAAAGTTGTTTTCTTTGCAATGTTGTAGCCCAAAGTGTTCTACTCCTAGAGTTTTCCTGTCCTAGAAAGCAGTAAGCCAGGACAGGACCTGAGGTTCAGCAGCCTAAGAAAACCAATAGAGAAGCATAAGATCCCTGAAAGTGATAGATTGACAGTCCCTGGTAAGGAAGATTTATTTTCCCGTTGGAGATGCCTCTACCCCTGAGCCTTCTCTGCTTACTGAGTGACTGCAACCAGCATTTCATGAATTGCTCCGGCCATTCGTGCTTACTTTTCTTCTGGCTCCTCTCCTGACCCTGTGGGCTTTTCCACCTCCTTGACAACAATCTTCTCACTCTCGAAATTCCTCCACCTCTGAGCTCTCTCCTCTGAGTAGTAAATACTTGACTGGAACCATCATTTCATATAGGTCCTTGGCAATCCATGCTCATTGGTCTCTCGGAGCCATTCCTATCTTTGAACCTTTGCCTGACCCCATGCTTTCCAGTTCCTTTTTTCATGTTGTCTTCTTCTATTAAATGACATGCTCTTTGGGTGTAGGAACTATTGTTTTTGCTTATCTGTATATTCCCAATATTTAGCATAATGCATGTAACATTTTTGCTGTTCAGTCATTTTTCAGTCATGTCCAACTCTTTTGTGACCCCATTGGAGGTTTTCTTGGCAAAGATACTGAAGTGATTTGCCACTTTCTTCTCTAGCTCATTTTGCGGATGAGGAAGCTGAAGCAAGCAAGGTTAAGTGACTTGCCTAGAGTCACACAGCTAATAAGTATCTGAGGCCAGATTTGAACTCTTCAAAAGATGAGTCTTCCTGACTCCAGGCCCCGCAGTCTATCCAGTGCATCATCTAGCTGCCCTCATGTAACACAGAAAATAGTTAATAAATATAATATCTATTATATATCTTTCTGTCTATCCCTTCTGGTTCTGCTCACTTCACTCTGTAACAATTCATACAGATATTTTCAGGTTTGCCTAAAAATGTCCCTTGTGTGATTTTTTACAGTGCTGTAATTTTCCATTACATTAATATGCCTTAATTTGTTCAGTCTTTCTCCAATTGATAGGTACCACATAGTTTCCAGTTCTTTGCCACTACAAAAAGAAGTTGCTATACAAAATTTTTAACATGTGTCTTTTCCTCTTTCTTTGATTTCTTTGGGGTATAGGTATAGTAATGGTATTACTAAGTCACAGGATATGCATAATTTAAAGACTTTTGGGGAATAGTTCCATATTGCTTTGGTTGCATTACACAGGTTACAGAATGATCAGACCAATTCACTACTTTACTAAGAGCTTATCAATGTACCTATTTCCTGGAAGGTCCTCCAGAAAACTGTCATTTTTTTGGGTCAGATGTGAAGTAGAATCTCAGAATTATTATAATTTGCAATTCTCTTATTACTGATTTGGAGCATTTTTACATGGGTATTTTTCTTCCTTTAAAAATAGCCTATTCACCTAATCGTGCTTTGGTGCCGGGCGAGTGAGGAGCTCTGGTTCTGGCTTCCTCCACCGCCTCCAGTCTGGTGTTCCGGGCCTGTGCCGCCCGCTAACAGCGTGCTGTCCAAGGGGCCACTCCACTCCGTCCAGGTCTTCAGATGAAAGAAAACAGCCACCGCCGTGGCTCACTGCAAGAGAGGCAATGGGCTGATCAAGGTGAATGGGTGACCACTGGAGATGACTGAACCTCACACCCTGCAATACAAGCTGCTCGAGCTTGTTTTGCTGAAGTAGGTATCCGGGTCCATGTGAAAAGAGGAGGCCACGTGGCCCAGATTTATGCTACCTGCCAGTCCATCTCCAAAGCTCTGGAGGCCTATTACCAGAAATATGTGGACGAGGCCTCCAAGAAGGAAATAAAAGACATCCTTATCCAACATGACAGAACTCTTCTGGTGATTGACGCTGGGCGCTGTGAATCCAAGTCTGGTGTCCCCGGGGCCGGGCTCGCTACCAGAAATCCTATCGATAATGCAACTGCTAGGATTGTGGGTCTTTTTTGCAATAAATTTGGTACATGACCTTTAAAAAAAAATAGCCTATTCATATGCCCTGACCATTTATCTGGGAAATGGCTTTCAGAAATTTAAATCATTCATTTTACATCTTGATTATGAGACCTTTAATAGAGAAACTTGATGCAAATATTTCCCCCAATGAACTTTCTGTTATTAATTTTAATCTGATTGATTTGATTTATTTGTATACTTTTCAAGAGTATGTAATCAAAATTGTTCATTTTCTCTTCTGTGATTCTCTTTTATTTGGTCATAAACTCTTCCCCTATCCATAATTGTGAAAAGTATTCCTTCTTTACTCCTCTTATTGGTTTATGATGTAACCTTTTATATCTAAGTCATGTATCCATTTGGAGATCACATTGTGTAATATTAGTCTAACCTAATTTCTGCCAGACTGCTTTCCAGTTTTCAAAATAGCTGCTGTTGAATAAGGATTCTTTTGGTCCAATAGTTGGAACCGTTGCATTAATCAATATTGTACTTATAAATCCTTTTGGTGCATAATCCTTTCTACTGATTGACTTCTCTATTCCTTAACTGGTACCAAATAGTTTTGATACTTAACTGTTTTATAGTACAGCTCGAAATTTAGGACTCCTAGATCCCCTTCCATTCTATTTTTTTTTCATTTTTCCATTGAGATTCTTGACCTTTTGTTCCTCCAGATAAATCGTTAATATTTTTTCTAGCTCTATAATGTAATTCTTTGGTACTTAATAAGGGAATCAATTCAGTTAATATTGTAATTTTTATTGACACTACACAACCAAGAATACTTAATGTAGCTCTAATTATTCAGGTCTATGGTGTTTTGTAGCTTTATTTATATACTTCTTGTGTATGTGTTTTAGTAGATAGACTCCCAAATATTTTATACAGTATGAGGTTTTTATCTCTTATTGCTGTGGGTTTTTTTTCCCAGTAGTATAAAGAGAGGTTGATTATTTACTTGGATTTCTTTTATATCCTGCTTCTTTCCTGAAGTTATTCTTTCAAGTAATTTTTTATTTTCTTCTTGAGGATTCCCTAATTATACTATCATATCATTTGCTGAAACTTCAAGGAGTTTCTGGGCACACAACCGGAGGGCAAGAAACACTGAGGTGAGAGGGAGCACTAACAACTGGGGGAGTGAGAGAGAGAAGGAATCAGGGAAGTTTTCGTGGGGAAAAATGGCACCTGTGCCAAGACTTTAAAGAAGACAAAGATTCTAAAAGGAAGAAGTTTAGATAGCACATAGAGGTAGGAAATGAGATGTCAGTATCCACCTCAGGGAATGGTTAATGACTGGAATGTAACGCCCATGTAAGAGAATAATGTGAAATAAAGGTAGAAAGATAAGTGGGGGGGGCGGAGCCAAGATGGCGGCGTAGCAGCAGCAACATATCACAGCTCTCACATAGCCACCCCAAAATACCCATAAAATAGGACTCTAAACCAATCCTACAACTCCAAAACGCACACAAAGATACTTCCCACTAAAGTCAGCTCGGCTACGAGGAACCACATCAGCACTGCAAACCGAAGCCAGCCTGCCCTGAAGCCGTGGCTGTGCCCCGGGGGCAGCTGGACAGGAGGAGTGGAGGAGCCTCTCAGGTGAGTGGATTAGCAGCAGCTGCGATTGGGATTTGTGAAAGGGGGAGATAAGCAGTCCAGCCAGAAGGCCTCCAGAGCGGAAAAGCGAAAGGCAGAGGTTTTGCACCCGCCTTGGCATTGCAGCTTCCCGCCCGTGGCCTGCAGGCA
>CM053582.1:303488813-303527324 GCA_028627135.1 Pseudochirops cupreus
TTAAATCTCTGTGGGGCTCTGCTTCCAGAAGGGAAAGCTCTGTCCCAAATCGCTGTGGTGCTTCCGGCTGCCATAGCTCTCAGGAAGATGCTGGGACTCTTCCTACTTACTTCTGGCTGACTGGATAATGAAGACTCCAAGACTGAGGCCCAGGACGGCGATCCGGATCCAGGCCGCTCAACGCGAGAGCACTGGCCTCAGAACAATCGCTTAGTCCCCCTGCTGTCTGCAGGCCGCAGGCGGGAAGCTGCAACACAGAGGCGGGTGCAAAACCTCTGCCTTTTGCTTTTCCGCTCTGGAGGCCTTTCGGCCAGACTGCTTTTCTCTCCTGATATTGCAGTTCCCACTGACCTAGTTCTGAATGCTGCTCGCAGCTGCTGCTAATCCGCTCACCAGAGAGGCTCCTCTGTCCAGCTGTCCCCGGGGCGCAGCCGCGGCTTCAGGCCAGGCTGGTTTCGGTTCGCAGTGCTGATGTGCTTCCTCGTAGCCGAGCTGACTTTAGTGGGAAGTATCTTTGTGTGCGTTTTGGAGTTCTAGGATTGGTTTAGAGTCCTATTTCATGGGTATTTTGGGGTGGCTATGTGAGAGCTGCGATATGTTGCTCCTGCTATGCCGCCATCTTGGCTCCACCCCCCAAGTATATCTTTTTTTTCTCACTTTTTTTGGAAGGGGAAGGTAGGGCAATTTGGGTTAAGTGACTTGGGCCCAAGGTTACACTACTAGTAAGTGTTAAAAGTGTCTGAGGTTGGATTTGAACTCAGGGCCTCCTGACTGCAGGGCCAGTGTTCTATTCACTGTACCACCTAGCCACTCTGAGGTATGTCTTAAAAGTTCTCTCTGTTAAATCACATTGCTTCTTCAACTCCAAACTGAGACTCTTTTTCTGCAACCTTTGAAACATATGTATTTCATAGATCTTTAACATATTTACTAGATTTAGACTTTTCTGCTCTTTCCTGCATTGTTTATTCTTCCTTCCTTTTCTCCTTCCCCCAGTCCCCTATATCTGATAATCAGTAATATATTATAAAAATGTTTAAAGTCCCTAGAAATGAAGAAAAAAATTCAGGATTCAAAAAATTTGCCAATTTTTAAAATGTTATTACCACTATCACTTTGGACTAGCTAATCTCATGATCAAGGTAGAACTCTATTCTAGTAACCTGAAGTTCAAAACTTATTTGCATAAGACTCACTTAATTGGCGAAGACTAATCCTCCAGGCCTGTAGGAGGGGCATGAAGGATTGAGCTGGGAAAAGCTTGAGGGAGAAAAAAAATCCTGCTTATCCCACTTCCATATTCAACAGAGAGGACAAAGGGTTCCATATTTTCTTCAAGTCTTAAGATGTTGGCTTCTTCCAATTTGGTAACTCTATTTTGCATAAGCAATTCTGCTTGGTTTCAGCTCCACAGAACATCAGCCATGTACCCCTTTGAGTCCTCCCGTCCCCATTTTCATCTTTACCGACACTTTGTATATTGTCTTCTTTCATTATATTATAAACTCCTTGAGGGCAAGGACTATCTTTCTTCTTCTTATTTGTATCTCCAGTGCTTAACATAGTACCCAGAATACAGTATGTGCTTAATAAATGTTTGCTGAATCCAAAATTGAATTGAACTCTTCCAGGGTCTTTTTCTCTCTTCATGGAACTGAAGAGAATCTGGAACTATCTGAAACTTCTCCTTGAAGCAGAAGTCAGACAAGCAGGACCTCTCTTCTCCCCCAGGCTCTTGCCAACTCCATCCTTTACTCAGATCTAGGTCATTGAAAAATCAATCTGAAACAATAGTCTTATGCAAATGGATGTGGGTTATACTATGAAGAAAAATTCACTAATTTCCATGAACATTGAGACTATGAGGTACATTTCAAGTCCCTAATTGTTCTTCACAAAATAGTTTTGATGATATACGTCACTTTACTGACTTTAGAACCTAACCTGGTGTAAGTATGACTACATCGTATTTTGCCCTCAAGTGTTCTATAATCCAACCAAACTGCTGGGGCCGATCCATCTCTTGATTAACATTCTTTCTCCTGCCTACTTGCCTTAGGTAAGTCTGTGCCCCAGACCTGGAATGCTTTCTCTTCCTAATTTTACTTCCTTGGAATCCCTAGCTCCTCTTAGCCTCAACTCAGGTGCCACCTACTATGTGAGGTCTTTCCTGATCCCTCTAACTCCTCAGTGCTCTACCCACAAAACATAAAATTAATTTATTAGGCTTTATGTTTCTTTTTCTGTGTATAGGTTTTACACAGTAGAACGTAAACTCATTGAGGGCAGGGACTATTTCCTTTTTGTCTTTGTATTCCTAGTACTGCTCACAGTGCTGTGCTCATAGTAGGCACTTAATAAATATCATTAATAATTAATTAATTAATTAATTGGTGAGAAAGTGTATTTTATTTTAAAATTAATAATTGTTAAATAAATATAAATACTTACTGAATGAATGAGTGATCTCAATTTAACTTTAATAGACGGCAAAGTTGTCTGCCAAGAGTAAATAATAACGAGGCAAAGTGCTAGGTGACATAGTGGAAAAAGCACTGAGCTGGAAACCTGGAAGATATCTTGAGTTCAGATCTGCTAGCTGTGACCCTGGGCAAGTCCCTTAACCCTGTTTTCCTCAGTTTTCCCATCTGTAGAATGAGCTGGAGAAGGAAATGGCAAACCACTCCAGTATCTTTGTGAAGAAAACTCCAAATGAGGTCACAAAGTTAGGCACAACTGAAATGACTGAACAACGAAGAATAATGAAGATAAAAAATGATAGCAGCACTTAGATAGTGTTCTACGATTTGCAAAAACCCTTTTCAGAGATTACCTCATTTATCCTCACAAAAATCCTGAGCAGAAGGTGCTATTGCTCTGCCCACTTTACAGAGCAGCAAACAGATGTTTAGTAACTGGCCCAGGATTCACACAGCTAGAAAGTGCCTGAAGCTGAACTGGAAATCAGGTCTTACTGACTGGCGGTCCAGTATTCTATGCACTGTGTCACATAGCTTGCCTGTGAAAGGGCTTAAGGAAGGCTTGGGGTTTGGAATAACTGCTGTGTGGAGGGGGCTAGAGAATCACTGAAATGAATGTGAAAACTTCTAGCTCTAGTCTGCCTAAACCTAAATATATAATGACCAAACTGTGCTCCCTTACCCAGAGGGTAACACCTGTTGTGTTATTAATTCCATCCTACACCCCTCCCACCTTCCGCTAACCTTGCCCTTCGTCTTCTATTTCCAGTAACATTTTCTTGTCCCTGAGGACCCCTCCTCATCCATATTGTCTCCCTAGGCAAAAGAAGTCTCTCAGAACTCCACTGCTGAAATAGAGCCAAGGCTCAACACATACAAGTTTTCATGGACTAAAACTGATACTTTATATTTTGCCTCAAAGGAAACAGGGAACCAGTCCAGTCTACAGGACACAAACGCAACTCTTTTTTGATGCCTCTCTTTAAACAGGCTACTGTGATTTGTGCCAAGTGAAGTTTTTCAGTATCCTTCTCAGGAGACAGGTTTACAGATTAAAAGTTGGAAGGGATTTCAGAGATCACAAGTCTAATCCCTTTATTTCACAAATGGAAAATAAGACCTAGGGGGTGAGGATGGGGGCAAAAGAATGTGCACAGGGTCATACAGGTAGTAAGTGGAAGGGCTGGGATTTGAACTCAAATTTCAGTTTTAAAGCAGTGCGTTTTGAAGTGTATGTTTCTTTCTGCAATTTAAGCTCAGCTCTGTTAGAAAGTGGGGTAAGAATAGATGAGGTAGAAGAGTGGACAAAGTACTTGACCTGTCCAGCCTGAGCTAGATAGCCTTGGGCTAGTCATTTAATTTCTATTTTCCTCAGTTTCCTCATCTTTAAAATGGGGAGATTAATGGCACATACCTCCCAGAGTTGTGGGGAGGATCAAATGAGATAATTTTTATATAGAGCTTAGTACAGTCCCTGGAGCACAATAGATACTGTATAAATGTTAGCTATTATGATAATGATGGTGTTTCATCTCCATTTTTTTGGATTTGTGCTTTATCATTGCACTGATAAGAATTCTAAAGTCTTTCAAAGTTGGTTTTCCTTTTAATGTTATTATTGTATCAATGGTCTCCAGCTTTCATTCATTTTACTCTTCATTGGTTCAAAAATACTGTTCCTAGTTTCCTCTGAAATTATCCATTTCTCCATCTCTTATAATATCATTACATTCCCATCATATATGTATATGTGTGTGTGCATATGTACATATGCATTATCTGTGTGTATATGGATAATGTATATATATATATATATATATATATATAGAATACATATATAGAATATATAGAGACAATACACATACATATACTGCAATTTGTTAAACTATTCTTAAATAGGAGGACACCTCATCCACTTAGTTTCTACTTTTTGGTTACTATGAAAAGAGTTACTAAAAATATTTTTGCATATATAGATCCTTTTCCTCTGATTTCTTTGGAGACACAAGCTTAGTAGTGGTATAGCTGGGTCAAAGGGTATGCAGTTAGGTAACTTTCTGCACAGAGTTCCAAATTCCAGAATTTACAGTTCCACCAACAGCACACTATTATACCTATTTTTCCCATCACCTCTTCAGCTTTTGTCATCTCCTTTTGTCTCTCCTTTTGCCATCTTTGCCAGTCTGATAAGGGTGAGGTGGAATCTCAAAGTTGCTTTAATTTTTCTCTAATTTTTAGTGCTTTAGAGCATTTTTTCATATGATTACTGTTAGCTTGGATTTCATCCTTTGAAAACTGTCCATATTCTTTGACTGTTTATCTATCAGGAAATGGAACTTATTCTTATAAATTTGAATCAATTTCTTCTATATCTGGTGTATGGGATGAGTGAAAACTTCTCAATTTGGGGTTGTTAACTTTCTCTTCCCCCCCCCCTCCATTGCTACTGTCAATCACTTTTATCTTCCTTTGTCTGTTTTCCCTGCCTTGGTGGGACCCTCCCCCCCTCTTTTCTTGCCATCCCATTTGGGGAAGAATTTGGTGAAGTATGCCTCTCCTCCAATGAGAGAAGAGACAGTCGGGAAGGGGCTTGACTAAGTTAAGTTATAAATTCTTGCACTGCCTTTTGTAATACGCCTCTTCTCCATGATGACTCATGGGGAAGACCACCCTCTTCTCCCGGGGAAGAGAATAAACTCCTGTTCTTACCCTAAGAGATCTCTGTGTTTATTTTTTCACTAAATTAAGGATGAAGGGTATTTTTCATCCCAAACATCTTGGAAATTAGATCTTTATCCTAATGTTACAAAGATATTTTCCAGTTACCTCTGTCACTTGTTTAGCAAGTTTCCCTTATTCACAGATACAAAAGGTAATGCCTTCCCTGCTCCTCCAACTTGTTTATGTTATGACCTCTTATATCTAGGTCCTATATCCATTTGGAGGTGATTTTGTGGTGTAGAGTGTGTAGTTGGTCCAAGCCAGGGATGGGGAACCTGCAGCTTCCAGGTCCCATGTGGCCCTCTAGGTTCTCAAGAGAGGCCCTTTGACTGAATGGATTCACCCCCACCCCACCCCAACTTAATTTCTGCCAGACCCCTGCCAAGTTTTCCCAGAAGTTTTGGTCAAATAGTGAGTTATCGTTATTGCTGCTGCTACTGCTGTTGTTCCTCCTTCATTCTTGCACAGAACCAATGACATCACAAGGGTGATACGCTGACTTGCAAGTAAATTAGATTTAAATGAGGCAGAGCTGCCTTTCCCCCAGCACCTACAGCTGGGATGGAGAACTTGCTGCCTCAAGGGACATATGTGGTCCTCTAGGTCCTCGAGTGTAGCCCTTTGACTGAATCCAGACTTCCCAGAACAAATCCCCTCAATAAAAGAATTTGTTCTGTAAAACTTGGACTCAGTCAAAAAACCACACCTAAGGACCTAGAAGGCCACATATTGGCTTCCAGACTGCAGGTTCCCCATACCTGAACCACAGCCTTTAGACTTATCACACACTATGTTAGTGTTCATTTGCTTCTGTTTGTTGTGTGCCTACTCTGTTCCACTGATTAATTCTCTCTGTCTCTCTGATTCTATCTCTCTCTGCCTCCATATCATTTTTTATCTCTCTCTCAATTTCTCTTTCTATCTCTTTAGCAATGCCAAATTGTTTTAACGATCTCTGTTTTGTGGTATAATTACTGATAGATCCTCTTCCTTCCCACTTTTTTTTCATCATTACCCCTGAGATTCTTGCCTTTTTCCCCTGGATATGAATCTCATTATAATTTTTCTAACTCTGTAGAATAACCTTATTTGGTTGGTACTACACTGAATAAGTAAATTAATTTAGGTTGCATTGTCATTTTGTTATATGAGCTTGACCTATTCAAGGGCAGTTAATGTTTCTCTATTTAGGTCTGTCTTTATTTTGGCAAAGAATAGTTTTGTTTGGTTTTTTTGGTTAGATTCACATAGTCTCTAGTAAATCTTGGAAGATATACTCCTAAATATTTTATATCTTGTCTAGTTATTCCATGAAATTTCTCTACCTAGTTTTCCTGCTGATTTTATTGGTTATATATAAATGTTGATGATTTATGTGGATTTATCTTACATCCTATAATTTTGTTAAAGTTATCGGTTATTTCAATTATTTTAGTTGACTTTCTAGGATCTCCTAAGTATGCTAATATTATCTTCAAAAAAATGGTGATTTTGTTTCTTCTTTGCTTATATTTATCCCTTCAGTTTCTTGTTCTTTTCTTATTGTTAAATTTAGCATTTCTGCTGCTGCTGCTGCTATTAGTGGTGTTGGTGTTTGGTGGTTTTCAGTGTGTCTAACTCTTCAAGACCCCATTTGGGGTTTATTGGCAAAGATACTGGAGTGGTTTGCCATTACCTTCTCCAGCTCATTTTACAGAAGAGGAAACTGAGGTAAATAGGGTTGCGTGACTTACCCCAGGTTAGGTGACTTACCTTCTCAATATGCTGCATCTCATCCTTAGAGCTTTGCAATCTTTGTTCCACAAGTCTAGAATACTCTACCCCTTAATCTCAGTTCTGACTCCCTTCAAGACACAATTCATATCTTTCCTTCTCTAGGAGGCCTTTCTTGTCACCCCCCAATTCTTCCTCTTGTAGAGTTTTCTCCATCTAATCTCTTTTTCTCTTGTATCTACCGATTCATTTGCTTGTTGTTTCCTCCATTAGAATGTAAATTCCTGTTATGGTAATGAAATTTGAAGATGCCTTTCTATTGCCAAGTTAACAGGTACTTAGCACCTAGTTTCAAATTAAGCCTCTGTTAAAGAAACAAAAGGTATGAACCCCTGCTGCTGACATAACGGGAAGGAGCTTAACAGGGAACTCCGTTGCTGATGTAACAGGAAGGGGCTGAACAGGGAGAAGCAATACCGTTTATAAGGAAAACCCCAAGCTGGGAAAGTCAAAATTTCTCAGGAACTTGTGGTGGCAGAGCTTATTCTGAGAGCCAGCCAAGCTGCTGAGGCTGCTGAGGATTTCCAAGGGCCAGCAGGAGCTACAGAAGACTGAGGAAGCATGACTGTGGTGTCGGTACTTTGTTTGTTTATGGCTTTCCCAGGAATAGAGACTGTGAAAGATTTAAGGTGGATTGGACATTGTGAGCTTCAGTATCGAGCAGGATCTGCACAGAGAGCTGGACAAGGAGCTGGTAGCTACTTGCCTTTGAACTCAGGTGACAGTTTGATGAATTCAGGTAGGAGATGGGACCATGGAAGGGAAACCACAGAAGCTGAAAGCTTTCCTTGAGTTAAGATGAAAATACCTCACCATGAATACTGAGTAGTGACTGACCTTGATGTGAGGTTTTGCTTTGGGACTCACTTTGGGAAGAGTTATGTTATTTGTCCAGATGACACTCTGGGCAGCTGTTGATCCCCTCCCCCCCCAACACCCATCCTGGCTTTGAAAACCCAGATGTTGGTGCCTCCCTCTCTGGTAACTTAACTAGGTATGGATGTAATGGTCAGACAGCTAGAAGCCCTGTCTGCTAAATTGTGTTATTTTCTGTTGAGTAATGATGGATGGAACTGTAATTTATTTGTGATTGACTCTGTGATTGACTAAATGAATGTACTATCCAGGGGTGGAGTACTTTGACTTTTGTATTTTGTGTCCCTAAGCCTCCTTAATGAGGACTGAATGATTGAATTACTAAATTATTGAGTGACTAAATGAATGTACTTTGTTCAAAACTATGTGACCATTGTGGCGAAAACTATGTGGCCATTTTAGTGATAAGTTGTTGTGAATGCTGTATTTTGATTTTCTGTGATAAGTTGTAACATTGTGAATACTGTACCTTGATTTTCTGTGAATGTTTTGCTCTAATTTGTTATTGAATAAATAGAGTGTTCACTACACTATATGATCAGAACCTTTAAAGCTGTTCACAGCAGCATTGCTCTGGAAAGCTGCTCATGCTTGACTTTACAATTCCATGAGTATGGGAACTATAGATTGGTTTTTTTTCCCTTTTTCTGTATCACCTTCACTTAACACAGTGCCTGGCACATAGCAAGCACTTAATAAATAAGCAAGCAGTTCTCGCCATAGAGGTGGCCTTTGAGGGATGAGTAGGGAAATAATTTGAGAAAAAATTAAGAGAGTATACAACATAATATTGAATTAAGTATAATTAAATGCCATAGTAAGAGCTATAGATAATCAGAAAGAGAGATTAATGCTGGCTGGGACTATGAAGAAAGACCTCATGAGGAAGGTTAATCTCAAAATCATGTAATTTCAACAATTCAATAATTCAATTTAACAAACATATATTACAAGTGCATAATATGTGCAAGATATTATGCTAGGTGTTTGGCATACCAAAAGACCTATACAGTCATCACAATATACATTATTACTCTAAGTGCAACCTCCAGCAAGATAAAGGACTCAGGTCTCATTAAAGACTAATGAGGTTCTCTGATGGTGGAGACATTAATAGAATCTCCATTATTTTATGTTACTCCCCTGGGGAAGGTTCAGGGTTCACTCCTCTATATCAGAGCACTATGTCTCTTTAAACCTTGACCAATAATCATTTTCGTAGTTGCTACTCAGAAATTATTCATTTACTAAAATTTCCTTTGCTCGCTGTCCTTGCCACATTGTTTTCTACTGGCTTCTTTTTTTTAAAGGCATTCGTTCCATCACTCTGCTGCCATCAGCATCTATTCCTAGAAATCATTGTGGTTCTGTCTAGACACTGTCACTATCCTTTGCTTCTAACCAACATGGTGGTCTTTTTCATAGAACTTTAGCATCAGAGGTCATACAGTCCAAGCCGCAATTAAATATTGACAGATATAGCACCTTCCAAAGGAGCTCTCCCTTTGAAAAAGAAAAAGTTTGGGGCAGCTAGGTGGCACAGTGAATAGAGCACTGGCCTGGACTTGAGTTCAAATCCAGCCTCTGACCCTTGACACACTAGCTGTGTGACCTTGGGCAAGTCACTTAACTCCAATTGCCCTGCCTGCCTCCATCCAAAAAACAAGAAAAAGAAAAAGTTAAGCAAAATCCACAGATGTAATGACTGCATCTGCCAGTGTAGCCAGTATTTTGCTCCCAGACATCCAGGTCTATATGGAAAAGAAGAGGATACTTGCTTTTCTCCTATCTGGTGACAAGGTTACTCATTACAGTGATGCCATTTTTGCCTTGATTTTTAGTGTGCTTTTTATTCACATTGTTGTAGTCACTATATATTATTCTTCTGGGTCGATTTACTTCACTCTGTACTAGTAAATATAAGTCTCCCTATATTTCTCTGAATTCCTTAGATTCAAAATTTCTTATGGTGCTATAATAGATAGAGACAGATAGAGGAGAGATGCAGAGAAAGAAAAAGGAAAAGACAGAGAGAAACTTCTAAATTAAGGCCTCCATCATATTGGATGGAGGATTTGTGGGAGGATATGGACAAGAATGGGTATGGGTATGGATGGGCATGGATAGATATGAGTAATTGTCATCTGCATCATTGTTGATACTACCCACACAGATGAGATCACAGATCTGTCCAAATATTGAAGTTAAGTGTACAGTTTATACTGGTATTTTTAAAATGAACTGTATAATTACAGAATGGGGGTAGTATTGCTGGTCAATTTACTTGTCAAATCACATGTGAATAGGATCCATGTGTTTCAGAGCACTACAAGCTCACTATGAATTAGTAATATGAGCATGGTGGGCACTGGTACATACACTGGTACTATACCAAAGCTACACTGATTTGTACTCTGCCTTGGTCAGAGCCACATAATGTTCCACATCTGGAGTACTTTGTTCCTTCTTAGCCACTACATCTTAGGAAGGATATTGACAAACTGGAGGGCAACTAGGATGATAGAAAATTGGGAACTGTGCCATTTTCGTTGAAGGAAATGTTTAGCCAAGAGAAGAGAAGACCTAAGGGCACATGAAAACTGCATTCAAGTGTCTGAAAAGCAGTCAAATGGAAGGTGGAACTTATTGTGCTTAATTCTAGAGGGTAGATGTAATATTATGAGTAGAAATTACAGAGAGGCAGATTTCAGCTCCAGGCAAGGAAAAATATAATCAAGATTAGAACTGTCTAAAAGTGAAATGAGCTTCTTCAAGAGGTACTGAGTTCTCCAGCACTGCTGGTTTTCAGTTGGAAACTAAGTGGGCTAGAGGATATACCTGGTTCAGGTATGGGTTACACCACACGATCGCTGAGTTTCTATGATTCTGTCTATACAAAAAAAGTGATTATTTTGATGTGGATTTTTAGCTTGAATGGTTAAGGAATTTGGGGCTTTCTACTTAGCTGAAGATTATGACTGACTGAATGTTCTATATATAAAATATATGAATTATCAGTTTTCATGGAATTAGACTAATGTGAAAATATTTAACAGTAAAAATGTTTGGAAGATAATTTAATGGTTTTTTTTTCTGGTTATTCCAAAGACATTTCAGAATCATGCTGAGCCGCAGGGTCATCATTATAAATGTCTATTGTTCAATGCAGTAGACTATGATGAAATAAATTGATGAAGGTCTGTCCCCAAAAGCTGATCTTGTCAATAAATTCCTGATACCAGCTTGTTTATTTTTTATCTATTTTTCTCTTTCTTATAAAAGTAATATACACATTGAGGAGAAAAAATATTCTCTCTTCCTTCTGGTATGTTATATTCTAGAAAAATGGGCACTTACTAATACTCTGTATTACAATGGAATTTGACTGTTAACTCCCACAACACACACTCCATTTCAAATTTTCTCTCATAAATTTATTTACAGAGTCAAGGTGTTCTTTGAATAAGGTATCATACTTTCCCAAAGTAAGCAGAAATGTGAGAAAAACACCATTTCACTCCTCAAACTTTGTGCTGACTCATTTGCTCCCTCCTAATTGAGACCTTGTTTAAAAAAAAAAGAATTTAATTACATCTGTAGTTCTAAAACTGCTTTCCTCCACTCTCCTTTCTTTTTTGATTTGAAATTCTGTGCTCATAGACTCCTCCAGGAAGGAGGAGTTCAGTAACCACATCTCATTCTTTATATGGCATTCAATAAATATCCTGGGGATGGAAGTTGCATTTTATATGTTCCATCCTTATGATGAAATATGACATGTTTCCTTTAAACATATAGATCCTTCATTCAGAAATTTTTTTAATTGCTTTTTTTTCCCTTTGGGTGAATATAGAATCCTAACAAAAATTAATTCTCACATATTCTATGATTTTAATTTGATTATACATGGGATTTTTTAAAAAATTTGCATGCCCATATTTCACTAAGGTAGACAAATGAGTGTTGATAGGCATATCTGGCAGGCCTATCTGCCTGCCTTGCTTAAATGATCCATTCTACCTACCTATGTTATTGACAATTTGTACTCATCACGGAAATTGTATTTGCTGACAGTGTCAGCAATGCATTGAATAAGAAATGGTGTATCATGGTGGCATGCTGAGTCACAGGCACGTGTGCTGGGAGTAGAGACTGAAAACTGCTGGATGCCCTTCCTTCTTTTCATGGATCTCTACGGACTTTTCAGAGGAACGTCCCAGGCTAATTTGGAACACTATCTCTGCCCTCAAAATGAAGATGGGGAAAGAGAATATAAGCAGGGAAAGGAAGCAGAAAAGACCCCTTCCCTTTACCCTAAGACTAAGTAGAAGGTTCATAGGCTCATATTATCATAGATTTAAAGTTGGAAAGGACTTTAGAGGCCACTTAGTCCTATGCTCTCTTTTTACATATGGCAAATTGAGGCTCAAAGAAATTAAGAGTTTTCATATGAGAGCTAGGTGGATAGAGTGCAGGGCCTGGAGTCAGGAAGACTCATCTTCTTGAGTTCAATATGCCTTCAGACACTTACTAGCTGTGTGACCCTGGGCAAGTCACTTAGCCCTGTTTGCCTCAGTTTCCTCATCTGTAAAATGAGTTGGAGAAAAAAATAGCAAACCACTCCAATATCTTTTGCCAAGAAAGCCACAAATTTAAAAATCTAATGGGGGAAAAACAACAGACAGGAAGAAACTGAAAAGGGTGGGGAAGGAGGAACCAGGCAATGCCCTGGGCAGGAGAGGGGAATGATATTCCCTGAAGTCAAAATCAAGCAGAACTGTTGATAGAAAATGGAGAGTTATATGGAAAATCCTAATCTGAGGCTTCTATAAAGGAAGGCTTTGGGAGGAGTTTATTGTTCCATCCTCCAGCCCTCCAGTCAGAGGGAAGAGGCAACTGAGGGAGTTGAGTTATTTTCCTTAATTGTGGAGTGACTGAAAAAATTAGGGACTATGCATATAATAGGATATTATTATTCTGTAAGAAATTATGAAAAAGGCTATTTCAGAGGTCTGAGAGGACTTGTATGAACTGATGCAGAGTAAAGTGAGCTGAACCAAGAGAATAATTATGTAATAACAAAAACACTGTGAAGAAAAAAAACCTAAAAAGAATCAGGAATACTGAAGGAATATGCAACCCTTCTTCTGACTCAAGGTGAAGAATGAGGCATACATTTTTGGAAATGGCCAATGAGGCAATTAGTTTTTCTTGATTTATGCAATCTGATATGAGGATTTTTACTTTTCTTTCTTTCAGTTTTTTCTGGGGGGAGGGGAGGATTACTTTGAAGGATGGACAGAAGGAGTTTATTTAGAGGGTTACCAAAATGAAAAGAAAAAAAAATAATAGAAATCCATTGATGTATCTTTTAAAAAAAAAATCGGTAGGAAATACAGGCAAGCAGGACACCTTTGAAAACAACCCATTGGGGGGAAATGTGTGTGTGTGTGTGTGTGTGTGTGTGTATACTTAAAAGAAGAACAAATTTATAGTCCTTTGGACATAGTTCCAAATTGCTCTCCAGAATAGTTGGATAAGTTCACAACTCTACAAACAATGCTTTAATGTTCTAATTTTCTCACATCTCCAACATTTATCATTTTCCTGTTGTATAATGTTAGCCAATCTGATAAAAATCTTAAATAACCCAACCTCAGAAAAAGAAACAGAACTAGTTGTAAAGGAACTATCAAAGAAAAAAAAAAGCAACCGGTCCTTATAGATTCACAAGAGAATTCTATCAAACTCTGAAAGAACAATGAGTACCCAGACAACAAAAGTATTCTCAAAAATTGAGATAGTACCCTACTCAGCTTCATTGTATGAGACAAATAAAATTTAAATACCTAAACTAAGGAAGGATAAAGCATAGAAGGATAATCATATACGAATTTCATTAATGAATATTGATTCAAAAATTTTAAGTCAATTACTGTTAAACAGATTACAAAAATTCATCCAAGAAATAATTCATCATGATCTAGTTGGATTATACCTAATATACCTAAGATGTAAAGATGCAACATTAGGAAAACAATCAACATAATCAGTCCTATTAAAAAACAAAAGCATCTAAAATCACAAGATCTACATGACTATCAGACCAGAAAAAGCCTTTGTTAAAGTATATAATTCATTTATGCTAAAATCCCTACAAAAACAGCTATAGAGGAATCTTTCTTAATATCATAAAAGTATAAATCAAAATCAAAAGCAAGCATCATATGCAACAAGGATTTCCAGTAAATACAGGAATAAAATAAGGAGGGCCACTCTTCACACTATTACACGATATAGTCTTAGAAATACTTGTAAAAGTAGTAAAAACGGAGAAAGAAATTACAGGTGTAAAGATAAGTAGAAAGGAGATGAGCCTAATGCTATTTGCTGATTATATCATAGTTTACTTGGAAAATCCTAGGGAATCAACTAAATGAGACAATTAAAAGACTTAGCAAAGTTGCAGGCTATAAAATAAATCCTCAAAAATCAATAGCACTTCTAAAAATAATTACAAAATCCAAGAAGCAATAATAGAAGGGGAAATCCCATTCAAATAACTATAAAATATATAAAGTATTTAAGGATCAATCTATCAAAGCACATCAAAGACTTGTACAGATTGAATTACAAAGTGTTCCTTAAAGACATAAAGAATAACTTACATAGTGGTATGGTCAGGCAATGCTAATATGATAAGAATGACAATATTACCAAAGTTAATTTATGTTTTTAATGCTGTACCAATCAAAATTACCAAGGGGATACTTTATAGATCTTGGGAAAACAATAACGAACTTCATTTGGAAAAACTATAGATGTAGACGATCATGGGAAGCGATAGAAAGGTATGAACAAAGAGGGAATAGTCCTTCCTGACCTCAAATTATGTTATAAAGCAGCAGTCATAAAAACCATCTGGTGCTGGTTAAAAAATAAGAGAGATAGATCAGTGGAACAGACTAGACAAGAAAGAATCAGAAACATGGAACTTCATAACTCATTGTTCAATAAAGGGGAAAACATACATTACTTAGGAAAGAACTCCCTATTTGTCGTTTTTGTTTTAAATGCTGGGAAATTGGAAAGCAGCTTTGCTGAAATTAGATTTAGAACAACATCTTACACTGCATTCCATAATATATTTTAAATGAACATGTGACTTTAATACTGAAGCTCATACTATAAAAAATTCAAATAGAAGCAAATTATATAACACTCACATCTATGGGTTGGAGATTATATTACTAATCAAAAAAGGGGATAGAGGCAATTACCAAAAATAAAATACATAATTTTGATTACATGAAACTGAAAAGCTTCTACACAGACAAAATTAATGCAAATTGGGTTAAGAAGGGAAGTGGTTGAACAGAGAAAAATAATCTTTGTATCAAATTTTCTCAGATAAGGGCTCGGTACGCAAGATATGCAGACAGACAGATACACACACACACACACACACACACACACATACAGACACACAGACACAGACACACACACATCACCAAAAGCCATTCCTTAATACATAAGTAGTGAAAGGATATGAACAGTTCTCAAAGAAGAATTGCAAACTATTAACAACCACATGAAAGAATGCCTCAAATCACTAAAAATAAGAGAAATGCAAATCAAGGCAACCATATGGTTTTCCTTCATGCCTTACAAATTGGTAAAGATGACAAAAGATAGGAATAGTCAATGTCAGGGGATTTTGGGAAGATAGGCACAGGGATGCATTGTTGGTAGAGCTATGAGTCAATTGAACAATTTTGGAAAATAATTCAAATTATGCAAATAAAGTGTCAAATGTTCATACCTTTTGATCCAGAGATTCTATCCCCAGATATATACACCAAGGATGTAATTGATAGGAAGAAAGTCCCCATATACACTAAAATATTCATAGTAGCATTTTTTGTGATAGCAAATAAGTTAAATGAATTAGATGTCTATTAATCAGAGAAATGGATAAGCAAATAATGGCACACAAATAAAATGGAATATTATTGTGTCGTAAGAAATACCAAAATGGGGTGTCTAGGTGGCGCAGTGAATAGAGAGAGCACTGGCCCTGGAGTCAGGAGGACCTGAGTTCAAATTTAGCCTCAGATACTTAAGCCATGTGACCTTGGGCAAGTCATTTAACTCCAACTTCCCTGCCCTCCCCCCTCCAAAAAGCAAAAAAAAAAAAAATACCAAAGTGACTAATACAGACAAGCATGCAAAGATCTCCTACATGAACTGATATAGAATAAAAAAGCTGAGCCAAAGAAACAATTTACATAATGACTACAGTGATTTAAATGAAAAGAATAACCACAAAAATTGAATGTTGAAAAATTATAAAGAAAAAGCATGTCTTATCAATAGCACATCTAGATGGCTAGAGTGCTGGGGCTAGAGTCAGAAAGTCCTGAGTTCAAATTCAGCCTCAAACTCTTGCTAGCTGGCAAACCTTGGGAAAGTCACTTAACCTCTGTTTGCCTTAATGCACTGGAAAATGAAATGACAAATGACTCCAGTATCTGTGCAAGGAAAATTCCATGGACAGCATGGTCCATGGAGTCATAATGAACAACAATAACATGGTGATATGAAAAACAAAATGTATCAATAGAAAAATATATTTTTCTGCATTAGTCATGTTGTGAAAAAAGAATCAGAACAAAAGGGAAAAATCATAAGAAAGAAAAAACAAAAAACAAGAGAAGAAAGAAGATAGTATGCTTCAGTCTGCATTCAGACTCCATAGTTCCTTTTCTGGATGTAGATAGTATTTTATAACATGAGTCCTATGGAACTGTGTTAGATCATTGCTTTGCTCAGAAGAGCTAAGTCTAACAAAGTCAGTCATCACACAATATTGCAGTTACTGTGTACAGTGTTCTCCTGGTTCTGCTCTCTTCACTCAGTTCATGGAAGTCTTTCCAGGTTTTTCTGAAGTCTTCCTGCTCACCATTTCTTTTTTTTTCTTAATTTATTTATTTATTTTTAGTTCACAACATTCAGTTCCATAAACTTTTGAGTTCCAAATTGTCTCCCCCTCCCTCCCTTCTCGCTCCCCAAGATGGCATACAATCTGATATAAACTCTACCTATATATTCACATTAAATATATTTTCACATTAGTCATGTTGCAAAGAAGAATTATAACCAATTATAATGGTAATGGGAATTTGAATATATTCCCTGCTCCTTAATAGGCAGAATGTAATCACAAAGAGCCTGACACTACATCCTTGGTATATATATCTGGCGATAGAATCTCTGGATCAAAAGGTATGAACATTTGACACTTTATTTGCATAATTTGAATTATTTTCCAAAATTATTCAATTGACTCATAGCTCTACCAACAATGCATCCCTGTGCCTATCTTCTCCAATTCCCCTGACATTGACTATTCCTATCTTTTGTCGTCTTTACCAATTTGTAAGGCATGAAGGAAAACCATATGGTTGTCTTGATTTGCATTTCTCTAATTTTTAGTGATCTGAGGCATTCTTTCATGTGGAGGAGTTTGCTCAAAGGTGGAGCAGAGTCTATGGGAAGCTGGGAGTCAGAGCAGCTAGATGGTGGGAGAGAGAGGATGTAGCCAAGAAGACAGTTAGGCTTGTGAGTGTTTGTGGGAAGGCTAAAGAGTGGTGTGGCTCCCTGCTGTGTTATGGTGTATTAATTTCTTTGTTTCTATGATGCATTCAGTTTCCTGGTGTTGGGATTTGGCTTTCTGGTGTCTGAATTAATGTTTTGCTTCTGTCTGCTATATGGAGAGTCTGTTACAATTTGCAATTCAGAACTGCGTTGCCATATTCATGGTTGCCATCAGTGCAAATATTTTGTTGGTGCCACACCAATGTAATGAACCATGCATCTTACCATTTCTTATGGAACAATAGTATTCTATTATTGTCATATACCACAACTTGTTCAGCAATTCCACAATTGATGGACTTCCTCTCAATTTCTAATTCTTGGCCACCACAAAAAGGGCTGCTATAAATATTTTTGTACATGTGAGTCCTTTTCCCATTTTTGTGATCTCTTTAGAGATCAGAAATGGTATTGCTGAATCAAAGGATATACGCAGTTTTGGCATAGTTCCAAATTGTTCTCCAGAATGGTTGGATCAGTTCACAACTCCACAAACAATGCATTAGTATTCCAATTTTCCCACCTCCTCTCCAACATTTATCATTTTCCTGTTTTGTCATGTTAGCCAATCTGATAGGTGTGATGTGGTATCTGGATTGTTTTGATTTATATTTCTCTAATCAATAGTGATTTAGAGCATTTTTTTCATATGACTATAGATAGCTTTAATTTCTTCATCTAAAAACTCCCTGTTCATACCCTTTGACCATTTATCAATTGGGGAATAAGTTGCATTCTTATAGATTTTACTCATTCTCTATATATTTTAAAAATGAGGCCTTTATCAAAGACACTGACTATAAAAATGGTTTTCCAGCTTTTTGCTTCCCTTCTCATCTTGGTTGCATTGGCTTTGTTTGTGTAAAAACTTTTTAATTTAATGTAATCAAAATTATCCATTTTGCATTTTGTAATGTTCTCTATCTCTTGTTTGGTCATAAATTCTTACTTTTGCCATACATCTGACAGGTAAACTAATTTTTTTCCCCTCTTTTTGGAGGGGGGAAGGCAGGGTAATTGGGGTTAAGTGACTTGCCCAAGGTCACATGGCTAGTGAGTGTTAAGTGTCTGAGGCCAAATTTGAACTCAGATCCTTCTGACTCCAGGGCTGGTACTTGTGCTCTATTTACTGTGCCACCTAGTTGCCCCCAGGTAAACTATTCTTGCTTCCCTAATTTGCTTGTAGTTTCACCCTTTATGTCTAAATCATGTACCCATTTTGATAAGGATCTTGGTATGTGTAAGATGTTGACCTATGCCTAGTTTCTTCCACACTATTTTCCAGTTTTCCCGGCAGCTATTGTCAAATGAGTTCTTATCCCAGAAGCTGGAGTCAGAAGGTTTAGCAAATAGTAGATTACTATAGTGTTACTAATGTGTCTTGTGTACCTAATCTATTCCACTGATCCACCACTCTATTTCTTAACCAGTGCCAGGTAGTTTTAATGATTGCTACTTTATAATGCAGTTTTAAAACTGGTATAGCTAGGCCAGCTTCCTTTGCATTTCTTTTCATTATTTCCCTTGCTATCCTGGACCTTTTTTTCCTCTAGATGAATTTTGTTATTATTTTTTCTAGCTCTATAAGATAAATATTTGGTAGTTCTATTGGTACGGCACTAAATAAGTAAATTAATTTAGGGAGAATTCTCATTTTTATTATATTAGATCTGCCTTCCCATGAACCCCTGATATTTTTCTAATTATTTAGATGTGACTTTATTTGTGTGAAAAGCATTTTGTAATCGTGTTCATATAGTTCCCGGGTTTGTCTTGGCAGGTAGATTCCCAAATATTTTATATTGACTACAGTTACTTTAAATGGAATTTCACTATCTCTTGCTGCCGGGCTTTGATAGTAACATATAGAAATGCTATTGATTTATGTGGCTTTATTTTATATCCCGCAACTTTTCCAAAGTTGTTAACTATTTCAAGTAGTTTTTGATTGACTCTCTAGGATTCTCCAAGTATGCCATCATATTATCTGCAAAGAGTGATAGCTTTGTTTCCACATTGCTTATTCTAATTCCTTCAATTTCTTTTTTAAAAGTATTTTTAAATGGAAAAAAATGTGGTTGTTTGGCCAGTTCTCTGTATATCTCCACAGTTCTCTTTTCATTCTCTTCTCTTTTTTTCATTATTTTGATTTGGTTTGACTGATTCTTGATACCTTGTAGCCATTAGCTTCTCCTTGCCCAATTCTAATTTGAAATGAACTGTTTTCTTCAGTTAGTGTTGTACCTCCTTTCCCATTCGACCAATTTTACTTTTTAAGGAGTTGTTTTCTTCAGTGAATTTTTTTTCCATTTGTCAATTGTATTTTTAAAGGAATTGTTCAATTTTTCTTCTACCTCTTTGGTTTGACTTTTAAAATCTTTCTTGAGCTCTTCCAAGGAGGCTTTTTGGACTTGAGACCAATTTATATTCCCACTCAAGGTTTCAGATGTGGGCATAACGACAATGCTGGCCTCTTCTGAATTTGTATTTTGATCTTCCCTGTCACCAAAGTAAGATTCTATTGTCTTCGCTTTTCTGAGTTGCTTTTTGCTCACCGTGTTTGTCTTTTTCCTGGCTTTTAAAGTGGATCTCTGCTTCTGAGGTACAGGGGCCTCTCCCACACTTCTTGTGTTGGGGCTAGGGGCCTGTTTACTGGCTTTGTGTGCTGGGGCCTCCAGTTCTGGCAGCTGGAAACTATACAGTGCTGTAGCTTATCCGGTGCTGAGCTGGAGCTGGCTGGTACGTGCTGAGGCCAGGTAATGTCTTTCTGCATTTCCCAGGGTTACACTGAAGCTCACAGGGTGAGGTGTGGGGGAGGGGTGGTCTGCCTGCTGGAACTCTCCTCCTCCCTGAGACCTGTGCTAGAGCCTAGGCAGGCTCAGCTGTTGGTGAATGCCTGTCCACAGTGCAAGTGGTCATTCTCTGTACTGGTGTCTGCTGATTCCCCTGGTGGTGTGAAGGAACAGGGGGCAAGAAGAGGGTGGGATCTGGTGTTGGTGCTCGCCCACTTCACCATCCTGGGGCTGAGGATCTCCTGCTGGTTTGCTGAGGAGGGGCTTGCTTCTGGCTTGCCTGGACACTTCCTGTCCTGTACTGGTTCCTTTCAGCCACAGCAAGAGGGACCTTTCCTGTTAGTCCCCCTAACCTCCCAAGCTAAAAAAACTGCTGCACACCATATTTCTGCTGGCTCCACTCTTCCAGGATTTTTCCTGTGGTGGTATTTTCCAGGTTTTTCAAAGTCAATAAAGAAGTGTGAGAGTGACTTAACTGCTCACTCTGCCATCTTGGCTGCCAGAACCACATAGTTCTATAAAGACAGCTGTTACCCCTTTGTCAGAATTGTTTTTCTTTATGTTTTCAAAATTTCATTCTGAAAGTTTTCTATTCTTTCTGGGCTGCCTTTTTCAGTGTATTATTCCCTGGGATTCTACTTATCCGTTTCCTAAATTCCTTGACATCTGCTCTCCTAAAATCTAGGATGCATATCAAAATATGCCCTGCTTTCTGCTATTTCTCCATTACAAATTCCAAGAAAGAATGGCCAGTTATCCTCAAGCTTTCCATGATGTCTACTCTACAAACAAATTGGTCTTTCTTTGTAAAAATCAGATCCAGAATAGAATTCCTATTGTTGATTCCTTTATCACTTGAATGATAGAATTATCATTATATCAAGTTAAGAAATTATTAGCTTATTAAATGTTTGCTGAATTGAATTGATTTGAGCTATGTTATTGACAGTGTCAGCATCTTAATTAAGAAATGTGTTAGTCATGAAGATAAAACTGGCACATTTGCTATTCAAATTAAGTCTACTCAAGATAGACACAACTAACCGATCCCTTAATGCTAGGAAATTTCAGAGAAAAAAAATTCATTGTATGAATACTTTAATGTCAAGTAAATGGCATTTTTTCAGATTATTGAAAATATTTTCAAACCAAATAAATATGTTAAGAAAAATTGCATATACTGTCCAACCACTGGTTCATGTGACGTGAAAGGTTAAGTCAATGAGAGTACATCATTGCTCATAAAAAAGAATCTTTTAACTATATTTGTGTATATGTATGTGTGTTTGGGGAAAAGGGGATTGGGAGGTTGAGGGTATTAGTGTATTTTATGTCTTGACACATTGAATAATGAGGATTTCAGAGGCTGTCTTGCTATTTTGATGGTTCAAATTACATAAATGCTCACTGAATAAGTCACATAAAGAAATATGTATCTAAATGAACCCTATAGCTTTGTGCATTAAAAGAAATAAAATTGTAATCTTAAGAAACAGCTTTTATGAAAGTAGGTCTCTTCAAGAGATACCTTAGAAATTATTTGGTACAAGCTATGCCAGTAAATCTCTATATAATATGATATATTCTCCAACAAGGCCACCACGAGCTAAAACTGTGAGGCTGATAAAATCTGCCTTTGCTGCCTTAGCGGTGTGCCTCTTTCTGGGTCTTTACCACTATTCCCTCTGTCCCTGAAATAATTTCTACTTTCCACCTCACTTTTCCATGTACTCCATGCCTGGACTGCACTCCCTCTAACCTCTACCTCAGAGAGTCTTTCTCTTTCTTTGACATACAGCTCAGGCAGCATTTTCTATGTGAAACCTTTCCTGATCCCACATCTTCTAGTGCCTCAGTGACACTGATCTCCTAGCTGTCCCCAAAATGAGACACTCCATTCCTTAGCTCCTGGAATTTTCTCTGTCTGTTCCCCATTCCTGGAATGCTCTCCCTACTCAAATCTAACCATTGAACTCCCTGGCTTCTCATAATTGTCAACCATAATCCCATCTTCTATAAGAAGTCTTCCCCAGCCCCTCTAAATTCCAGTGCCTTCCCTCTTTTACTTATTTCCTATTTATCCTCTATATAGTTCACTTTGTGCATATCTGTTTGCATGTTGTCTTCCTGATTAGATTGTAAGCTCCTTGAGGGCAGAGAATATCTTTTGCCTCTTTTTGTGTTTCCAGAGCTTAGCACAGTGTCTGGTTCATAGTAGGTGCTCAATAAATGTTTATTGATTATTTAATTACTTTATATTTGTGTATTAACTTTATATTTAGGATATATAGATATATATGTGTATATGTATATGCGTATACACACACACATATGCGCTTGTTATCTCCCTCATTAGAACGTAAATTCATTGAGAGTAAGGATTATTTTATTCTTCGTTTTTGCCTTCCTAGTGCTTACCATAGGGCTGAGTTCATAGTATGCATTTAAGAAGTACTTCTTGTTTGATTAAGTGATCCATACTTTTTTGTCTCTATCAAATTTGTTCTTATGGAATGATCTAGTAAACTTATTCCCACTAACTTATAAATGACTGGTGACATTTAAAATGTTAAACTGTTGAGCAGGAGTATGGTATCTTAGAAAGAATGCAAGACAGAGATCAGTGATATGTTGGTTTGAATTTGAATTATAATACACTTTAAATTTTATACTTTGTCTTATTCTTCCTTGTATTCAGAAGCCTGACACATACAGCCTTCATATAGCTTTAGGACAGAGCTGCTCTTAAGGTCTACCATTATGACTCAATGTATCATTGTTCAGAATTGTGTTTTTTAGTCTAGTCATATAATTGCATCCATTCAGAGAGCTCCTAGCTTGAAAGCTCCATCCACTGTTATAGGTGTACAGTTTTTCTATAACTTATGCTTGAGTGACCTAGATTCAAAGAATTATTTCCAAGGATTCAGAAAGTTCTCTTTTGTACCCATTCTCCAACATTTAGGAGTAAATGTTCTCTATATGGAGAGTTAAATGATAAATGTTGCAGCACTAAAAATGAAAACAAAACCCAATATACAATTTACCTATGTTGTCATAGAGTTGATTAAATATTTTTATATTTATATAAAATATATTTTAATATTTATTATTTTATTTATTAGATAAATATATAGATGTCCATATAAATGAAATCTATTTATTATATAATATGTTATTTTATATTTATGTAAATATATAATAAATAAATATTATGATAGAACTATTGAGATCTTTGATAGGTAGAAAATACAGTATTGTAAATACTGCTAGGGCCTCCTCATGTATTTATAGATAAATTCTCTCCTGGGCCTGCAGAGCTCTGGTTCCTATGCCATTTGTCAACAGGTCAGTATAAGCACCAGCATATATGTGGAGAGTCATTGGACAAATTTAAATCAGCAATGAAATTTGAGGCTTCATTGTTCAGACTTATAGATTGAAGAACTAATGTCTCACTTCACAATCTGCTCTTAATATTTGGTGAGTGTTGGTGACTCAGGGTCTATGTAAGTGTGTTCATGTTCAGTTTTTCTGAATTCATGATTTATCATTTGAGAAACTTATTCTTGGCACACATTCAACGTTCTTAGCACCTTCAGACTAAGGTAACTATTATGGGATTAAAGGTCTCTACTGGACTGTTTCTCATAATTAGCCCAAGGATGACATACATTTAGTAACCTTAAAATTTGCATAGTAATGAGCCTTAAAGAGAGAAAGGAAAAAAAAAGGAAAACTTGTTGAACTTTTAATCAACAATTTGCTTATTAAAAAGAAGTGATTAGTCCTTCTTCCAAAGAAAGCTATAAATTCTAAACATGAAAACACAAAGAATTACACTGAGCTATACTTAATACAAATGTTTCATTTGCCAAGGAAGAAAATCTCCCAAAATGGGGATTGCACTATAATAAGCAATAAGCAATAAATTGATCTACTCCTCAAAAACCTGTTTATTCTCAATCATGCCTTGGTCCAATGCTTGTTTCCCCAGGAGGGTTCTTTGCCTGTAAATTAACTTGTAATCAAGAGCAGGTGTAAGTCTCTGGCCTCTGTGGAGGAAAGAGATTTGACATACACTACAGTTTAAGTTGAATTTAACTGGCTAGAAAAAAAATTGTAAATTCTAATTCAATGTGTTTCTTCATTCCTCAGATCAAATTACATAGTCCCTTGGAAGTTTTTCTGATCAGGTTAATGAATGCACACACATACACATTTATCACACAAAAGGAGTAATTTTTTTTCTTACTCTACCCAAAGGATACTCCAGTATCTGAATATGTGGTATATGTGCACTTGGGTTTGGACACTTGCAGGGCCTTTTTTGGGCTAGGAGGGAGGGGAGGGCACTGGAGAATTTCTGGAGTATTAGACATTGTGTGCATCTTTTAACTGGTTCAAAAAGTTAATGCTGGTGGCAAATCAGACTTCAGGAAAGGATAATTAGAAAATACACATGATATTCTTTTGCTTTTTTTTTTCTTTAGCTACCAAAGCTAAATGTTACTTTTAGCGAACTTAAACTTTTTGACCATCCTTAACTTCATGTTTTTAAATATAAGACTTTGAGAATGAGACACAGGTTTGTTTGAAACACAGGACTTCCCAGGTAGGGTTAGGGACTTAGCCTGAAGGAGCGTCTGCTGTTCACTGCTTCCATGGGCACTCTTAGGAAGATTAAGAACTTGCAACAAAGTGTGCAGAGAACAGTGCTTATTATATTTCCAACAAGAAAGCAGGTATAGTATTCACTAGGAATACCCCCACAGTAATACAGAAGCAAGAGTGAGGTTCTATAGTTCTGTGCTTCCTGGTAGACTTAGGGATAGTCAAATACCTCAAATTCCTCACTTTATTTCCCTACATTCCCTCTATATATGCAGATAATATGCAAATTACATGGGCGTGGTAGTGAGGATACTTAAGACCTGTGTGACCTCTTTTAAGATCTGAGCTGTTTGCCACAGCCCTACCTTTCTTGTTCCCTCTGGCCATTGGCATAATTCCAGGAAGGTCAGGGTTTTAGTAAAATAAGATAAGCCAGCTTTCCCACAGCTACTGATTATCTTCCAATAACTTTTGTTGGAGCAAAGCAAGATATCATTGCATCCCCTCTTACAACTGGTTCCAGAACAATGTATCTGACCTTGCAGTGAGGAAGGTCTGGGCTCAGGTCCTGGTTCTGACACATACTATTGGTATGATATGGACAAGTTAAGTCCTCTGATCTCCACCCAATTCTCTGAGACCATAAGTTGCAGAACGATTGCCTTTCTCTGTAAGTGGAAGGAAGTTTTGTCTTAAGAATTGATATAGTTTCATCTTTAAATGGTCACTGAAGTCTACAACTAAGACATAGCAAAACATGTAAACAGCTGATTTGTTTGAGCTGCAAACAAACACATTTTAGTTCAATTCAATAGTCATTCTTTAAATGCCTACTTTGTGCACAGAATGCTAATTATAGTGGATTCAAACATAAAAGGAAATAGTCCCTGCCTTCCATGAGCTTGTGTTTTACTTTGGGGTGGGGGAGGAAGAGGAAAGAGATTAACCAACCAACCAATCAACCAAGCATTCATTGATATCCTGTTGTGTACTAGAAAATATACTAGCAGCAGAGGATTCCTCTGCCATCAAGACCTTTGCATTCTGTGGAAGAGATGACAAGGATACATACAAGTAAAGGATAAAAATGGCATTAGATTCATGATTTCTTTGATACAGAGAACTCCAGAGTGAAGAAACTCATGTTACTAATGAAAGTTAGCACCTTTTGGCAATTTAGGATTTTAGAGAGTTATCTAGAGCAATGAAGGGAAAAGTACTCACTATACGTTAGACGTGGGATTTGGACTCACCTCTTCCCAGCTCCAAGGTCAGCTCTCTAACCACAATACCATATTGTTTCTCATGTACCTATAAATACATGTAGAATAAATGCAAGGTAGTAAGACAGGGAAGCCACATGTTTGAAAGTAGATGGAAGGAGGCTCAGGAAATGTTTTATGTATAGTGGGATGTGAAGTATGTGGGATAGCTACTGATTTTGATAATGTTTCATTTTGTTACAGTAATAGTCATACATGCATGTTTCTACTCACACGGGGCCAATCTTGACAATCTGAAACTAGATTGAACTGGTTTCCCCACCTTCAGTCATTTCTTTGTCAGTTGAATGATAGAGTGTGTATCATATTATATCGTTTTGTTGCTCTTTTGTTGTATGTTTGATTCTCTGGTTTTTAGGAACAGATATTCTTCCTCCCATCAGGTGTTAATAAGGAGACTTCTTTATCTTTTCAAAGCACCAGACCCCACATGAGGTTGGCTAGAAGCAGGTAGGGAATCTCTTCACAGGCTCTCTGCCTCCCCTGTTACTATAGTATTTTCAAATATCCAGAAGTCATTTGGAGCCAAATATGGTGAACAAAGAAGGAAATCAAATTATATGATATCATTTTGGTCAAAAAACAAAAGTATTTCAGAAAAAGTATCCTGTGAGCTGGGCAGCTATCTGGGGAAGAATCACTAGACCACAATACACAGTTTGTAGAAATTTAGTCTAAGGAAAGGTTTTAAGGGAAATGATAAATTCTATCACACCAGAAGACTCTGAGAGACTCAAAGTAGGTATTCCATTTCCTATTGGTGAGTTTTGGAGGTGGTAGGGGACAGGGGGAACCAGTGGGAAAAAAATGTGTCCTTGCTCAAATGGAGATGGGTGGAAAATGTTCTGTTTTGGGCCTCAGATATGGGGACTAATCACTGGGCTTGGATATTATGAATTCTTGGGAGCTTTTGGTTGCTGCTTGGCTGGTTATTGTGGGGAGATGTAATGTAAGCCCTTCTAGTTGCCTGAACTATCCTATATAATTAATATTAAACAATACTGGATCCTAGGGTAAGAAGAAAGGAATGGAGTTGAAGGAGGTTGGAATATTTTCCTTTTACTGTCAATAATATCACCATCCTTTCACTCTCCCAGGTTCAAAGTCTTGATGTTACCTATACCTCCTCACTCTAGATCATTCCACATATCCAATCAGTTGCCAAATACCCTAATTTCTTTCTCTACACTAACTTTCATGCATGTCCTACTCTCTCCACCTAATACAGTCATTACCTCGTTCAGGCCATCATCTCCTCTTTCCTGTATTATTACAATAGTCTTCTAATTGATCACCTTTTGTCAAATCTTTCCTCATTCCAATCTATCTGCCACTCATCTACCAAAGTGATATCTCTAAAGTGTAGTCTGACCAAATCATTCCCTGCTCAATAAAATCCAATGATTCCATATTATTCCCAGAGTCCTTTGTTTTTCATTTAAAGTTTTTCACAATCTGGCTCCTTCCCACCTTTCCCGTCTTCTCACATTATACTCCTCTCCTCAAATTCTGTGACTCTGCCAAAGTGATTTTTCTGTTTCTTGGACAGGACATTTTGTCTTCTATCTCTGTGCCTTTGTATTGATAACTCCCCATACTTGGAATTAATTTACTCCTCATTTTCAACTCTTAGTATCTCCAGTTTCCTTTAAGACTTAGGTGTCACCTCCTGGAGAAGAATTTTCATGGTCCCCTCAGATGGCATTAGCATTCTACAGTTATCTTCTATCTATTCTATATTTATATTGTATATTCTGATTTATATATGTGATCTTCCTCATTAGAATGTGAGCTTGAAGGCAGGGACTGTTCTTGCTTTTTCTTTTTATCTCCAGAGATTATTGAAGTGCCTGGCACATAATAAGCAAGCATTAATAAATACTTGTTGATCAAATGTTGGATACAATTTTATTGACACCCTATAGGCTGACCATTCAGTTATCTTTTGTTTTACTCATGCTTCAAAAGTTATATTGACAGCTTCTTAAAGGAGGTTCAAGCCATGATTTTAAAAAATACAAAGTTCATTTACCTCTGTCTCTAATTGACTCTAATTACTTATATATATATATATATATATTATAAGGAAAATTTATCTTCATTCTCCTTACATTGTCAATTTGAGTTTCTCCAAAGCTGGTAATAAAAGCCATGGAATACTCCATTCCATTTTGTTTTTCCCAATAAACTTCTATCTGCCCATAGTACATTCACCACAGGGTGAATGAGAACTTTTTGCTTAGCTCAATAAAAGGTCTCACTATAAACCCCCAAAAACACTTTAGTCATTGGAGACCTGGTCTTGTATCTGGCTACCCAATTACCCACAGCTCCTTTTCTTTCACAATACCTTTCTCCCCACTTGAAAAAATTAATTTAACAATCAGGTCACTATAAAAGAACTACTTGTCAGTCAAATATTCTAGGCTAGTTTTAACCTAGGACAGTCCTGTAATTCAGGTTTAGGAGTTAAAATATATTAAGGCACTCATGTAGCATAACAAGAGATTAAAAGGATATAATTTCTAAAGTTAAATACTACTCCCCTCCATCTCCACAGTCACCATAGATATTGATCTTGCGGAAATCAGGAAAGTGTTCTTCAATGGACACTAAAAATATTTTTAAAACCTCTAACACCAGTTTTCCCCAAGCTGGGTCTTTTATGCCTCAGTCAGCAAGGAAGACAAATAGTTTCCCCTACCTGTTTAGAGGGTGAACCCACTCAATATAAAATAGGCATAGCTCCTTCCATTTCAATCAACAAACATTTATTAAGGGTATTCTTTGTGCCAAGTGCTATGCTAGGCTTTGGGCAAGATACATTTTTTAGATAGAACTTGGTTTCTGTTCTCATTGAACTTGACCTTGAGACTTAAAGATATTTCATGATGGTGTTAGATGCCAGATTTATCCAGGGCATTTGATGCTTTCCCTAAAGAAAGTGTTTATGACATACATATGAAGATTCTGAGTAGCTTTTAGCTTCTTTTTTTCCCTGATCTTTCTCCATATTTTCCAATATAGAATTCACCATTATCTCCTGGATCCACCTTCATTTTGACCTTGCCAAATATCATTCTTTATGTTTACTTAGTTTAAAGGATCTCATAGAGTTATTCATGGAATTTCTAAACTTCTTCATCTTGTTCTTATAATCCTCTGTAATAGATTTTAGCATTTAAGCCATAATCTACTTCTTGGTGGTCTGTTTGCTTATACGCTGAGGCACTGTAAATCAAGATAGTCTGTGAAATGATGTTTCTTGTCACCTTTTGAACATATGATGACACCAGCTCCATCAATTGCTTTATTTTATTCTCTAGTGAGAACCTATGAAACATTTTTCCATTTAGCTATAATCTAGTCTTTAATATCTCCTGTTTTTGTTTATAATGGTTAGGATTCAGTTCTGACAGTGGTGAAGCAATTTGTTATTCAGTAGATA
Source organism: Pseudochirops cupreus (assembly GCA_028627135.1). NCBI lineage: Eukaryota > Metazoa > Chordata > Mammalia > Diprotodontia > Pseudocheiridae > Pseudochirops > Pseudochirops cupreus. Next base: position 303,518,458 of record CM053582.1, read on the forward strand.
AAGATCACACTTTGAGGACTAACAACTAAATATTGGTGAGGGTCTAAAAACTGTGATTCTTGGTACTCACTGCCTCCTTTTCTGTCCATCCACAACTTTTACTGCTTAAGAAAAAGGGACTACCAAAGGATATATGAGAATCCACCTCCTTCTCTTCTTTGTAGAGGTAGGAAGCTTTGGGTGTGGAACACCCATAATTCAGATTTGGTTGATGTCTGGGTTAATTTTGATGGCCTCTTTTCCCCCCTTTTTAATTCTTCATTGTAATGGATGACTCTTTGGGAGGGGCAGGGAAAAGGGAAACCTTGGAAGATGAAGATGATATACAAACAGATAATAAAATTTTTAAAAATAGAGTGATGAGTTGAGTGATCAATAACATTTTTTCAAAAACTTATTTTCAAAAACATTTTTTAAAGAGGAGATGACAATGTAAGATAGAAGTCTGTTTTATACATTGTCCCCCCAAAAGAATGACCACAATAGCCAGCTTACTGGTGATTTTCCTTTTTGTACCTAGGCTGGAAGGTAGACATGTTCTGTTTCTATGACCTTTCCCGCTTGTTAGAACTTGGCAGAGTTTGTTCTTCATTGGTATAACCTTTAAGAATCCAGGGTCACATCCATCCCATGATTAGAAATAGGTCTTTTGTGGACAGTTATTAATGAATATCTGTTTTTAAAGTTATATAAAATATTGACAAATAGAATATAGCAAAAAAAAAAACAAATTTTTCATTATCACTGAGTTGACTTTATGCCAAGAATGTAAGGATATTTTAATAATAGAAAAGCAATAAAAATAATCCCTATCAATAAGAAAAACAGTGAAAAATCCTGTGATTATATCACCCAATGCCCAGTAGGCACTGATAAATAAAAATATAGGAATGGAAGGATTTTTCTTTACTATAATAAAATATATCTTTATTTACATAGGTTGGTGGAAAGATAGCTTTATCTTCAATGGAGAAATATTAAAGGCACTCTCAATAAAAATAAGTGTAAAACAGAATTGGAGGAGGATCGTAGAATTTTAGAGCTTCAACGGACCTTAGAGATTATCCAGTTCAACCTCCTCATCTGCCAGCTGATGAAACTAAGGCAAAGTTATTTACCCAGGGCCACCAGTTAAAGTGTCTGAGGTCCCATTCGAACTAACTAGAGGTCCAGCACTTTATCCGTCAGGCCAACTAATTGTCCCTGAAAAACCACCATCTGGTTGCCCGTACTGGTTGAATTCATGTTTTAGTTGGGTTGCACAGCCATGCTCTCAAGGGTACTGATATGTAAGACTTTTGCCCCTACACTGCAAGCCCCCAAACTATTGTGATATCCTTGTTTACTCTGATACCGTGATTTCCACAGGGGCTATTTGCAGCAGATGCTGGTAAATGTTAAACAACTAGCTGAGGGTGGTGTCAAGTATGCATGGCATACTTTAAATTTAATTTGCTTTATTAATATTTTTTCATCACTTTCTTAAGTCTACATAATCAACAAAACAATACATCAAGTCCTAACAGTATTAGCGGGTTTCTGGGGTGAAAATGCTCACCCTGAAAATTTAAGAGCTGACTCTCCTGAGACTAGCTTGCTCTAGGACACCCTGGGTTTATGTGTGTATGTTGGGCTTACTGTGACTTGTAATGAAATGACTCAGATTGCTATTTGAAGTAATTTCACCCCCTTTCTCCTTCTTTATGTTCATTGTTCTTTGATATCACTTCTCAAGTAGGCTGTAAACACATGGGAGCATTTGGGGGCTATCTGACTGCCAGATAGTACTTCCCTCATCCCCACATTGAATTACTATTTATTTCTAGGGCTCCATTTATGAAAAAATTCCTACACAGCATTGGGTTTCATTAGAGTTATGAAGGAGGTAAGGCTCATTCCATACACTTGTGTCTGCTTTTTTTTTCTCTCTTTACTTGTCCTGATACTTTTCTTGTGCTTTATGGCATAGGCATGAATGGGGCTTAGCTTTGACAGTTATACCAACTAAAGAGAGCTCTCCTTGTCCAATAACTCACACTTTGCCATTATGGATCTATTCAGTTTTTTTTTTTTACCCCCATTCACAATTGGAGGCATTTTCAGTAACCTTTGAACTTGTGACTGTTCTGAACTCATTTGAGGGTGCCAAAAATTGAATATTGCATATGTGGTGAATTGTCACATATTCCCTTTAATTTTGCAAGCTTCTTAATTGCATGACCAGTGTGTTAATCACTTTGGTATCCCCAGAGTCCCTAGCATAGGATTTTGTACATAGTAGGGGCTTAAGACAAACCTGCTTAATGAATGAACATCTGAAGATATTTTTTAACTAAGTAAAAGCAAAACCTTTGCTAGAAGCAATAAGTCAATTAAAAACACCATTTTATTTTCTTTAAAAACAGAATGAGTAATGCTCCTTGGTTCTCAAATCAAGGGTAACCTTAGCTAGGCTCAAAAAGTCTTCACTGTCAAAGAAGTTGAATTCCCATGATGCCACTCCCTCATTCAGAACCCACATCAGTGTGTATCAGCAGTCAGAAGGTCACTGAGATTAATGGGGAGTCATTAAATGTCACAAAAGCAATTTTGTATGTAATATAAAATGTAATATAAAGTCCATTTAAGGAGATGGCTGGGAAAATAAATGAAAGCATAAGTCTAGAAGTGGCATTTCATGAATTGAATTCCTTAGAATAGTTAAACTATGAATTTAAAAAGCAGGGACCTTGTGATCTAACCTAAAATTAATTTCTATCTTTTTTTTTCCTTCTAGGATAGTGGTAGTAAACCAGTCACCTTTGACGTCTTAATTACGAACAGTATTTAACTTAGCAACATGGAATCACACCCAACTCTGGACTTTGGGTAGTACCTTACATTATATCAGTATAAAGTACATGACATCTCTATCAACAATCTGTGTTTCAGGATCCTTAGTCTTATGGGCATGGTAAAGTTTTGTACATTCTAAACTGTTTACCAGAAGACCATTCAGCAAGTTAAGACAAAGATTTAATATGTTTACTTTTTTTTAAGATGCTAAGTCTGATATAATGGAAAAACTTTTGCATGGAAAATCAGAACCAGCTTCTGGTTTTAGTTTTGTCACCATCTATATGATCTTAGGCAAGTCATTTAACCTTCTCTGGGACTCAATTTCCTTGATTAATAAGTCTTTCTAAGTCTAAATTTCTATATAGTTTATATAATAAAACTTTCTAAGTCTGTATTTCTATATAATCACTTCCATTCAATTTCCAGCTATTCCACCTTTTTGATAACAAAATAAGGTTTCCCATCTTAGGTCTTAGGAGATCATATCAAATTAAAACCTTAAAACGAGGATCTTAATGAACTGTTGTGAATGTGACTGCCCAGACAAATCATCAGAAGTGGTAATGACATACATTGATATACAGTGATAGTTTACCCTCAACAAAAGATGTAGGACTGACCTTTCTCTATGAAATGAAAATGTTCTTTTTGCTGTACTTTAAAACTCATTCCTTAATGTTTTTCTGTTTAGGTTTGTATTGCCCAAAAGACCGTTTTTATTGCTACACTAGATGTTTTCCTAAAAATATAAGTAACACTGATTTTATTTTTGCAAGTTTTAACAACGTACTAAGAAAATTTACTATTTAAAGAAATATTATAGAGGGGTTTTTAGGAGGGAAAAATGGACAATTTTGATTACAAAAAATTTAAAATTTTTGCACAAACAAAACCAATGCAGCTAAAATTAGAAGAAAAGCAGGAACTTGGGGAGTGGAGAATCAGAAAATTTCTCTGACAAAGGTCTCATTTCTAAGAGCTATGGAACAGAGTCAAATTAAAAGAATAAGAACCATTCTCCCATTAAAAAAGGTTAAAGACAATGGATAGGCAGTTGTCAGAGAAAGAAATCCAAGCTATTAATAGCCATATGGAAAAATGACCTAAATCACTATAAATATGAATTAAAATAACTCTGAAGTATTATCTCACACCCATCAGAGACTGGCAGTTTACAAAAGAGGAATATTTCAAATACTAGATGTGTTTTAGGAAATGAACTGGTTCAGCCATTCTGGAAAGCAATTCTGAACTATGCCCCCCCAAAAGATTAAACTTTGACTTAGTAACATAGCTACTAGAGATCTTTACTAGAGAGCAAAGAAAGAGGAAAAGGGTACATAAGTACAAAAATATTTATAGCAACTCTTTTTGTGGTGGCAAGGAATTGAAAACTGAGGAGATCCTGAAAAATTAGGGCATGGCTGAACAAGTTATGGTATATGAATATGATTGAATATTATTGTGCTATAAGAAATGAGGAAGGGGACAGTTTCACTGTAGCTTGGGAAGATTCCCATGAACTAATGCTTTGTGAAATGAGCAAAACTAGGAAAACAATTTATACAATAGCAACAATATTGTAAACACCAACAACTTTGAAAGACTTCAGAACTCAGATCAACACAATGACCAACAATTGCAGAGGACTCATTGTGAAACACACTGCCCATCCCCAGACAGAGAGCTGATGGGCTTAGAGTGCAGATTGAAGAATTTTTAAAAATAAGGTTAATGCAAGAATTTTTTGTAATATTTGTGACATTTTGTTTTTCTTGCTTTCTCAGTGGGAAGGGAAGGTGAGGGGGAAAAAATTCAGGTTCAGAAAATAAAATTGAATACAAAAATAAAGAAATCTAAGGTAAATTTTTGGCAAAATGAAGAACTGATTTATAAAAACGTAATCACTCCCTAATTTGCTTTGTAGTTCCAGATATTAATACATTTAATTTGTTTGAAGTGAGTCACTTCCCATAATGATAATACTGTATCAACTTAAAATTTAAGAATATACACAGTTTGTTAGGGCCCAAAGGGTCTCCAGGATTGTTTATGTTTCTATTTTGCTCTTAAGTTCTTCCAGTCCATCTCTGGGTATATTCACAGTACCATAGATTTAGAGCTAACAGGGTCTTCAGAGACTATCTGGTACAACCTCTCCCTTTTACAGATGAGTAAACAGTCCCAGAGAGATGAAGTGACTTGAGAGAAGACAGAATTTGAATCCAACTCCTCTGACTCCGAGTTCAGTGCTCTTTGCTTCTAATACAGACTAGGAAGAATTTATCAAGTACCTACTATGTGCTAGGCACTGTGTTAGGTTCTGGGGATACAGAATAAAAACACAGCTTTCAGAGAGTTTACATTCTTGGGGGGTAGGGGGAGGAAGCGCAAGAAATGTTTGTTAAAGTTCCTGATACCCTTTAGTTTGGGGCTTCTTAAACTTTTCCCACTCTTGACCTGTTTAGTGCTTCTTAGGTTCTGTGAACTTGTTTTAAAAATATTTTGATAACTATATTTCATTATAACTAGTTTTCTTTGTAGCCTTATGTATTTTATTTCATGCATTAAAATTTTTTTTTCTGATTAGACGATCTACTGGTTTTTCCCAATTGCCAAAGGGATCCGTGACACAAAAATAGTATAGAAAAAATAACCTCAATTCATCTGAGAGGCATTGTATTGTGGCACAGTAAGGTTGACTTTATTTGAAAGCATTCTTTGTATGTAGAAATAAAACAGATGTAAAGTCCCTTTGGCCCTCTTCCTTCCTCCCATCTTTGATTGATTAGCATAGTATCCTTCACACACAAAGATAATGATAATGACACAACTATTGACCTAGCAGAGTAGCCTTTGCCTGCACTTTAGTTTGACTTTGCCACGAGTGTTGATTGCTTTGCATTGGATCGCTTCTCTTGTTCTGAGTGGGAGGGATGTGCAAGATGGTGGCAGAGCTTAGGGATGGAGAAGTTAGTGCTTGTCTAGGTGGAGCTAATTGGTTTGTGTATATGCCTGGTGGATTGTATTGGATTGTAACAGTAAACTAATTTTAATACAGGAAATTATTTTACCAATATGTTAAGTACCTGGCCAACAGTTCTTGAATGGGTTAATAGGTCTCATTATTAACTGGTAACACCAATTTACCATTCTGATATTTCTTTGAGTCTTGACACATTGGCTAGAAGAGTCTCTAACACCTTGTTCAAGATCTCCATTTCCATTCAGATGACTTAATGGAGTTCACATTCATTTAATGATGTTTCTTTTTCCTTCGGCATATTTTTTTATTTTGTTTTTTGTTGTAGTGCTCTATGTTTGGGGATTGGGCTCTTGGTTGGGTGTTGAGGTGGAGCATGCTCTACAGTACATTTGCCCCCTCCTTCAAACAAGTGTGCTAAAGCTCATTTGTTTTTCCAGGAACCTATTTCTTGAAAGAAGCACAAAAAGAATGTATAGTTTTTTTAGTTGGATTTTAATTTGTTTTGGCTAAAACAGCTATAATATGGTATTGCCTTGCCCTAACTGGCCCATTGTTTCCTAATACTCTTAAGTTATTAAGTCCCCTTATCTTTACTTGACAACAATATTTTCATTTGACCCCGAGTTGTCTTTTTCATATAACATTTCAGATTTTCTTTTGGGCAGCCATGCAAATTCTTTTCTGGGAATTCTTGTAGATTATTGAAACTAGGTTGTAAAGTCCAACAAGCTCTTTTAAAAATCATGCCTATTGCCCCCTTAACATAAGATTAAGTAGTGAGATCCACACAAGACAGTGACGTGTTATTCATTACTATATTTTATTTTTTTAGTTTCTAAGGATGAGGATTGCCCTTTCAGTGCAATGTATAGTGTAGGGCACAAGGGGCCATCATTGGCCATATTCAATTCAACTTGACCACATATAAAGCACCTGCTATGTTCAATGTGAGTATTCTGAGTAGTCAATGTTAAACAATACATGTATTTATAGTTAAGAGTGCAGATACCTAAAAGATATAGCAAAAATACTTTCGTAAGTTTAAGGATAAAGTATCTTTGGGTTGTCCAAACTTGATATTCCATCTTCGCTCCAATGCTGTTACACAGACAGGCTGTCTCCCATGCCCAGAATTCAACCTCTCCAGTAAAATTCCGGATTTCCTTAAAGGGGCAGCTCACGTGTCACCTCTTACAGGAAACCTTTCCCACTAGCCCCAGTTATCACTGCTCCCTCCTTCTCCAAATTATGCTCATTTTTATCTGTACACTTTTTTAATGCTTGCCCCACGGGGAATGTAAGCTTCTAGAAAGCACCACTTACTTTTCGTTTTGACTTCTAATCTCCAGGGCCCAGCACACAGTAGGCTCTCAAGAAATGCCTGGTGGACTGGATTGTAACAGTAAACTAATTTTAAGTCAGTTTTCTCACAATACAGGAAATTCTTTTACCATATATGTTAAGTACCTGGCCAACAGTTCTTCAATGGGTTAATAGGTCTCATTATTAAGTGTTTAGAATTGGAAAATGAGCTGCCCATAGCATTCTCCAGCATTCCAGATCATCACCTCCCAGGGATCAGAAGGGCTGGGAACCAACCGGCTGCAAGTTTACGAATCGCGTTTCACTCACCAAGAAAAAAATAGGACTACGATTAGATTAGGAAAGGTAAGGAATGAATATTGCCAGGTAGAGAGCACCGGAAAGTTACAACTTAGGTTATTTTTTAACTGGCGACCTAATAAAAAAAAGTGCCTTGAGGTTGCTTCATTCTCTACCATTTTAATAGACCTTCATTTCCTCATAAAGGAGGTGTCAGATCTCTGCATTCCGGACCACATTGCTTGGCCAGGGGTTCGAAACCCCCTCCCCCTAGGAATCAGGATAGGGCCAGGCTATTGCACGTCTGACACCTCCCTCCAGGCATGGGAAGGAAGGGGCGGGTGAGATCTAGAAGGTATTAAAACTAAACAAATAAACCAAAAAACAAAAAAGAAATCCTTAGTGTTGCTGCTGCTGCTCAGTGAATGGAAACTTCTCTTTACTACCACCCCCGTTCCCCCCCCCCCCACTCCAGCAATGGCAGAGACCTAGCCTAGCAAGTCTCCCAGCTAACGCAAATGACCCAGCAGCCCTCCCTCCCTTGGCTCTTTGGGGGCACGAGCGGGTGGTGGTGCCAGGCCAGCGGCAGCAGCCTCCGCAGCCAGCCGCAGAGGGAGCGAGTAGCGGCCACCGCCTCCTCCTTGTTCTTCCTCTATCTCCTCCCTCCTCCTCTTCCTCCCCCCTCCATCTCCCACTCCTCCCTCCTCGCCTCCTCCTTCCCCCTCTTCCTCCATCTCTCCCTCCTCCTTATCTTCCCCTCCCCCTCCTCCCTCCTCCCCTTCCCCCTCCCTCTTCTCCTCCCTCCTCCCTCCTCCCTCCTCCCCCGGCGTGCTCTGCCTCTCGGCTCAGCTCGGCTCCCCTCCCCTTGTGGCTGGCCCAGGCGGGCAGGCAGGCAGCAGGCGGCGGGCGGGCGTCAGGCAGGGGAGGGAGGGAGTGCGCGAGCCCGGGTGAAAGGTGTCGGCAGGGAAGGAAGGGAAGTTAGGAGTAGCAAGAAGGTCGTTGGCTGCTCGGGCGCCTCTTCCCTCCCCCCCTACCCCAATCCCCCACTCCCCTTTTTCTCCAGCAGCATCATGGCGGAGCCCGGCGACTCTCCCATCCACGTCCAGCCCCAGCAAGCAGCCCCGGTGGCGACGGCGACGGCCGCGGCCACGGCAGCCCCGGTTCCGGCGGTGGCGGCGGTGGCGGCGGCTGCCGGGGCGGCCTCGGCGGCCCAGGCCATCGGCTGGCCCATCTGCAGGGACGCGTACGAGCTGCAGGAGGTGATCGGTCAGTGCTGCTGCCGGGCTCGCCCGACCCTGGGGCCGGGAGGGAGGCTGGGTCGGTGGGTGGGGTGAGTGCCAGGGACGGAAGGATGCTTGCATGCATGCACGCCCCGAGGACGAGGAGGACGAGGGGGCGGCGGGGAGCCGGCTTTCGAGGCCTACCGGCTTTCCCCCCCCCC
>CM053582.1:303527424-303563259 GCA_028627135.1 Pseudochirops cupreus
TGCCAAGCGCGCCTGCCCGTGCTGGGCGTTGCGCCTTCCCCAGGATGGGGACGCGGTGCCCGTGCCCGTGCGCGCTGATGCTGCTGGCCTCGCTCGCTGGTCCAGCGCTGGGTTGCGAGCAGTGAAACCTTAGTCCGCCCGCTTTCGATCGTCTCCTGGCCTCTGGGGTGGCCTCGGAGTCGGCTCACCAACACGACCGTAGCTTGCATTTTTAAAAACCTGGAAAAGTTCCACGCTGAGGCCAGATATGACCTCTCTCGGGCCACTAACGTGAAGGCTAGGTTGATTTCAGCTCGGGCTGGTGGTTTCCCTTCTTGAGGCTGGCTTGCTGAGAGTCTGAAACCCAAGAAAGGAAACCTCCTAGGTGGCCAGGGGTGCGCTCATTCTGCATTCCCCACCGTCTCTCCCCACCCAGGTTTGTGGCCAGATTCATTCAGTGGCCGTGAGGGTATTTAAATAGGGTGGTGAAGTGTTTCAGAATTTTTCTATTAAAATTATTTTGAGATCCTTTTTCTAGTCTCCCTTTTCTTTTACAGGTTTGTTCCAACTTTGCGAACTTTTATCACCTCCTGTGTACATGTACAATATTTAGGGTTTGGGCAAGTGGGTACTTATAGATCCAGCAAATCTAGGGGTTAAGGAGGAAAGTAAATTCTTGGTGGGGCATAAATGCACTCTTGTGAAGTAACTACACACAGGAATGTTTTTGAGGGGGTACAACTTCTTGAGTATGTAGGTATGGATGCTTGTGGTATGGGAACTCCATCAATGCAGGCCAGCAGCTTCTGGGCACTGAGTGCTACATGTCACACTGCCAATTTTTCAGAAGTAGGATTAAAACTCAGGTCTTCCTTATTCTTTGAGGGGATCCTTTATTCACTCTGCTTTGTTATGCTAAAAAAAGACTTCCATAGTTGTGATGTATCCATAGATCTTCTCTGTTTCTGTCCCTTTCTCCATCTCTGTCTCTCTCTTCTCTTCTCTTCTCTTCTCTTCTCTTCTCTTCTCTTCTCTTCTCTTCTCTTCTCTTCTCTTCTTCTCTCTCCATAAATGGTGGGAATGAAAGGAAGCTGTAGAAATGATCCCAAGGGTTTGAAACTCAGTCTTTCAAATCTCATACTTATTATAAATCTGGAACAGAAGCTTTCTGAGGATTAATCTTTCTCCCCCAAGCTAGTTATGAATGATTAAAAAAATAAACTGGTTGGTCCTGTCATACTATTATTTGGAAGTCCTTTAGACATTTTTTAGTTTGTTCTTGTTGTGGTTTTTAGTGGCATTAATGATGTGATAGTGCTTTTTTTTCCCCTCATAGTCTGTACAAAAAGAAATTGCTCGTATTAGGCTTTTATTTCATTAGGATTAATTTACAGCCCATATATTTAAAAAATGAATGCCTATTTGAATTGATAATTGTGAACTATGAGAAAAATTTTTGTGCTTTCCATCAACATAATTTAAACTAAAATTAAAGTGATTGTTTCTCTTTGCAATAACATTATTGACTATTAGTTGGTCACTTTAATGAAAAATCATCCATTTTCTTGAGAAATTTTATAAGAGAAGCTTGTTTAATATCTTGGCCTGGATTTCTGCACACCTGCGCCCATTGGCCTGTTGTTCATGGTACAAATTTATTGTTTCTTTTTGGTTGAATATTCTTGATGAATGGACAAGCTATAAAGTGTCTCTGTGGCAGCTGTGTCATTGCAAATTAAATAGGTGGATCTGGGTTTTGCCAGGGATTAATATTTATAGGGTACCACTGTAAACTCATTTCCACCAAGCCTTAAGAATAAGCCCTCTTTTTTTTGGGTAAACATTACACATTAAAGTTAGTAATACAAACAGTGAACCAGTTTCAATGAGAATTCCAGTTTTAGTCGTTTTGTTCTGGAACCATCATACAGCAGGTGTCATGTATCACTCTCCAGCAGTATAAACCATGACCAGCAGGAGGCCCAGAAATGCCTATGTGGGTAGAAGGAGAGACAAGTAATTGTGTTTTAACTTTTCAGTGTGGCACAGGATACTTTTTTCTCTAGTTCCTTCCCTGCAGAGGTTTGAGTTTCAGGCGTAGGATAGAATTGTTTTATTGAAAATCCAAACAACCCAAGTTCAGTGGCTTGGCTTTTTTTTTTTTTACCCCTCATAAAATAGAAGCTTTTGTTAGTCTGAAAATAAACTTTTCTCTTTTATTGACCTTGTTAGTCATCCTTGTGTATGAGATCTGTGAGAAAATAGTTACATTTTACAGCTTTATCATCTTTAGAGTTATTGCAAAACACTACCTGAAGTAAATTGAGAGGTTATGCCAGGGAGAGATTAAAAATATGGGATTTCTTTTTTCAGCTGTCAGTATCTTCATCACAGCATATTTAAAATATTTCTGTAACTAGACATTTCTTATACAGATATGTGTAGGTGAAGGAAATTTCCATTTCTTTCATACTCTTCCTTTCACTTGTTTTCATAAACACTAAAAAAAGCTTTCTTTTATAAAAGTCTTTATTGTAATTTAATCAGGGAATCACAAAAACTTTAATACCTGTGTTCTAGAATATGCCTCCGGTTGGTATCCTATGAATCTCGTCTGTTTATAATTGGTCTCTTGTTTTCAGTATTTTCAGTTTAAATAAATGCTTGTTGGATTGAATGAGAAGTTTTCTTCTGTGATTTCCCAAAATAGAGTGTCAGAGTATTTTCTTGATGAATTTTGTGAAGACCAATAATTAAATTTTTTTTTTCTCCGTGCTCTATCCAATTGTATTGTCTCCATTGCTTCCAAATGTTTTCTTGAGTTAGATAATTTTCCAGGCTTGCCTTTCTGCTTGCGTGTTTCCTTTCCCTTATTTTATCCTCTAATTTAAATAATTCTACTTGTGGTCAGATCTGTTGCTGATCCTTGCCATACATATCTCAAACTGATGAGTCTAGAAATCATCGTCCTGCGATTACGTAGGCATACGCAATTTAAAATTACATCTTATGATATATCTGATGTTATTTTTAAAATTTGTTCATTATGTTTGCTAATCACTTTGTTGTAGCTTACAGAACATTATAGGTTGTTTTTTTCTCTGATTCTATTTTTGGTTCTGGAATTTTTGCCTTGGCCTCTTTTAATCCATAATATTTTGGTGTTGGAACTTTTTTTGGTTTTCCGAGTTCTTTGAGGGATTTAAATTTTTTCTTTTTAAGAATTTCTAGTAATTTTTCTTCCTTTTGCAGTTTTTGAAGGACATGTTGAAGTGGATATCATTGTGATCCTTCACTGTCTCCTCCCAGAAATCTTTTTGTTCAGAGATCTAGAACTGGAAGGGCTCTCGGAGGCCACAACTGCTTCATCTTACAGTGGATTTTGAAGTTTGGGGAAGTTAAATGACAAGGCCACCCGGGTAGTGAAGCGTCAGAGACAGGATCTGGATACAGTTTCTCTGACTTGGAACCAGTGGTCTTTCTCCTGTATGAGAGAATTTCATAACTCCAGTTAATTTAAAGTTTTTAGTATTTTCAGTGGATTGCATTATTAGAAACTTGAATCACTTCATTGAAGCAGTAGTTGTAGCTTCTTCTGGTTTTTCTCTTAGATACCAAATGGACCATTTGCCTAAAGTGTTTTATTTTCTTGAGTTTGTTTTTTGCAGGATGCAGAACACTCACTGGCAGGTCTGCCTTTCCAGTAGTTTTGTTCTTGATTTCCTTTTTTTCTTTTTTTTTGCTTTTTGGAGGGCAATTGGGGTTAAGTGACCTGCCCAAAGTCACACAGCTAGTAAGTGTGTCAAGTGTCTGAGGCTGGATCTGAACTCAGGTCCTCCCGACTCCAGGGCTGGTGCTCTATTCACTCCACCACCTATCTGCCCCCTGTTCTTGATTTCTAAGCCTCACTGCTCTCTTGTCCTTGATAATGAGTCAGGACCACATGAAAGGTTAGCTTATTGCTCCAGTATATTTTATTACATTAATCAAGGAAATATGTACATATGTTCCATTGTAACTCTGCATGTGCCATCTGTGTATATATATATATGTATATGTGTATATGTATGTATATGTATGTAAGTATACACACATATAATTCTCACTTGCTAGGATTCCTAATAGTAGGTGATAGTAGGAACTCTGGGTTCTTGTTGGCTTGCTTTCCAGATTGGACAGACGACTCTATTCAGATGGATTTTTTTTTTCCCTTTTCCACATCCTGGTTAATGAAGGTAGGTGGCCATGTCATGTCACAAAGGCTCATTACCTAATTGGGATACTTTTAATGGTTCCATTCTAGAAAGGATCCTTATAGTCTAAGGAGTTTCTACTTTGCCCAGCACCCTTGAGGTACCCCCAGTGTGCATAAAACTTCCAAGGGTATTGTGGAAGCTGTTTTGGGAAGCATTACGAAGGCAGTGGCAGTGACAGTGGAGTGGATTTATGGACACTCAACAGGAGAAAGCTTTGGTCACATTTGAAAGATGGCATCTCATTGATCTGTATGTAGGGTCTGACTTAGAATCCTTTAGATCTTGCTATCTTGCGATCAGTGTTAGTTTTATTATTACGGTGGGGTTTTAATCCTAATAGTAAAAGGCTTGAAAGAATTGACTAGGATACAATATAGTGTTCATGAGTCTTCCTGTCTAAATTTTTGTCTAAATAATTTTTAATCTAAAATTTTTTAAAGCTAAGAAAAACATATAAACTTTTATAGGTGCAGTTGATACTGTAGTGGGGGAAACCTGTGACTACTGGGAAAATTAAACCACAGATATATTCTGTTCCTACTTTTTGCATTTTATTTGTGCCCTGATTTGCCTCTAAGCTCTGATTATTTTCCCCTCTGGCTATTTTCTGTTGGTGTTAAATTTTTGATAGTATTTGAAACAGGAACTAGATTGTACTATGGAATGTGTCCTAATCTTACTTATTGGTTGGATAATGCTATACAAAGCTTTAGAATTGCAGAATCTTAGAGTTGGAAGGGATTTTCAGAGGGCATCAGAGGCATGTGTCCAACACATCCCTAGACTAAAGTGACCTCTACAATGTTCCCAGTAAGTGGTTACCAAGACCTCAAGTGAGGAAGGGAAATTCCACTACCTTAGAGGTAGCCCATTCCACTTTTGGGGAGTTCTGATTGTTAGATCATTTTTCCTGAAATCAAGCCTAAAAATGCCTTCTTTTTAGGGTTTACTCATTGCTTCTACTTCTTTCTTAAGGGGCAGAGCAGAATGTGTCTTCTGCATGACAGCCTTTTAAGTACTTGCAACCAGGTATCATGTTTCCTCTAAATCTTCTCTAGAATAAACACCCCCAGTTTTCTTCAGCTGATCCTCATGCTTTTAAATAAGACAAAGGAAATCTGGATTGGCTTTGAAGTTAAGGTCCTTTCACCATCCAGGTAATCTGCTTGAAGACGCACTCTAGCTTATCAATGACCTGTGTAAAAATGTGGTGCCCAGAAGTGAATGTGGTATTCCATATGTTCTTTGCTTAGGGCAAACTACAGCATGCCTACCATCATTCTCACTCTGGAAACTTGTTTCCTTTAATGCAACCCAAGATTGCATTAGCTTTTTTTGGCTGCCCGTAATACATGCTCATTGCTTGACTGGCTTCCCTATCACACTGTTAATACATTGAACTTGCCGTCTACAAAACTCCCTAGGCCTTTACCAGATGAACTGTCACCTAGCCACCTCTCCCCCCTGTTATGCTTGATGAGTTTCTTCATCCAAAAATGAGGAGTTTAAACTAAATGACCTCTGAGGGCCTTTCCAGCTCCAATTCTATGATCCTTTGAAAATGTATAAAGTTTCATTTCCTTTGAATACATAGTTTATTCAAAATTCTTTCCATGTTCTATTTACTCTGTTATGTTGAAGGAATCTGTATTTATTTGAGAGAACGTTTGTACCACTGTGTTTTAGTACAAGTTTGACTCTAGTTGTGCTCTCACTGATAAAAATCATTTTGAGAAACCTTTAAGTCTGAGCTCTAAGATAAGTGGGGTTCAGGGGTCAGGGCCAGAGGTCCTCGAGACCCTTTTAAGGGAGTCTGTGAGGTCTAGACTATTTTATAATAATAAGACATTTTAATCTGTAGTAAAATAAATATCAGTGCGTATAACTCAGCCACATAAACCCCTTTAGAAGCTCTTTGGCAGGTCCTCAATAATTTTTATGAGTTGTAAAGGGGCCCAGAGACCAAAAAGTTTGAGAGCCACTGCTTTAGGTAAAGCAGTTTCCAATACGTGATTTAGTTTGGTATGAAGATGCTTTTATCATCATCATCATCATTATTGTTGTTGACAAAATAATAATAGTAATAGCTAACATTTTTATAATGCTTTAAATTGGTAAAGCACTTTATGCAATTTGATCACAACAACCCTGTGAGTTAAGTACCATTCGACTTATTCTTATAATATGCTTAAGGTGTGTTGGAGTTGCATCGTTGGCAGCCTTAAAACACGAAAAGGGTTAAATTCTCTCTGGAATGTTCCTGGCAACAATGATTCCTTGTGTGATATAGTGGTAAGGACACTAGTCTTGAGGAATCTTGGTTTGTATTTTGTTTCTGACACTTTGTGACCTCGGCCAGTTCACTTTTTCCTCTGTGAGCCAATTCTCTAACCAAGTGAGTACATACTTGGCATTATTCTCCTCATAGGACTATTGGGAGGAAAGTTCTTTGTAAGCCTTAATACGCAGTAAAAATGTAGCGTTGTCCTGTCATCCAGCGATAGAATCATCAGAGGATCTGCAGCTAGTTGAAAAAGAGATTCGTTGCCAGGAAGGTTGTCCACCACGCAGTGATTTTTTTCAGCCATATTGGCTCACAAAAACGATCAACAAAGTGAAAGAGGAGTTGTGATGTGCACTGGTGGACCCTTTACATGTGCTCATGAAAGGAGAGGTCATTGAAATACTGTTATTAGGAAAGGTCTTTTGAGCTTTGGGCTCTTAATGATTTGGGGGCAGGAGATCAGCCTGTATATGGTAAGGGAATAGAATGGCTTCCTGTCAGGAAAGATTGAAGTGGGAAGAGAGAGTGCTGCTACGGTTTCCTCCTCTTCTCTGCTAACACCTGGGTGGAATCTAGGAAGTAGCTTGGTACTCACTCCTTGGTACTTAGAGTGCTGGACCTGAGTGAGGTGGACCTCAGGTCAGATTCTACGTGAGACACTAGCACTTTGACTCTGGGTAAGTCACTTAACTTTGGTCAGCCTCGGTTTCCTCACCTGTAAAATAGAGATAGTAATAACAAATGTAATAATATATGCAAAGTGCTTTGCAGGTCTTGAAGAGCCATATAAATGTTTGTTCTCATTGTGCTGTACACTGCAAAACTGGGTGACAATTGCGAAAAAATCCTATGAGCTTTAAGAAACCTTTAGAGGCCATGAGGAAGCTGAGACCCAGAGAGTTTGAAGTGAATTGTCCAAGGTAGTAAGCAGCAAGTTTGGAATTTAAACCCTTGTCCTCAGACTCCACCTAGCTCTCTTTGCATTGGGTTGGAAGGGACTGTGGAACCTTAGGCAGTCTGAGCTGCTTTTTGAGTTTGTTGTCAGTGGCCTGTTCCACAAGTGTTAAGCAGAGCTTTCACAAGGGCTGCTGTAGAGGAGTGAACATCTTCTTCTAAAAAAGGATGTAACAGCCGCCTGCCAGGACTGCAGCTTTCTTCTACCTCCGAGTTCACTCTGTGCAGGTTGCCATGTTGGCAGGAAGTTTAGCTGACTGTCAGAGAGTTAAGGAGAGAGGCCAGGGAAATTTGCTTTTAGGTAAAGTCATCTTGCAGACCAGAAGGGCCTCCTCCATTGCTTGAGTTAAAAAAAAAAATTGCCCTGCTGGTTCTGCACACCCGTATTGTTAATGATGGTGCTTATTTAGGGCTTTTCAGCCAATCAGCTCAAAGAGCTTTGCAGAAATTAGCTCGTTAATCCCCACAAAGCAAGGGTAAGCATTCTAGCGTTCTCTGCCTTCCTGAGTCCTGTAGGTAGGTGATCAGAGGTGGGGAAAGATGAATTTCTTTCTCTCTTAAACGAGGGGTTTGGATTGATCCACTGTGAGGTCTTCTCCAGCTCCAATATTCTGTGTCATGTGAATCCAGGAAGGGAGTTTTCTGAGGTCAGAGCAAGCAGAGTTACAGTTTAAGGAAAGGATGAAGCCCACACTTGTAGGAACTTTTTTCCTTTGGATATTTTTTTCTTTTTTTTTGCTTTTTGGAGGGCAGTTGCGGTTAAGTGACTTGCTCAAAGTCACACAGCTAGTAAGTGTGTCAGGTGTCCGAGGTCAAATTTGAACTCAGGTCCTCCTGACTATGGCCAGGGCTCTATTCACTGCGCCACCTAGCTGCCCTCTCTTTGGATATCTTAAATCAAGATCAGAGCGTCCTCTTCTGTTTTCTCTGCTGTTTTAACTTTTTGTTTGGCAGTACACCCTTCCAAGTTTTTTTTTGGGGGGGGGTGTGTGGTGGTTTGGGGGAGTCTAGGTGGTTGGGATGGCCGTGCTATCTTACTTAATCCTGGACTTTTTTTCTAAACATGGTTTTTGAGCTATGTTTAGAAGTCAGGATGGGAGAGGAATTGGAATGTAGGAAGAATAAGCAGAATCTGGGTTTCAGAGGTTGCTTTGATGGTGGGAATTCTCAGCTGGTATTGAAGAAAATATGAGCCTGCTGTTTATTGGACCACAGATTTGATTCTCGTTTTAATCATCAAAATTAAGAGAAGTTTAGTTTCTCCATAGTATTGTATGTGGGAGAATACTGGTTTTCCTCTACTGGAAAGAGAAATTTTCACATCATTAAATGAATTAATTTGTTTCAGTGTCCAGATAGTTATATTTAAGGCATAGCTATCATTATGACAGTTTTTAAAAATCGATTTTCAGGATATCTTTTTATAAATCTGATCTTTGATTCTGGGGTGATGTGGAGCATGTAAGATGTCATTATACTTTGTTAGAGAAACATCAAAATCTCTGTCTGAGGAATTTTGGAAAGTTGGAAGTGTTTCTGTAGTAGGAGTTTTATTTCTAGAATTGGTTGATTTATTTCCTTAGACAGTAGGGAGCCATTTAAAATTTTTGAGCAAGGAAGTGACTGTCATTCAACTAGCACTTGTTACTTGCATCCTAGATGCCATTGTGATATAGAAGATGAGTAGTATCCCACAGAGAGTAATTGTGAGGCTTATGATGTTCTGAACTGGCTTCAACAGCTAACAAACAGATGAGGAACTTTGATGTTATTAGGAAATTGTATGCTAGAAAAAAAGAAGATGGGCTGGTCACAGGATGAGGGTGAGGTTTGACTAGTGGTTGACAGCCTGAGGACTCTTATGGTATCTTCCATGTTAGAAGATAGCAAGGAAGGCTTCTAGTGATTTGGGTTGACTTCTGGAAAGCCATGCACAAGACGTGTACAGGATGGGCAGACTTGGCTGGGCTGTCATTTATTATTGCTGGAGGGAATATCCAAATTGGTGTGATCATAAATCCATCTATCTGAGAATGTACTGAAACTCTACAAACAAAAAATAAAAATGAATGTTGATCTAGAAGTATTGTTTTGCTTAGACTGGAGAAGGGAAAGACCAGAGGAAGAGAGAGGAGATAAGAAGAGATTGGACTATGGTACCCTCTTTGGGTATGAAAAAGGAAATGGATTGGAGAGATAATTTGGAGTAGCAACAATGGGACTTAGATGTAGATAGGATTCTTTTACAGGTTTGAGTTGTACTAGATGACCATGTAGGTCTCCCTGCCAAATCTGTAGTTCTGTGATTATGTTCCAATTTAGCAACTTGTAAACCCTATGTGAAGATACAGGGGTATATTACAAGTTTGGTATATTAGTAGCCATCTGAGTTGGGACTCTACTAAAACTTATTATTTCAGGAAGATTTTTAAGCATTAAAAAACTAATAGAAATAAAATCTTAAAAGTATTACATTTTACTTCACGTTATGGAATTACATAAACTATAATTTGGGATGCTTGGTCTTTAGAAGGCTTGGATGCCCTGACAGTTGTTATATATATTGACACTTCTAAATAAATGAGAACAGTATTGCAAAATGGATAGAGAAGAGAGGGCTTTGGAGTCAGGAAAACAAGACTTCTCTCTTGTTCATCCTGGCTGTGTGACCCTGGGCAAGTCACTTCTTATGCCTCCCCATCTTTCTTAGATAAATAAAATTGCAGAATTGTTGCCAGCTAGCATTGGTGGAAGGGATTTCCTCTTCAGGAACTCTATACACCAATAAAATCAGAGACTGGCCAAAAATAAAGACAATTAAAAAAAAAACCAAACCAAAAAACCAAACCCCTAACAAAACTTTTTTGTTCTTTTTTTTTTTTGGTCAGGTTGATGCCTACTGGAAAAGATTTTGCACCCTAAGGACTACCTTTCCATCTGCTGTGCAGCCAAAGCTTGTCTCCGCTAATTAGAATTTGAGACCCTTGAGAACAGGGATTGGCTTGCTTTCCTGTTTTGTATCTCTAGTGCTTAGCACAATGCTTGGACCATAGTTCTTAATCTTTTCTATTCCATCCATTAGATATTATTAATTTATTATTTTCCCAGGTGAAATATAATTTTTGTGGCTGTCATATTTCTAACCTTTAGTCTTTGCAGAAAGCCAATTTGGGGTTGTTACATATTACTATTAAAATAATTTCCTTGAAAAATGGAGTTGACAGATAGAGTTGGTATTGGTTAATTTTGCCATGTAAGTGCCAGATGTTTATTGGGATTATTTTAGAGGCTAAGGACGTTGGAGTACTCCATTACCTTTTAGTATTCGTAGTTAAGGTTGAAATATTTGAAGAAGCTAGGATATCTTCCAGAGTTGATTTCATAATGGTTACTATTTAAGTCGGTGATGAGGAACATTCTGGTTATAAGACCAAGGCTTGAAAAAGGGTGATTAGCATAGGATGGGAGTGTTGGCTTCTTAACTTGTATTTTCTACATCTGTTTCTTGTTAACCTGTATTGTGTAACTCTGGTCTCAGCCCATGTTGCATGAGTAGACCCTTTCAATTATAGATTTAAATTCTATCCTTACTTTGATAAAATCCAGGGGACCTAAGTGATGGGAGGCATAGTATATATACTGTGGTCCGAGAATTTTACAATACAGAGGGGACTTGAGAGGTCATTGCTAGCTTCTTCGATTGTAAGCTTCTTGAGGGCAGGGACTGTCTTGTTCTTTTTTTATCCCCAGAGCTTAGCAGAGTTTATTGATTCAAGGATTGTTTAGACCCTTTTGGGCCTAGGGAGGCTGTACTTTGACCCTAAGATCATATAGTTAGACCAGAGCCAGGCCTAAAACAGATCTCCTGTTTCTTAGCCTAGTGTTCCTTCTGTTTTGCCAAACTTCCTTCCTACCAGTGGAAAGGAAGAGCTAAAGCTAGCAGGTGGGATGTGGTCTACTGACCTCAATGAATTTTATAATTACTGTTTTAGTAGAATCAATGTGTGTGTCTGCCTGGGGACAACAGTTTCCATACAGGTGTAATAATAATACTCTATATTTTATATGACACTTTTCTCAAGGAATATTAACAATATTTTGGAGGGTTTTTTTTTAACCTTTTACAGTAACTCTTTGTAGAAAGCTGACCATTGAGAAGAATTGCTTCCTCAACTCAGTAAAATTGAGTGAGAAAATGAAGTATAAATAGTAGATTTCCCTCCTGGCCACCCCCAGCAGACTGCACCACTGGCCATTTGCCAGGACCAAGGCCTGTGTGCTTAGGTGTTCTTGAGTTTGTTCACAGAACTGTCTTCACCAATTTTTGCCACTTATCAACTCAGCCTCTCACAGTAGTGCTTAAATTATGTCACTTATGGTGGAGGCAGCCTGCAGACCCTCTGTACTCCTGAATGCCAGAACCAGATTAAAATGCGAATGGAATTAAATATTTAACAAAATAAATGAAGACACTAGAAGATAGATAATGTTAAGACGTGGCTTTCTAAGTCACTGTGCAGCCATCAGGAATCACAATGTTGGTTTCATGATTTGAGTTTGACACCAGTGACTTATAACATACTGCATTGGCTGAGTACTCACCGTTAGCAATTTATGGGAGTAGGAGCTCCCTCTATCAGCACAGCTAGTAAGTTAGCATTTGAGGTAAGATCTGAACCCAGCAATTTCTGCCTTTGTCAGGTGTTTTCTCCACTGTACCTTGATGCTTCTTAAAATCACCACTATCTGACCCAGATTATGAAAACTAACCTTCTTGACCACCCTCCTGAAATCGCTTGTGTAGGTCCTGTGATACATCTGAATGAAAATGTAGTTGCCTTAAAGGGTTTCTTAAATAGCTATGGTTTTAGTCCCTTGATTAAGGAATATTGTGGCCTCCAGTGCTGCAACACTGCCTTTCTGTTGGGTTACTTAGAATAGTCGGTTTTAATTCGTTTCACTTAGTGCAAGGGTGGAGAATCTGCAGCCTTGGGGCCACTGAAGGACCTAAACACAAGTAGCCTCTAGGCTGCATGCTCCCCACCCTGTGTTTGAAAGTTGACATTGTGCAGATTTTAGGATTGTAGAAGTCAGGCAGGCCAGGGGAACCCAACTATAACAGCATTTCGTTCAGCCTGGTCTGCACTGGGGATCTGGTCAGTTCAGATTTTAAGAGGAACACTGATTCCTTATGTGTATTGAAAATGGACACCCTTGATGACGTGAGGGGATCGTTTTGAAGTGTGAGGTTTTTTTAATCTGTCTGGTTGAGCTCTCACATCTCTCTGGGAATGTTTTTATGTTTTTGTTTTGGTAAGTGCTTGTGATGAACAAAACTGTGCTCCCTCCACATTGCCCAGAAAAGTCAATAGCAATATTTTAAAAACTTAGGAAAACATTGCCTTTTCTTGCAAGGATCGTGGCAGAGCACTACAGGGACTAATCTGGCCTGTGACCAAGTAAGGACTCACTGTCCCAGTGGTAGGAAAAACTCCAGAATTCTGGGATTTCTGCTCCATAGGAAATGGATACCCTGGGGGACCAGAGTCACTTCAGTTTTTATCCCATCCTTTACTCTGACGGGGAAATTCTAGCTTGGTAGCATTTTTGGTGAGAAAAAAAACCCCACAAAAAACTGAACAGAAACAGTTGCTACTCTAGGGAAGTTTTAAAATTAATTACTGTTGGAGGTAGTCGCAGCAGTGTTTGTTGAAATCACTGAAAGATTGAATTTAAATTTCTGCCCTTTCCAAAGAGTTTAAAGCAGAGATAGAAACATATGTATTTTTTCTTTTTAAAATACTTCGTTATGTAGTCCCTTCCCACAAGCATCCAGGGGACTAATGAGATAGTTGGGGGGAGGGAGTTGGCAGTTGCAGCTTTGCAGGATTTGGGACAAAAAAAGCCATCTTGCTACAGCGTGAAGTTTGGGGGCAATGAAAGATAAGCTAGAGACCATTGGAGGCAGCCTGATGGGAAGCAGTGACCAGAGGGAAGGAGAGGCAGTGAACTCAGCCTTTGAGAAAGGTTTCATTTGGAAGGTTCGTAAAAGCCCCTCAGTCATCAAGCCCCAAACCAGTTATATGTGCGAGTTTTTTATCCAAAATGTATCCCAATTTGTGTATGTTTATAGGAGTGTACAGAAAAGCTTTTCTGAGGGCCATATGCTCTCTGATCCTGACTAAAGTACACAGTTTGGTTTTTTTTTTTATCATTGAAGATTGTGAATTATATATAGGTTATAGAATTGATTTCTCAGAGGGGCCTCAGAGTGTCTAGTTCAGCTCTCTCTCCTCTCTTGCCTGATATTTTACGAAGAAGGTATGAGATTCCAGAGTCTTAGTTAGAAGAGACCTCAAACAGTGCTGTCTCATCCAACTCATGTCTTAATCGAGAATATCTTCTACAATACATAGAAACAGACTGACTGGGGGGGGTGGTGGTGGTGTCAGAGTTGTTGTTTGGTTGTTATAGTCATGTCCAACTCTTTGTGGCCCCATTTGGGGTTTTCTTGGAGAAGATATTGCAGGGGTTTGCCTTTTCTTTCTCCAGCTCATTTTACAGATGAGAAAACTGAGACAAACAGTGTTAAATGACTTGCTCAGGGTCACATAGCCAATCACATTTGAACTCAGATCCTTCTGAGGCTAGGCCTGTCCACTTTCCCACCCAGCTGTCTGTATTTCATATCTTGCTTACTATCTGTGAGTCAAGTTGGGAAACTTGCTGGGCCCAAGTTTCTTTATCAGTGAAATGAGGTTGGATTAGATGGCCTCTCCAGGCCCTTCCAGATAAGAATTAGTAGTCCTTTGGAGGCAGTCCATTATATTTTTGGAAACATCTAATTATTAGGAAGGCTTTGGTTAAATTGAGTGGAAGTCTTATTTTCTGTAGGAGACTCTCCCATAGATCCTGGTGGACTCAGGTGAATTTTCCTTACACATGATAATCCTTTGAGTATGTGAAGAATTGTTTACAGACTTAAAGGATTTGGGATTTTGTCAGTGCCTGTACTCTTCCCCCAGCACAGACTACAATCTCTCTTGATTTAGGAGTAAGTCTTTTGATAGTTGCTTTGGCCAAATGTTTTATTATCTTGTGACCAAGCTGGTGATGAGTCTTTCCACCTTAGCCAGGCTAGTCCTCAGATATCTCTTACACACACAAAGAGACACACAGATACACACACACCCAGACACACAGAGACACCCTCTCTCTGTCTCTCTGTCTCTCTGTCTCTCTCACTTTCACTGTGGTAGGTACGGTGGAAAAATCACATTTGGTTTCAGGGAATCAGGTTTGAATCTTGCCTTTCACACATGCTGCCGTTGTGATCTTCAGTGATTCACAACCTCTTTGAGCAGAAGTCTCCTTACTAGTAAAATGTGGGGGCTGGATTAGATTGCCTCTGAAGTCGCTGTCAGCTCTAGATTTATGAATTTATATCCTAAGAAACATGTGTATAGAACTACAGTCATATTGGTACCTATATTTACATGCATACATCTGTGCATTTGTACGTGTGTACATATACATCTATAGATTGTGGAGTATATGTAAGTAGTATTGGATGACCTTTCAGGCCCTTTCTGGCTTTAAATCTGTGATTTTAGAATACAGACACGTACATATCTGCACAAGATTAAACTTAAGGTACTATTGTAGTAAAGATTTATATAGACATAGGAAAAATGAAAATGCTTTATGAAAGAAGACAATTTTTGATGGAGGGAGATTAATTTGGTTTGGGGTCATTTGGGAACAATCTCTACCCTCTTCTCTTTAGCGTTGCTTATGTAAATGGTAGTGGACCAAGGACTGGAGCTATGTAATCCTCCCCTCCACACCCTTCACCCTCCACTTACCTCCCCCATTGGCTGTTTTATATTTTTGAAGTCCTAATTGTGGTGCCTGATCTTAAACCAATGTCATTGCAGAAAAAAAAATTATAATGTTTTAACTTTCTTAATTATTTGGGAGATTGGAAGAGGTATAGGAGAAAGGGGATAAATAAATAATGAAACACATCTTCCTCTTCTTGGTATAGTCAATCAATCAACCAACCAACAGGCATTTATTAAGCACTTTATTCCAGGAAGTGTTTAAGAGCCAGGATAACACATGCCCCCTGCTTCACCCCACCCCCAAAGGGCAAAAACAGTATCTACTTCTAACAGGTTTATGTTCTAAATAGATACTCTCAAGATAAATTAGTCTTAGGGGGAAAGGCACTAGTCTCTGGGGAGTGGGGCGGGGCAGTCCATGAAAGACCTCCAGGAGCAGATAGCCCTTGACCTATCTTAAAGGAAGGCAGAGATTCTAAGAGGTAGAGGTTAGGACATGCATTGGAGGACAGCCAGGGAGAAGTGGGATGGGAGGCTGACCTCTGCAGGAAAAAGATCTATGGCAGCTGCACAGTCACTGGTCAGGTATAGTTGCTGTGTCACTGGGTTTTATGTCACACAGTTTCTCTATGTGACACAAGAAAAGTACGTGTGTGTGTGTGTGTGTGTGTGTGTGTGTGTGTGTGTGAGAGAGAGAGAGAGAGAGAGAGAGAGAGAGAGAAAATGAGAGAATGAGGATGAGAGGGAGAGAGAATAAGAGAAAGAGAGAGAGAATGAGGATGAGAGAGAAAGAATGAGAATGAGAGAGGGAGAGAGAATAAGAGAGAGAGAAAATGAGAGAGAGAGAAAGAGAATGTAGTGTAAGAAAAAGGCATTACTAAAACAAAAAGGATAGAGGGATGTTTTGAATATCTAAGTCCTGTGGTTTCTTTATTAAGATATCTTTTTTTTCTGTCATTCAGTGATAAGATATATTTTGTCAAAGGCAGTAGGTGGTAGCTGCAGTGGATAGAGTTCTGGGTCTGGAGTCAGACCTGAATTCAAGTCCTACCTGAGACATGTAATAGATGTGTGACCCTGGGCAAGTTGTTTAACCCTGTTTGGCCTCAGTTTCCTCGCCTGTAAAATGAGCTGGAGAAGGAAATGGCAAACTGATGCAGGATCTTTGCCAAGAGAGCCCCAAAGGGGGTGAGGTCATGAAGAGTCAGTCATGACCGAAATGACTGAACAACGCCATTGTCAAAGCTAAGTAAAATCATTTCTTGGTAGAAGCATTAAACATTTTGTTTTGTTCCTTAACGAATTTTGGGAAATGGAATGTTTTCTGTTTGTGGGGACCCTGATTTTTGTTTTTGGAAAAATTAGGGTGTCTTTTAGGTAAGATAAGATGGAAAACTCAGCTACAATAATTTTTTTTTTTTTGCTCGTGGGTGTTTCTCAGATTCTTGGGTTACTTGTCAGGGCCCCTTGAAAATAGCTAATTAAGGGTGATATAAGTAAGTGTATATATTTGACTAAACATTGGTCTTAAGTGTTTAGCGGTATGACTGATCTTCAGGTGACAAAGGTGACAAAATTAGTATTTTCCTGCTAACAGTTTTTATGACATTAAAAAGGCAATTATCTTGAAAAATAAATTATTTTCAAGTGTGCATAGTAGAACAAAAGCTTAATGACCTCTTAGAACTCCTTAGAAGAAAGGAGTTTATGACACCAGGGACAGATATTTTATGAACTGTGACTATAAAAGAATATTTTTGTTGAACAAATAAACCAGTGCTTCTTCGTCCAAGTAGCCATTGCAGGCTTTGAGAAGTCACCTTGGGAACATACACACCATTACCATCAAGAATGCTTTTGGTTAAATTATTTCTGAGCTCCATTTTTGGAGTTGTCATCAGAATTTATGGCACATTATTTTGAATTTCCCCAGTGGTGGCAAATATTTGACTCTTGGTCGTGGCTGTGGCAGCTGGGTTTGGAAATAGCCCAAAGTCATTTGATGCTAATACTTACGAATGAAATGGTTGATCAAACTGGGTATATTCTAATTTGTTACTTCTGTTTTTTGGTTACATATATACCTGATACATTTGACTATTATTAGGCAGATACATTATCAGTTTCATTAATTTTCGTCTTACTACAATAAAGGAACAAGTGACTTTCTTATGTAGTTTATGAATTGGAGTTAAATTCATTCTCCTCCCCCCCCCCCAAAAACCCAAAAGTTCTCATAGAATATTGAGCAGCTTCAGCATAAATGAAATAATTGTATTACCACTCAAGATGATTGAGTACTTAGATGGAGACATGGAGACTAAGTCATTTGGATATAAAAGTACTGATGTGTTTGTTAGGGAAAAAATAAATCAGACTCGGGTATTTGCAGTAGTCCTTAGTGTAGGATCATAAACAGAGTGTTTTATTATTTGATTGTGGTGATGATAATGTCTGCATATCATAATTTGATCCTCAGAACTGTTTTTTAAAATTATTCAGATGAGAAGAGAGTGTCAGTTGCAATGCCATGACAACATTTCTAGAACTGAAATGATCATTTTCTTCCCAATTCTGTCCCATTTTTCAAATTCTCTTTGTCAGTAGGATGATTCCTTTTCCTCTCGGTTGTATTTGTGGTCATCTTTGATTCCTTCCTCCCTCTTTACACAAACATCTAACCAGTTGTCAAGTTCTTTTCATGGGCATGGAGGTTGTCCAGGCCCTCCTTATTATCTCATGCAGAATCTTCTTTGCTGCTGTCGCCGATTCTGACTTCATGCCCTAGCACTACTCCAGATTAGCCTTCCTCATATGTAGGTCTGGTCATGCCAACCTATTACTTGAAAACCTTCTGTGGCTCCCCATTTACCTACTAAATAAAATCCAAATAAATAGCTTGGCATTTTCAAGGCTGTCCAGCTTGTTAGCTGTTTTTAATTTGTAAAATGTAGTGCCCAGAACTGAACAGAATTACTCTGTCCAGGCTAGAATGTGGAGGGATTGTCACTTCTAATTTTGGAAGCTATGCCTCTGTACAATCTAGATCCTGCTAGCTTTCTTGACTATCACGTTGTTAGCTCATATGGAGCGTCCAGTTCATCAAAAGCGTCAAATATTTTTTAGCTGAACACTTCTAGCCATACACCTCCATCTTGTATTCATGAAACTGATTGTTTGAACCCTTTTATGTTACAAAATAGATATTCAGTTTTATCAGATGAGCTTCCATCTGACAACAACTACCAGAACCAGAATAAAAGGAAAAGTGATTGGGAAATATCTTTTAAAAGTCTGACATCAAGATTCTCTAAAGAAGTGATACAAACCTATACGCTCTGTTTCCAATGGAAAAATGGCTAAGGGTGAGAATAAGTTAGTTTAAGATGCCTTAAGCACCTCCTGTGTTGCCAGGGTGAGAGGCCAAACAGTAGACAAGTTAGAGAGGTCATTTGCAGAGTCAGGAAAACCTGGGCTCAGGCCCTGCATCTTGACAGGACTGCCTTTGTTACTCTGAGTAAATCACTGAATCTCTCAGTATCCCTGGCCGTTCCCTTAAGACTTTAAGTTGCAGATAAAAAGCTGATCGGCATTGGTAGATGGTATTTTCTCACCAGGATAGCAGTGAGATCCTAAAAGGAGCATGATTCTGGAGATGTAATAACTAAAATAAAATTTGCAGAAAAGAATATTTTGTTAACTTATTTTGCAAAAATAAGTAAATGCAAAGTAGTTTCTGGAGACGGAGGGTTAAGATCATAAAAAGCCAAATGTATTTCAGATTTGGGAGACATTTTATGACTGCGCAGCTAGGTGGCACAGTGTATATAATGCTGGGTATGGAGTCAGATAGACCTGAGTTCAAATCCTTCCTCAGACACATATTAGCTGTGTGACCCTGGGCAAGTCACTTAACTCTGTTTGCCTTAGTTTCTCACCTGTAAAATGAGCTGGAGAAGGAAATGGCAGACCATTCCACAGTATCTTTGCCAAGAAAGCCCCAAATCGGGTCAGAAAGAGTCAGACATGACTGAAAATTTGACTAAACAACAATGTTAAACAAAAACATTGTCAGTATGCCAAGGTGGGAGATTATATATGTAGAATTTGGGGAACAAGTAGTAATCCTTTTTGACTGTATTATAGGATGGTGGTGTTCAGTCCTTCAAACTCTTTGTGGCCCTATGGGCCATCCTGTTCATGCGGTTTTCTTGGCGAAGATACTGGAGTGGTTTGCCATTTCCTTCTCTGGTGGATTAAGACCTGTTCTCCAGATAGGTTAAGGGACTTGCCCAGGGTCACATAGCTAGGGTCTAAGGTGGGATTTGAACTCAGGTCTTCCTGACTCTCCAGGTTCAATGCCCTATCCCAGTAGCCATCTAGCTACCTCTTGGCTTGTAGGGCATTAATGTGAAATAAAGCTAGAAATTAGTTGGAGGAGGTTTGTGGAGGGCACACAGAATGGCAGACAGAAAAGTCTGTCATTCATCCTGGGAGCCACACAAGGTTTTTTGGGTAGGAATAAAAGAGATATGGTCAGATCTATGCTTTGGGAACATTATTTTTTACAGCTGGATGGTGTATGGGGTGAAAAGGGGAGAAAGTGGAAAGAGGAAGTCAATTAAGAGGCTAGTAGAGTAATTCAGGACCCAAACTAGCTTGGTGGCTATGTGAGGATAGAGAAAAGGATGGACTGGAGAAGTGTTGTGTAAGTAGAATTGACAGGACTTAGACATTTTACAAAACAAGTAAAACACTGTAAATAATCATCTATTAGAAAAACCGAAGAAATGTAAATTAAAGTAGCCTTGTTACTAACTTACATTTAATCTGAAAAAATAAAAGTTGCAAAATTTTCATGGCTTTGAGGAAGGAGGTATATTATTACATAGTTGGAAGAGTTATAAATTGGTGTAATCTTTTTGTAGACCAGCGTACAAACCCATATCCTTTGACCCAGCTGTCTCATTACAATGAATGTATTCTAAAGTTTTAATAACAAGAAAAAAAAATATGTATGAAAACATTCATAGCTACCTTGTTTTTTTAAATTCAGTTTTATTTAATTTTCATCTCCCTTCTGCTTACCCCTCCCTCCTGCTCCTAATTGAGAAAGCATATATAGTCAAATAGTACAGATTCCTACATTGCTTATGTTAAAAAAACAGGAATAAAACAAAAAAGTACGCCTCAGTCTACATACACTCTTGAGTCCATCATCTGTCTGTGGATGTGAGTAGCATATTTCACCATGATCTCCTCTACAGTGGTGCTTGGTCATTGTATTGATCAGAGTTCTTAAGGCTTTCAAAATTGCTTTTACAATATCGTTATTGTATACATATTTCTTATGCCTGCTTCACTTTGTATCAGTTCATATACGTCACCCAGATTTCTCAGAAACCATCTCCTTTGTCATTTCTCATTTATTTCCTTCATTTATAACAGTGAACTACTGGAAGACAATTTAATAGCAAGTGGCATATGGGTTATAGGATCACAGATCTGTAGTAGGAAGCGACCATAGAAGCTGTGAGGTCACCCCCTTATTTTGCAGATGAAGAGACTAAGGCCCAGGGAGGGAGGTTAGGACTGGCCCAAAGTCCAATAGGTAATCTCAGAGGTGGGTTTTGGACCCCCAAGTCCTTTGCCTCCAAAGCCAGATTCTCTATGAAGAATGTAAAGACATAGATCAGTCTCCTAGGACACACACTTACAAAGTATATAAAAGTATAAAAGCAACTTTCCATAGATGGTCAAAGAGTTCAGCAAGGGACATAGAATAAATAAGTTGTTAGTAGTAATTTGTTATGTCATGTGGTAAGTAGAAAGAGTACTGCCTGTTGCAGTCAGAAGACCTGGGCTCAGATCCACTCTGGACAGTCCCTCTGTGACATTCGATAACTTTTTTTTAACCTCCTCGGGCTTTAAAGTTTTTATGTTTGTAAAATGAAAGGTTGAACTACAGTGACTTTTGAGGTCCCTTTAGCTCTACATGTAAGATCTAATAAACAATGTATTATAGCTATTGAATTTTTAAAAAACAGTTTATTTTTCCCAAGACCCTACTCTGATACCTTATTTTGCAGAGGAACATAAGCTCTGGCAGGTCTTTCAAAGCTTGAAAGACTTTGAGGATGGGCTTGGTGATATATTGTGTCTGTTATTTGGGGGCCAGTCGAGCTGAACTTGGAAAGACTGACCACCAAAAGGCTGGCCACCAAAGTTAGGATTTTTTTTCACTCACAGTAATTCATGAGCCTCATCTGTGATGGTATAAAAGTGAACAATAAAAGCATAGACCTTTAATGAAGTAATTTTTAAATTCAAGTTTTAAAAAAAATTTTTGTGGTAGCATTTATTTTAAGATAGCATTTATCAGCTTTAATGAATAGATAAAAATGTTTTGAAATAATCAAAGCACCAGTTTTAGTCCATTATTGTATGTAAAAGTACTAAAAAAAAAAGCATGTTGTCCTATTGAGTAGGTATTCTCCCTTTCCTTGTCTGTACCATTTGTTTCCTCCTCATCTGCATTACTCATTTTGTTATTAATCTTCCCCCTAAAAAGGTAAATTCACTCTTAATACAAATTATATCAAAATCTTTGAATTCAGAATTAATGAAATCTTAACCATACTTTTTATTTGGTCTGAGTCTTTTAAAGACACTGTGTAGAATAGATTTACCTTTTTGTCAGACTAATGGGAACAGGGAATATCTTTTCATATTATGTTCCAAAATTCTCTCTGGAACCTGGACACAGTGGAAGAAGTCATTTTCCCATGTCAAAACATAAAGCCACTTGTAGATAACTTCAGTTTTGTCCCAGCTCTATCTTCTGCATGGATCTAGTGGGAGGAATTTCTGACCCCAAGTGTTTCATCGTGCAGCTGGTAGTTTAGTGTTTCAGAGGTGAAGGAGTGCTAAAAATTCCCTGTGGAATATTTCTGGAGGCTGCTTTTTGTTCCGGTGAGGGGTCAATTTCAAGGTATCTTTTTTCCTGATCTCCTCCCTCCTTTCCACCCAATGATTTTTTTCCCCAAACAGTGATTTTCTGGATGGATATTTTGGTGGAGATGTTGAAGGGTTGCTGAGTTCTGAACTTAGGCTGCCTGAGGCCCTCAGAGGTTGCCCAGCTGCAGATCTGCTCTAGCTCACTTGTTGGACACAGATAGTTGAAATGAAATCTGGGTTCAGACGCACCCTTTTAAAATTGTTTGCTTGACTCTCATTTGTGGGGAATTTGGATTTGGTAAAAAACAAAGAAAGACACATTTGCTTTTAGAAAAGCCTAGCAAAGGAGCCTTTGTTTATTTTGGAATGTTTATTCTGACCAACTTTAGCTCTGTATTTTAATCCTGCACTAATAGGCAATATTAAGTATCTGTTTTATTAAAGAATTTGAAGTGGTGTTAAAGTGTGGAAAAATTCCTTTAAGTCTCTTTTCTAAGTGAAACGCTAAGCTTTCCTTTGGGCAACCTGGTTTTGATCGATAAGGCATGTTAATCTCTATTTGATTGCTTTAGTGGGGGAGAAAAATTCACGATGCGCATAGTAACAGCAGATTTTCAAATGCCCTTATTTTTATGAACTAATAAAGTGACTTTAAGTTTTATAAAATTTGATACTTTTAGTTTAGGAACTGAATAAAAAAATTAAAAGAGAATCCTTTAACTTACTTTTTTCACCTTTCCCAAGAAAAAAACTAAAATCATTGAGTTACAAGAATGAAAGTGGTGATTTGAGAGAAGACTGAGACAAGTTCTCCCCATTCCTTATAACCTAGAGTAACAGGTGCAGTTGCTTTCGGTAGAGGGTCCTAATCATTTAGAATTTACTTTGCTTTGATTTTTTTGGGAACATATTTGCCCTCCTGTTGCTTAAATGTTTTCAAATGAAAATGAATTAAAAGTGATTGTTTTACATTAAAAAAAAATCATTATGCCTTTTAAGATAAGAGTTTTGGAAATCCAGATTACTCTCATCAACCCAGTTGGGCAAGGGAGGGACAACATGGTATAGTCGATAGAATGTTAGATTTGGGCATCAGGAAGACCTGGGTTGGAATCCTGTCTCCTAACATCCTCACTGGCTATGTGATCATGAACAAGTCACTACATCTCTCTGAGACTCAGTTTTCTCAGCTGTTAAATAGGTATAATAGTACTTGTGGTACTTACCATGAGCTCAAGTCAAATAAAAAACACAGTAGAATTGTCGGTTATTATAATATTCTTTTCATCATCAAACCTTTGGATGAATAGCTCTCTCCTGGAATGTCTGAGTAGACCCGTCAAGTTGCTTGCCTTTAGGTTACTTTTTGCTTTGTTGTTTTAACTTGTAGTTTTTTACTGTTATTTCTCAAATAGTTTGCTTCCTTTGTTGTGAAATATAACAACACTCAAAAGTGTGTGCTACGGGGTAGATGGCTAATGGGATGGAAGGAAGTGGAAAAGGGGAAGCTTGTTTTCTTTTTTAATTGAATCAAGTTGATGATTGGTGTTATTCATTATTAATAAAACTTAAGAAAAAAGCTTCATTGGAAAGAGGAGAACATGAAATGTACTTAAAAACAACCCTAAGGATTTAACTGAGCATCTTTTTTATTGAGGAGCTGAAGTGATACTGGAAATTATAACTAAAGTACTCTGAGGGGTTTGTCTTGCTCCTTCAGTTGGTACCACTAAGGACCAACGTAAGCTATAGAAAGATTGAAGTTGTAAAAAGGATCATAGAAACACTTTGAATTATTTCTTTTCCACTTAAGAGAGGAAATAAACTTCCAGATACAAAATCCATTGGGGACATCAGTGACATTAAGAGAGATTTAAATTTAGTGGGATTCATAAAAGTAAACTTTTCAAATAGGAGTGACCATTTTCTGGGTAAAGATCTGATCTTTCTACTACATGACTGCCTTCATGTGCCTAATTAGCTTCTTTTGAAATACAAGAGCATCTATTTTATTTTTGTAGAAAGTGATGTCATTTTTTAAATATGTCCAAATCATGAAATTGGCCAGCCACACCTTTCCTAATTCTTTATCTAATATAGATCCTATTTAAATACAAGCTACATTTTGTGGGGTCAGTTAAGTGGGCCACTTTCCACAAGCTACTTCCTTATAGCTAAAAACCTCTCCATCTTATATATTGACTTAAGAAGATACTGAAATCAAGTATGAATGTCCAAGTCTCTTCAGATCCTTTGTTTTGTCTTAGAAATATTTGTCTTCTTGATTGAAGCAATAGCACAGCTGCTGATTTCAGTGAAAGTGGGGTGATGAGCAGAATAATGGGACAAGTGGAAATGTTCTCAGCAAGCAGGATGCTTTTGTTCAAAAGGACAACTTGATTAAATTCATATCCTGTTGCCAGTTGGTTGAATTCTTAGAACAATTGCAAATTTAGTTCCTTAGATGTAACAGAAAGAGTGTTGTTTCTTTATTACTATCTTCCTTGTTGAGAGGATAGATAAAATGTTATGCATCTCAGAGTGAGTAAATTATTACCAGGATGAAAGAGTGGTGTTTGTACATGCCCATCAAAACAAAACAAAAACACAGCCCCCAAACTGCAAACCAGAAATCTGGTTTAGACAGTTTTAACCATTGGAATGTAATAATACATGTTTATAAGTATCATTGAACTTCAGAACTTATCTAAACATTGGATCTGTGAACATGTGAAGCTTGCCAATTTGGATCTGACCACTGGTTTTTAGGATAGATTTAGAGCTGGAAGGACTCTTAGAGGTCATGTAGGCTGACTTCCTCAATTTTACAGATGGGGAAACTGATGTCTGGAGAAGTTTGAATGACTCATTCAAGTTTACATTAAAGTATGTGGTAAAGCCAGGATTCTCTCATTCCAAATCCAGAACATTTGACATTTTACCATCTTGTCTATTGATGCAACTTGAAACTTAAGAAGAAAAGTTAGTACCTATCAGTCAAAGTTAAAACTCCCGATCCTGGCATTGAACCTCATTAGAGGTACATCAGAGGCATGAGACCCCAAAATCTGTATCCAACCTGTCTTTCCAGCCTTATATCCTATTATTCCTGTTCTTATGTTTAACTTTCTAACTGAACCAGACTGCTTTCCTGCCTCATGTTCTTTCCCTTTTTACCTTGGGTAATGCATAGGTCATCTCTTTTTTATGAAGTCAGTTCTTAGTTAATATCTGTTGACATAATGTAAATGAAAACAATGCTGATCTTCAATAACCAGTCTCGGTCAAATAATGTACAGACAATGAAACATTCCTTTCTCCTGTCATTAGAGATGTGGTGGACTTGTAGGAGCAGAATGTTGCATATGAGGGGGCTAGATGGCACAGTAGATTGAGTGCTAGCTCTGGAGTCAGGATGATCTGAGTTCAAATGAAGCCTCCAGACACTAGCTGTATGACCCTGGGCAAATCACTTGTACCCTATTGCCTCATTTCCTCATATGTAAAATGGGAACAATAATAACACCTACTTCCCAGGGTTGTTGTGAGGACTGAATGAGGTGATAATTGTAAAATGCTTAGTGTAGTGTCTGGCACATAGTAATAAGCACCATATACATGTTATTGTAATTATTGAATTGGACGGTCTGGTTCTGTTGGTGGTACTCTCCTAAAAATCCTAAGACTTATTTGCTGGGAATTTCCTTCTTTTTGGAATATTAACTTAGTTGGATGAAGTATCCTGTCTCTTTTGTGTTCTTTCTATTAGTTAACTTGTTAACACGTACGGGTCTACAAGTTAACTAAAATTTTTAAAAAAGCTGTTATTAGTGATATGGGGCAAAAAGGTCATAACACCAGTTGTACTATGTGCTTCCTGACTTAATGAAATATTCACTTTTTTTTGCATTTTTGCAGTTGTGTGTGAAGGATGGTAAGAAGAGATAGAAATGAGAAGGCATTTTTACATTTATCTATTTTTAGTCTAGCATATGTTCTTCAGGGCAGGTTTCATTGAGTCAGCAAGGGTCAATCTATTGGCATTTAGGCACTTTGACTCTACAGAATTGGGTATTTTAATTTAAGAAATAGCTACTTCTCTCTGTGGGTTTTCTGATAGTGATAGTTTATGTAAGTTAAAAGAAAGATACCAGTTAAGTTTTGTAATTTCTACCAGTTTTATGCATTTTTTTTCCTTGTATGCTTGCGTATTCAACTTTCAATTTTCCATGTTAATAGACTGGAATACGTGTGAATAATAATTGAATTCTGGGTATCTTCCTGAGAAAGCTCAGTGATCTGAGTTCTGGAAATAGATATGATTTCAAGGGAAGCAGGGTACTGGAAGAAAGCTGTGGGGGGGAGTCTTAAGAGTGGAGAAAATCTTCTTCACCCCCTTTTGTGAGGCAGATGTCTTCTGCAAAATGGCTTTGCATAGACTGGAAAGACAAACACAATATATCCTTGACTAATTGATAAAAAGTTTTTGTACTAAAACCAGGTACTAGGTTCCCTGGGAGAATCTCAGAATGATTTGGAAACAAACAAATGAAAAAAAAAACCCTTCTAATGTCCTTCCCCTGTCCTCTCTCAGCCTGTCACAGCTGGCTGACTGTCCTTAGACCAGGACAATGGGAGAACAGTGGAAGCCAACAAATAGATCTTTGTCTTTATGAAGCTGGGTGGGGTTGGGAGCCAGAGGGTAAGTCTGTCCTGGGAAGCTCAGACAAGAGAAGGTGTCAGTGGGATCTGCTAGGCACTGGACAGAAGGTAATCCCAGCATGGTTAATCTGTGGATTAGAGCATCTGTATTTTCCCAATTGAGGGCTTAATGATTTGAAGTTTACTCCTACCCTCCTGAAAACAGTAGCTGAAAAATTTATGTTCTTTTAACTGATGCACCAAGAAGCCAGACATGAAAAAGCGTTTTGAGGGGTCGTTCAGGTACTATCCACATTGGTCTATGACTGGGAAGAGAGTTCTGATCAATTATTGGGCTGCTCATTTGCAGTCTGCCTTCCCAGAGTATGGTCTCTCATGAGGACTGGGTCACTGTTACATCGACTTTTGATGGTTTTTTTTTTTTAATCCTTGCACTAACCAGGCTTTTATTGCTTTGCTCTTACACAGGTGGTAGATGAAGGGAATGAAGAGCTGAGAAAATCTTTTAATTATCCTAAAACGGGATTAAGTTTTGACCTCTGGGCACTTGAAAGGTGTGTGATCCCAAAAGGCAATACTAGTAACTGGTCTAGTGTGGTGTGTTGGTTGCTTCCACCCATTTGGTGTCCTTTCCCTTCAGTGTGTCTCCATGTTTCCAAGCATCTCCCTCTCCTCCTCTGTACCTTCATGATCTAATCAATTGGGACAGTTCCCTGTTTCCTGATTTACATTTTCTCGGTGCCTTCCCTACTGCTCGTGGTATTATGCTCTACTTCATCTGCATCTCCTGAAATAAGCTTTTTTAGTTTTACTTTGAACTTAAAATACCAAATATAATAAGCATTGCCATAGACAGAGAACAGAAGAAGAGGATTACTGCTTGAAATTGTCTCCTTTATAGATAACTTGCTTTTCTTTGAAAATACATAATAAATGCAACATGTTAACTTTTGGAAAAAATAGATTTTTATTGATATCTTTGTTGAATAAGCATCCACTTGTAGCCCTGCCCCTTTCCCCTTTCAGAGTCATTCCTTATAAGGAAAGAATTTTTTTTAAGAAAAAAGAAGGGAAGAAATCAATCAGTAACATTGAAAACACTGATGTTACATGCAGTGTTCCACATCTATAGATGTCCCATTTCTTCAAAGGAGTAGGGAGAGATAGGTGTCTTCTCATCTTTCTTCCTTAGGGTCAAATCCGTTTTTTGTAATTCTACAACATTCAGTTTTGATTGTTTCATATTTTCAAGATGTTGCTTTGAGAGCTATCTTGCTCGTCTGTGATTTCTTCAGGCCTTCCTTCTGTTCTCTTCTGTGCTTTAAAAAAATACTTCAATGACCCTTTTTTCTTTGTTTTTCTTTCACAATTTCATCTAGCTAAACCATTCCTCCCTCTCTTCTCCACCTCCCACCCCAAGCCTGTTTTCATTTCAAGAAGTGCTGTTTGGTGATATTAAAAAAAAATAATTGATGCACCAGATTGGAGACAGTGTGATATAGTGGAAAAATTCCTGAGAGGAGTAAGAGGATCTGGGCTCAAATTCTACCCGTGATCCTTAAGTAAAATGTGATCTTGGGCAAAAACCACTTCACCTCCAAGGTTTCAGGTTCCACATCTGTAGTAAAAAGGTTGGACCAGGTGGCCTCTTAAGGCCCCTTCCAGCTCTAGATATATGCTCTTATAAATCTCCTTGACTTTATTTCTAAATATTGTAAATGTTTCAGCTCATTTTACTGATTTACCAGATATTTAAATAAGTACCTGCCATAGGCAAGTTATCTTGGATGATGGGAATATAAAGACAAAAAAATGAACTGGTTCTTGTCCCCAGGGTGTTTATGGTGTTCTATTTAGGGGCAGGGAATATAACATGGATACAGATAGGTAATTTGAGAAAGGAATAATGGAAGGCTTTCCATCACCCTCCAGTAGTTTCAGGTTAATTTTTTCATATTATCACTAGATCTTTTAACCTTTATTATCAAAGAAGTCTTATTGGAAATGCTATCCTATCATTCTCCTTGTGTGTAGGTGAGCTTATTGCTCTAACCATCTCCTAGGGGAAGGGTTTGGGTCAGACAGCTTCCTGGAAAAGATAAAAATGGAAGTTTTGCTTTTCCTCAGACTTTTGAATCATCTTAGCTTCCGTTGCCTTGAAGTTAATTGTCCAATTTGGTAAGCCTATAGGATATGGCACAGAATTCCATTTAAAAATTATGTACCCATTATTCTTCAGTGAGCCATAATAATGAGAATAATAATGTTTAGGAAGGTAGAGTACAAGTTACTTGAAATCAAGGCTGCTGCCTCTTATGATTTCTTTTGTGACCTGGGACTTTCTCTACTAGTGGGATCCTTTAGTAACAAAATAAGGACAATTTTGCTTCCCTGATTGCTAAGTCTAGTAAGAGAAAATTGTAAAAACTTGTACAGCTCTCTCACAGCCTATAATTTTCAAAGTCTCGTTACTTTTAGAGATTCACTGCTAGTGCATCATTTCATTCCAAAACCATACTAAGACAGCAGTGACCTTGAGATAAATCAATATTTATTTTGGAACTGATACATTTGCAGTTCTGTTTTCTGATGTACTGGGCCTGATTATTCTGTAATCCTTCCTTTCTCCACCTTCCCTGTTTATGGAGAGGGATGGAGGGTAAAATAATAGGTTTTTTCTTTTAACAGAAAATTGCTATCCAGAAGTTTGAGGTTATGTAATTTTCAAATTCAGTGAATTTGCTTAGCTCTAGAATTCTATGATTTTACATAAGTACAACTCCATTCTGCTGATGGTCCTGGGGCTGTCTCTCTGTAGCGCTTCTTTCTTTCTGAATCTTCATCCTCATACTTTAAATCAAATCAGAATGGGAATAAGAGCCAGTCATGACTCCTTGAAGTCAGCAGAAATTATAAGGCTTAACTTTCGAGGAATTAGATGGAATTTTGTAAGCGACTTATGGAAGTCAGTTATCATTATTTGATAGTCATCCTGGAACCACACAGTTTAAGGGGCACTTCCTCTCTTTTGCCCCTCTGAGGAAGATTCTGTGTGGTTCCTCCACTTCTGGCTCAAGCAAGAAGTTATTCACTGTTTTCTTAGTCCAGTAAGACAGAAGCTGCAGCCCAGGTCACCTTGCCTTCACTCTCAGGTCACTGGGGAATGTCATCCCTTGGTCAGTCAAGCCTGGTGAGTCAGCTCATTGTGGGACTGAGATAATAGTACTTTATCCTTCCCAGTCTTACCAATCAGGCAAGATTCCTGTTCCTTCCCCTCTAAGATTACTTTCCATTTATTTGTCTAATATTTATCTTTTTTAAAAAATTGTTTATTCGCTTTTAGTTTACACCATTCAATTCCACAATCCCTTGAGTTCCATATTTTCTCCCCTTCCCTTTCCTCCCCCCTCCACCTCTCTAATATATATCTTGAATGTAACTACTTATTATATACATGCCTCCTCATTAGACTGTAAACTACTCCAGAGTAGAGACTGTTTCAGCTTTTTCTTTGGGTCCCTAGCACTTAGCACAATGTCTGGTATGCAGTTAGCACTTAATAAATGCTTGTTGACTGATTTCTGCTAACCAGATGTGGAGAAGTTTTAACTATCCCTCCAACCCTTTCTGTCTTGGCTGACTAAATTGGGAGGAACTTTGTTCCCGGAGGTTTTGTTATTTATGATGTCACTTTACTATAGAGTGGGGATAGGGAAAGGAAAGTAGAATCTTGGTTGTCTGACTCAGAATAAGGTAATACATCTGCTCGGTAGATCAAAAAAATTCTCTTCTGGTTATGAGATGACCCATAGAAGAGAGGTGTGGTGGTTGAATTAGGCATTAGATTAAATTAGATGATTGAAAACATACTAATAATATGTTTTTTTGAAGGTTGATGGTAATGGTTCTCCCTTCTCTAAGGACAGAAACTTGTGTAGGATTTGCCCAACTCAGTAGTATTGTTTTGTTTTTTTAACTTTATTAGGTTATATCTATTGTTGAAACTCCTCCCCTTCCCAAACTTGTATTACCTAGTCCAGTGGCTTTTTGTAGACATCTAAAGGTAGGATCTTAGAATCATAAATATAACATTTTGGAGCTAATGGAAATTAAATAGATAACCTAACCTCCTGATGTTAGAGATAAAATGGTGGCAGAGCTCTGTATTGGCTCGAGGCAGCATGGTCCGGTAGAGAGAGCCTTGCTCTGTAGTCATTTGCCTGTGTTCAGATCTAGCCTCTGATACTTATTACGCTTGTGACCATGAACTTATCCTTCCTGGAATCCATTTTCCTTATCTGGACTGAATTTAGAGCCTCTCTCTTTAGCTCTGTGGGTCCTGTGACTCCTAGGTGAATCTTCATTCCATTATGGCAAACAGTCTTTCCTGTTGTATGTAGTTACACCGTCTCTGCCTGGATACCTGGGCACTGGGGTGCAAAATGACGGCCACAAGAGGAAAGAAATTGCACATTTTGATTCTGGAATTGTAATTTGATAGGTAAATAAAAAAAAATAAACTGCTCTATGCTGATAGATAAAGGAGATCTCTTATCTGACCAGAACTAGAATGTTTCTTTAGGGGAGCTTTATGTTAACCTCTTCTATAGGACCATTTTTTCGCCTGCCACCCCTTGTTCTTCTATGTACTTTGTTCATCTTGAACTCTCTTCAACCCATGCGTTTGAATCCCAATAGTTTTCAGATGGGGGAACATGGAAGGTAGGGGAGGAAGGAGGTGGGAAGTCCTCTCCCTTGTCTGAACTGTTTATTTCCTGCCCCTCCTCTAAGCTACAAAGTTTCCCCTTTTAAACTTTTGCTTTTATTGTGTTTATGAATGAATGAAGCCCTTTGTAAAGCTTATTGGAATGTTCTGTGGGAAGGACACTATGCAAAAATTAATTGTATTGCATAACTGCCTGAGTCCTCATGGATGCCAGATCACTCTTGGCACTTCAACAGATCCTCCTCTGTGGTCAGTCATATGAGACTAGGATGCCCGGTGCATATGAGATGCGGCTCTGTCCTCACCACCAGTGCCCCTGGGGATGACCTTTAGCCTTGCTCAGACAAATGTCTTATTTTGTATTTCTACAAACCCGGGCTTCTTAATACAATGGAGAATGCGACTTTGTTTCTTTCTTGCATGATTCTTTCCATGGTGGCTGATTCTTTACACAGATGTCAGATTTTTGTCCCTCTTTTTTATCTGGGGGAAGAAACTGGCATTCTTGACTGTCACAAGGGCTGCTTTGGGTTTGGGTGATTGGCCTTTCAGTCCTGATAAAACTCTCTTTAGTAGGATACCTGTTGTGGGAGGTATTAGGAACCTTGGCCAGAAAGTTCAGCATGTTTTCTCAGTCTCCCACCATCGCTCCTCATCTTCTTTTTGACCTTCATGATATGGGTGTTTTCCAAGGGTCTGTCCTTGGCCCTCTTCTCTTGCCTCTTCTGTATGTACCTTCTTGGCGAGGAGCCAAACCATTGCTTCTTGCTTGGCAATCTTTTTTCATTCCCACTGCTGACTTATTTTGCCATCCCTAACCTCTTTATGAACTCTGCAGACCCGCATGTCTGTTTCTCGCACTCTCCACAGCCAGTCCTGCTTTCTTGTCCCATGAATGGTGGCCACATGATTTCTGGCCCCCATGCTTCTGTTTGCAATTCCCCCCTTTGCCTTTGCGCATTCAATTCTTTTAAAAGCCATCATAGATAGTATCTCTTGCACTGTGCCATGTTGCATCTGTCTTCTGAGCTGGTTGTTTCATTGAGTCTTAATGTCATAGACAGACTGAACCTCAAGACAGAGGACATGGGGAAGAGGGAGGCTTTAAGTTCTGAGTTCAGGGTTTAGTTGCTGATCCTGCTCATTCCTAGGGGATTCAGTTTAGGTCAAATTGCAGAGTATGATACTTCCTCCATTTATTCCGGCCTTTGTTTTATATTGTGAAATTAAGTTAAAATGATTATTATAGTTAGGCTTGAAAGAGAAAAGTTAAGTGATGCAGTGGGTAGAGTGCTAGGATTGGAGTCAGGAGGACTTGAGTTCAAATCTAGCTTCAGACACTTACTAGCTATGTAGCCCTGTACAAGACTCTTAATCTTTACTTGCCTTAGTTTCCTCATCTGTAAAATTGGGATAATGATATCTACCTCTCAGGATTGTTGTGAGGATAATTTCATACTATATTCTTCAAGATGCTTGACACATTTTCCTGATTTATGATTCATTGCTATTTGGAAAATCCTATTAGCAATTATCCTACAGTTACTCATAAAATCTTACTTAGGAATCATAGAACTTTCCAGTTGTAACTGGAAAGGGCCATAAAAGCTAATGTACCCTTCTCCTTTTGCAGGTGAAGAAACTGAGGCTCAATGAGAATATGACTTGGTCAAGGTCACACAACTGAATTTATTCTAGCGCCTGAGTCATTGGGTATTATATTAGCTATGTGTTAGAAGCAATGATAATAATTGGTAACTACCTAGCACTTGGAGATTTACAAAGTACCTGTCCCGTAACAGGCTTATGAAGTAGCCATCACCTGTGTTATCCCCACTTTACAGAGGAGGAAACTAAGGCTCAGACTAATGACTTGACTGAGGTCACACAGCTGGTATCAGAGCCAGTGGTCAAACCCAGGTCTCCTGTCTCCAAGCCCAGTGCTCTTTCCATTATATCAGCCTATCTAGTTTGACTGGAGGGGGAAGGAAGAGGGCAGAAAGAATAATAGATGGTGTTTTAAGATTTATTCTGATACTAAATTAAGGCTGGAACTAAGAATGTTACTCTGGTGAGGGTGTGGAGAAAATGGTCTACTCAGTGGTAGTACATTTCAGTGACTTCTTATGTAAACAGTTAATTGAATAGATGTATTTATTTGGTCCATTTACTAAAACTCCAGGTATTTGAGATACTCGATCTCTTCCAACTGCTTCTCTTTACTTGGGGACCATGTTCCTTTCTGAGGAGTAGTATATTCAAGCTGTTTTCTTTTCATTTTTGTGTGCACTCCATTGGGCCACTAGGTAACTTAAAGTTAGGAAGACTGATCTTCTCTGAGTTCAGATCCAGCCTCAGACACTGAATAGCTGTGTGACCTGTGGCAAGTCACTTAACCCTGTTTGCCTCCATTTCCTTACCTGTAAAATGAGCTGGAGAAAGAAATGGCAAACCACTCCAGTGTCTTTGCTGAGAAAACCCCAAATGGGGTCAGGAAGAGTCGAACATGACTGAAAAACAATTGAATAACATGCACTCCAGCAATAAAAGAAATAAGGCTTTCCTTGGCTGACTTGTTTTTCCCCATCCAGATTTATTTCATAAATGTAGTGAATTCAGCGTGGCAACTCCCTCCACCAGTGGAGATCAGCAACTGCTCGGTCTCTAACAGTTTCAGGAATGCCTGAGTTAATTGATTTTTCCATGTTCCCACAGCTAGTCTGTCCATGTCAGAACCTGAATATGAACTGAGGCCTTTCTGGACACCAGACTTCCTCCTGTCCTCCATCTTGTCTCCTTGGACTTAAAATTGTCGTTAGAATACTATAGAATATTAGCATTGAGCTGTTCTCCTTTCTTCCTTGTAGGAGCTTAGGTGAGTAATTCACTTCTGAAGTGCTTATTGAAGGAGGGACTATAATAAGCTAGAGCTTGTCTTGAGGGCTACCCAATGGTGAGAAAGCTCATCACGTAAGGAATGTTTGGAGGAATGGGAGTTGAGCAGGCCAGATACCTGTCTTCAGTTATTTGGAGGGGTCACGTGGAAGGGAGAGTAGATCTGCTTGTAGCTCCTGTGGGCAAACCTAGGACTGATGGACTGAGTTTCTGGGAAGTAAATTTTGATTTAATAGTTGACCAAGAATTTTCTGGTGATGAGAATGCTCTAGAAATGGGATGTTTTGCCTTCTAAGGTTGTTTTCCATCCCTAGAGGTGTTCAGGTGAAGGTTGGATAACCATGTATCAGCGATATTACAGATAGGTTTATACATTGGACAGGAATTTGGACTAGATGAGAAGTGTGGTCCAGTGGAAAAAGTAATAAATGTGGAGTCAAAGGACTTGAGTTCAAACTCCATCTCTTAGGAATTTTGCCTGTGTGACTTTGGGAAATTGATTTAACTTTGTTCCTTAGTTTTTTGACTTGTAGAATGAAGAGGTTGAAGTAGTTGTCTTCTCAGGACCTTGCCAGTTCCAGTTTCATGTCCTTGTGTTCTCAGGCCCTTTCTAAATCACAGTTTTTAATCTAGCATCCTACAAGTTGAAAGAGGTCTTGACAACAAGGGCATGTATGTTCACTGGATGACTATATCATAGTGGGATGTCAAAAGCATAAGATATACACATCCACATATATATGATTGTCATATTATGTTATACATACTATATGCCCTATTTATATGCTATAAACATACATATATCCCTCATATCCAAAAGCCATACATATGTGCGTATGTGTGTATATAATATATATATATGTGTGTGTATGAGTGTGTGTGTGTTGAAATCCATGCAAATGGAGGCTCTCCCGACCCTCCTGATTGAAAGTGATCTCTTCCTTCAAATTTTCCATAAACTTGGCCTAAACCTCCTGCTTACTGCATTTTCCTAACAGTGCCACTTAGGATATATATGAACTTAAGTAAAATATTTAACTTTTCTGGGACCCACTTTACCCTTTCAAAAAGCGGCGGTGGTTGGCAGGGGTGTAATGCAATGCACAAGCAGCTTCCCAAAAGAATGCTACTGTGAACAGCTTTTAAAGTTCTGATTACACAGTATAGTGAACACTCTATTTATTCCATAACAAATCAAGACAAACATTCACAACAGATAACAATATGATATTCACAACATTATATCTTATCACAGAAAATCACAATATAGTGTTCACA
>CM053582.1:303563359-303611586 GCA_028627135.1 Pseudochirops cupreus
TTCACCCCT
This sequence comes from Pseudochirops cupreus, assembly GCA_028627135.1. Classification (NCBI taxonomy): domain Eukaryota; kingdom Metazoa; phylum Chordata; class Mammalia; order Diprotodontia; family Pseudocheiridae; genus Pseudochirops; species Pseudochirops cupreus. The sequence continues at coordinate 303,563,369 of CM053582.1, forward strand.
CAGTGTCTAGTAAACTTCAATTTCATCACACATTCAGTATTCAAGGAAAGGCCTTTTCTTCATCTTGACTTGGAATAGTCTCTCAGATTCCCTGGATCCCCTTCCATGGTCCCAGCTCTTACCTGAATCCACCAAACAGTCACCTGAATTCAGAGACAGACAGCTCCCAGGTTCTCGTCCAGTCCTCCGGGCAGTTCTTATTATACACTGAAGTTCACAGAGTCTGGCACATTGCAAAACCTTTACCACTTCTGTTGCCAAGAACTCAAGGATCAACCAAGCCACAAACAAAGTCTTATTCCGGTCATGCTTCTTCAGTCCTCTAGCAGTTCAGCTGGCCCTAAGACCCAGAAGAAATCTCAGCCTTCCAGGCAGCACCCACTTTGGCCTTCCAGGAGGCAGCAGCCACTTTGGCCTTTTAGGCAACTCCAGCCTTCACAAGATCTCTCAACAGAACAGCTTCTTCCACCAGGAGCCCGCCAGAAGAAAAAATTCTTGATTCTCATTGCCTCTCTCTCAGGTTCTTATATACACATGCACACACATTGGCTTCCTGTCTCAGCCAATCCCTTCCTATTATGTCAGCAACCGAGACAGTTTGCACCTTCTGTTTCTTTCACAGACTAAGGGCTAAGTACATGCTAAATTAATTAAGTTACAAGGGGAGGAGAGGGAGGTGCTCAAGCATACTAATGCATTATTGGTGGAGTTGTCAGATACTGGTATAGCTCTTCTGGAAGCGATCTGGAGCTATGCATACTTAAAAAGTCATCAAACTATGTATACTTTTGACCTAGAGGTAACATCTTCTAAGCCTATACTCAGAAAGCTCAAAGAAAGAAAAAGGAGTTATATGTACAGAAATATTTATAGCAGCCCCCATTTGTTACAGCAGAGAATTGGAAACTAAGTGGCTGTCCATCCATTAGGAAGTGATTGAAGAAGTCATGCTATATGAATGTGATGAAACATTATTTCACCATAAGAAATAGTGAAAGGGATGGCTACAAAGACGCAGGAAGACTTACATGAACTGATGCAGTTAGGTGAGCAGATCCAGAAGAACTGTTTATACAATAACAGCAGCATTGTCTAGACCAGCAGTTCTCAACCTGTGGGTCGGGACCCTGTTGGGAGTTGAACAATCCTCCCACAGAGGTTGCCTAAGACCATCAGAAAACACATATTTCCGATGGTCTTAGGAACCGAGACACTGCTCCTCTGTCTGTCTTCAGGTAGGTCTGCCCACATGCAGATACGCCCACATATGTTGTGGCATTAGGAAGGTTGAGAACCACGGGTCTAGACAATGACTTTAAGCCTTAAGAGACTGCTCTGGTCCTCTAGAACCAGTACATGCCACCCACTTCCTGACAGAGAGGATGAATGGCCCCAGAGTGCCAACGGAGAAAAATCTGTTCAGATATGTGGCCATTATGGGATTGTTTAGCTTGTTGTTTAAACTTTAGATTTATCCATTCTCCTATACCTTCTGTGTCAGGTAATAGTAATACTTCATGTTTACAGAGTATTTTACAATTTACAACTTGCATTCTTCACAAACACCCTGTGAAACAGGTAGTGGAAATATTATGAAAAGTTAACAGATAAGGAATTCCAAGTCTCAGAGAAGTTATGTGACTTGACCAAAATAATTTCTATGAAATGGCAAGGGTGGGACTTGAACTCAGGACTGTTGACTCTCCAATACACAGGTAAGTGATTTGTAACCAAATGCTTATATTGAGGTCCCTGACTGCAGAACAGGGCTGTTTGCTAAGAAAAAAGGTGGGGGGGGGGAGGTTTCTTATTGTGGGGGAGAGAAAGAAAAGAGGGTCATTGCAATAAGTTTTTGAAATGCACAGAAGAGAACAGAAGGGAGGCCAGAAGGCATTCCAGTCTAGCAGGACAGCTTTTAAAGTAACAGTTTGAATTTATTATATTCATAGTTGTATGTACAACTCTCTTTTCATATACATACATACACACACATCTGAAAGTACTCATTTTAGCTTATGATAATTAAGACCAAAATTCTGTCTCAGAGGATGAAGTGTCCTTTCTGCTCTTTAGGGTTAATTCCTTTGTGTACCATCCCTTTACACTTCTTCCAGAACCCTCTTTTGTTAGGTAGACTTTTGTAACATAGTGACAGGACCCCATGACTAAGGTCCCGGGGCTGAAGACCTGTTCTATAACCTAGCCATGTGATTATTGACCAGGTATATTACTGGAGGTGTCTGAACTCTCCTGCAGATATTGAGTTTGCCACTCTTATTAAATTCAATACTCCTACCTTGCCTACTCCGGGGACAGTTCTATTTTTGACTGTAGTCTAGGGTTTGTTTACAAGAAAAGAGGGGAAAGTGAAATAAGTACTTGATGTATAAACAAGAATTGGATACAGGTACAGGTTAGATGATTTATTTCTACTTGAAAAAAGCCATGATAAGCACAAGAGAATCCTAACAGAACAGAACTCGGTTGTTTACTTACTATTATGAGCACAGTTAGCTGGGAGGTCAATATTCAAACCATTTTGGGCCATAAATAGTTTTGCAAGGCTGCTAATGAGCCATGGTACATTTCTCTTCTGTTTTCGTTGTCTAGTCAATCAACTGAACTTGATATTTCCAGTGGTCTCTCTCTTTTGCCATCTCCTCCCTGGGTACCAGCTTTCTCATGCCAGTGTTTGGGGTACCTTCTCTTAGTAGTGGTAGAACAGACCAGTGCAGGTATTTCCTGATGCAGATAGCCACTACCAGTGCAAGGGATAGATGCTATTGCCACAGCCTTGCTGATGAGAGTTGCCACCAAAACTTTAGGTCTTTAGGTCTTTTGGGTTCTCAACAAGACCCTGTAAAATGGGAGATGACTCCCATTTCATTGTGGTCACTGACTTGCCTAGGTGGGGCAGTGTGCTCATAGCTTTCAGCTGCTTGGGAAATTGAATGGGATCCCTTTTCCTAACTAACTCTCTGGACAGCTCAGAGCTGTGCTCTTCCTAGGGCAGGGGTGAATTGCACTTTTTGTATACCCACTAACTTCCAGATTAGCAACCAACATGAAACTCTTGCCTGATGATGGCTTAACATACATGGCTAGAAGTAAGCCAGCTGATTGATTGGTATGGCTGTTGCTTATGGGGAGAAGAGTAGATTAGGAGGGGGCAGTGAGGAGACTTGTTACACTTTTTTTCTCATTCATTTTGAATCTACTCTTTTCCAATAGATCCTTCCCACTTGCTTGCAGATGTGTATGGTGCTCTCCATTCTGAAAAAAAAAATGATAACCCTTGGGGCTTTTCTATTCTAGCAAGTCTACCATGTCTTCACTCCCCCAGTTTGTTACCACACTTCCTAAAAAAAATATTCTATACTGAATGCCTCTACTTCTTCATGACCTCATCCCTGATGACATTGTGGCCTTTCCCCCAACAATTCTCAAGCCTTAACACCCTGCCCCCCCCCCCAACAAGGACCACTTTTGACACCATTATCATCAAATCTAAGGACCTTTTCTTAATCTTCATCCTCCAGAGTTGTTGATACTGTTGACTACTTCCTCTGTGTGGAATGCTGTCTTTTCTTTTTAACCACTCTTCTGTTTTCTGACTCCTTTTAAAACTCAAAGCTTTCTCTTAGGTCCTTTTCTCTCATGTTCTCATTAACTTCTCGTTTCAGTGGATCATTTCAAACTTTTATTCTCATTTCTGATCTTTCTCCTAATGTCAAACCCATGCTTAGGCCACGTGCAGCATATCTTTACCTGAATGTTCATCCGGCACCTCAAACTTAATATATTTAAGGCTTAATTAATGATTTTCACCTCAAACCTTCCCTGACTTCATTGTCAGTAACACTATCCTTGTTAGAAGCCTCCTGTTGCCTGTAACTGCACTTTCTCCCCCACCCGTCCAAGTAGGTGTCAAATTTTGTCAGTTCAACTTGTGCATTATTTCTCGTCTCCTGTCTATCTTCACTGTAGTATAGACAGATCCTCATCACCTATCAATAATATACTCACTGCTCTTCCTGATTCCAATTTGTCCTCCTTCTGATCCATTATTCATACCTTTTCCAGATTAATCTTTCTTTATCTGGTCATGTCACTCCTAGTCTTAACCTTCTAGTGACTCCTTATTGCTTATAGTGTCAAACTCCTCGTTCCACATTTGATAGTCTCGATAATCTTGTGCCCTCCACAGTCTTATATTCCAGTGTTATGTCAGTCAATCAGCCTAAATTTGGTAAATGCCTGGGATTGTCAGACACTGTTAGGCCTTGGGGTTACAGATAGGAAGAATGGAATAATCTTTACCCTCAAAGAGCTTACATTCTAGTGAAGGGGACAGATACGTACATACATACACACACACACACATATGTATGTGTGTATATATATATATGCACATATACATGTATACATATATTTTGTGTATATATATATGTATACACACAGAATAAAAGCAAATTGGTGTGCAAATCAACTTGGACAAAATAAAGTAATTAAATTTGTTGACAAAATGAATCTTACAACTTTTGCTATCCCTTAAAATTTTTAGTATATAACGTATGATTTTGTGGCAATCTTTTGTTTTTATACAATTTGGCATTGAGTTTGCGAGATTTTGATATGTATTCTGTGATTCTTCTACATGAAACAACACAAAACATTGCTCAGTCAGTATATTTTTGTCAAACAATCCATCCTGCCTAATTGATAGCCTTGATTTTTATGGCCCATAGGTTTTCTGTGCCTGTTGAAATAAGGTGAGTTCTAGGCCCACTAAATTATATTTATCTCCATCTTTTCTATATTTCTTAACCTTTAACCTTAACATGTGGCATGGTACAAAGCCATATTGCAGTTTTCTCTCTGTGTTTGAGAATTTCTGTAATTCCAGAACAATTTTGCACCTCAGCATATCAGTGTATTTATTTAGAACCAGATTTGAAAGGTACAATTTTGTTGGGAAGGGATAGCTTGTCAGCTATTCATGTGATGGATGTGCTGAACTCTTGAGTAAATTCTTCTTAGTGAAAGAAGTTTAATATAATCAAACACGCATCTTATGTACAGTATTGCAAGTACCTGAAGGGGCCAGGAAGATCAATAAACAAAGAGAATTAGAGTTACTTCCTTTTGAGTTAATATAAGGTTAGTCTGTCCAATTATAATATTTACTTTTAAATGTGTTGCTCCAAAGTTGAGCAATACCACCATATTTAGTAACACTCTTGAAAAGCAATGGGAAGGGTGGAGAGATAAAAGGCACACTTATATTTTAAAATAGTGATGTTGACCAGATTTTCAACCCTGGCTGCATTTACTATTTCATAGACCCGTGTCTTCTTAGAGGCAGGCAGCACAGGCTATATATAATGCTAGAATTGGAGTCAGGAAAACTTGGGTTCAGATTCCAGCTCCGTTATTTCCAAGCCGTGTGACTGTGGGGCAGCCACTAACTTCTTTGTGTCTTAACCTTCCTCATGTTATCAGTGGGATGATAGCCTTAGTGGGGTCTATGGGGTGTTCAGCAGGACTAGCACCTCTGTTGGGAGGTTTTGCTGAGTCCTTTTTGGGGCTGCTCGGGCACCTTTGGTATCTACTTTCACTTAGCCCTCACCTGTGACTCCAGTGTAGTATACACAGTGGTTACATCCTAGTAAATTGCCTCAGCAGTCAGCTTAAACCAAGTAGAGAGTAACTGGCAGGCCTCAAACCTGTTGGTGACATAGGGGGATGTCTACCCCAGGCATGTGAAGACTTCTCCCAACAAAATGGGTAAATGAAAACAATTTGTTCCAACAGCCATGAAGGCAGCTGCAGCAGGCGCTGTGGAGTGCTATAGAGTTTAGTCAGACATTGAAGGCACCGAAGTCATCCACTGCATCCTGGGCCATTGCCAATCTTTTTGACTTTTGTCTTGCCTCCCACTGGACTTAGATGATTCTGGAAGAGAAAGTGAGGCTGGTGACTTTATGCACCCCTGCCTCACTTAAGTCCAATTCATGTGCAAGCCATTGACCTGTGATGTCATTGGTCCTGTTTGAAAATGAAGGACAAACAACAACAATTGCCATAGTACCTGTCTCACAGAGTTGTTTTGAGACACAAGATAAAAGTACATAAAATGCTTTATGGGAATTTGAAGATCTTCCCTGCCCCTTAACAGACCTAGGGGGGAGTTTGAAGAGCTCCCCTGCTGTGAAGATAAATTCTGCCCCCTGGAGCCCACAGGAAACTTCTCTGCTATGAAGATAAACTCTGCCCCCCGATAGCCTAAATGTAGTCACATGGAGCCTGTGGTAGGAGGAGTTTGCTGAGGAGAAGCAGAGCCCACAGAAAAGCTGATAGAGAGTGAGCCAGACAGTTGGAGACAGTAGGGGACAAAGGAGCTCAGGCAAGGAGATAGAGAGTTTTGTGAGTAAATACTGATCTTGTATTGGTTTATGGGAAGGCTAAAGGATGGCATGGCTCTCAGCATTATTATGGCTTCTGAATATCTTTGATACTATGATGATGGAATCGGCTTACTAGTTTTGGAATTGGGTTTTTTGGTGTCTAAATCCTTCAGTGCTATCCTTTCTCTGGAGAGTCTGGCATATTTTGTGATCAAATGTCTTGCAATACTTATAGTTATGGTCTTTATCGTGATCGTGGGCACTGCAAATATTGCATTGGTGCTGCCAGGAGTTATTTAAATGCCAGTATTGTTATTATTATCATTAGAATATCCAAGGCAGTGGCAGGGGTATTGGCATCTAGGTGGTAAGGATGGGACTGGAAAATGATATACCTCTTTGTTATTTTTAACTCCTGGTCCACAGTTGAAAATCCGATATGGAATACATACTTAAAGACAGATGAAAGGAGAATTGGATTTTATAGATATTTCCTTCTTGCTTAAAAAAGTTTCAGAGAGGCTCTTGCAAATTTTTTGGCCTCACTTGTACATTGCATGAATGCATTTGAGTTTGTACCTGCTTGTGTTATTACAATATTTCTAGTCCCATAACTGGTTTTAAAAAATGCCTAAGTCCTGATTTGGAGGAATTCATCAAACTGTAAAACTTTTCCTTTGCATTTCTTAACTTAGATAAGGATATAAAAAAATTAGGTGACAAGTGTTTCTTGTTGTGAATTTTTAGGATAGTTTTGTGGGCTAAAGCTTTTAATTCTTGTTCATGAATATTATGTGAGCTACTTCACAGAGATTAGCAATCCCAGGTTTTTCTGAGGTCGTATATTTAAAACAACACCACCACCAAAAATCAAGTGCCTAGAATTTGTCCGCTTTATCTGATTTGACTTTTAAAGATTTAGCATAATGTATGCAGGGAGAGTTGGAAATGAGTTTAAAAAAAAAAATAACAGATTACATTAGTTTCTCCCAAGAGGGCTAGTATGAAAAGTAATAAGCACCCAGTAAAGTGTAAAAGTGCTCTTGGTTTAGTGATTTAGCCTTTTATTCATTCTTTAAGTTGTAGTGATTTTTTTGTTGTCTACTTGAAGTCTTATGTCATTTCTTGTCAAAATCTAGTTTATAAAAATTAACTTTTTAGGCCTTTCTTGTATTGACCTTTTAAAAAAATTTCCCCCAATTATGTGTAAAAACAATTTTTAATATTTGTTTTTAAAAATTTTGTGTTCCAAATTCCTCCTTCCCCTCCACCCTCATTGAGAAGGCAAGCAATTTGATATTAGATTATACATGTGCAGTCATGCAAAATGTATTTTTATATTAGTCATATTCTGAAAGAAAATAGACCAAAAAATCCCTAAGAAAAATAAAGTAAAAAAAAATATGCTTCAATCTGCATTTATAGCCCATCAGTTCTTTCTCTGGAGACGTATAGCATTTTTCATCATAGAGTCCTTTGGAATTGTCTTGAATCATTGTATTGCTGAGACTAGCTAAGTCATTCACAGCTGATAATCATATAATATTACTGTTATTGTGTATATTGTTCTCCTGGTTCTGCTCACTTCGATTTGCATCAGTTCATGTAAGTCTTCCCAGGTTTTTCTGAGAGCATCCTGCTCATCATTTCTTATAATAGCATAATACTATTCCATCACAATCATATACCATAACTTGGTTAACCATTCCCCTCAATTTTCAATTCTTTGCCACCACAAAAGGGCCTGCTATAAATATTTTTGTACGTATGGGTCCTTTTACTTTGTGTTTTTTATTTCTTTGGAATCTGGCTTTTCCATGGTCCTGTTCATTGTCATCTGTCAGCATCAGCAAGCAACCTTTATTGCAAGGTAGTGACTTGGATACAAAGGAGGTATAAGATCAATGCTAGGATTTAGGTTTGGATGGGACCTTGCAAGCCATTGAGTACCATCTGTTTTTATAGTTGAGGAAACTTAGACCAGAGAGGTTAAGACTCTTGGCCAAGGTCTCCTTGATAATAAGTGGCAGAACCTATGCTGTGGAAATGGGAAGAGGGAGTGGGGTTTGAGAACGTGCTTACCACAGGCTGAAGAATGGGAGCTCCTAGAGATTTCCACTGTTTTGACTTTTATCTTTCTATCCCCAGTGCTTATCACATAGTAGGTGTTTAATCAAAACTTATTGAAGGAATGAACACTGAGAAATGAAGCCTGGAAAATATCATCCTCCCCAGTTACCCATACTCCCCTCCACATGAGTCCCAAGACCTTTTAACTTTAATCCATTTTAAATACTCCCAGGCCTTTTCTTTTATTAAATACAATAAAAATAATTATAATTTGAGCTGTTTTAGAACTTCCCTGGAATAATGCAAAGACTTTATTAGGCCATAGCACACAAGAAAGATGGTCCCTGTTCTCAAGTGTCTTATTGAGAGGTTAAAAAGTGGCATATACTTAATTAAAAAAGAGAAATGGCAACCCATGAGTAGCATATGAAAATTAGCTAGTGAATAGTGTCTATACATACATATATACACATGTACATTTATACATGCATATGGATGGGGTGCCTAAACAAATAGCATATATGTGAGTATACATAGCAGACATATGTGTATATAGCATACGTACATATGTATATACATAAATAAAATGATTGCTGGCATTACTAAGGCAGATATGAGTAAGTCTTGTTTCCCATGTCCACCAGGGACCTCTGCTAAGCACCCTTTAGTTTATCATGATGGTGTCTCTGTGGGTTTTCTTTTCCCTACACTTCCAGCAAGACTAGATTACCTACTCCCCAGACTGGTCTAGCGCTTTTAATATCTCTAGTTTTTTATGATCCGCCATGTCTGGAATACCCTGTTCTCTCTCTAACACTCTTAATCTCTTGTCTCTTGAAATCCTGCCTATCCTTCAAAGCCCTGTTCATATATCCCCAATTCTTAGAAGCTCTGAATCACAGTGGTTGCAATGAAATCAGAGTCAATTTGGTAAATAATCAGAGGCCCATAAAGATTGATTAAAACTGGTTATGCTGGTTAGTACACAGATAGTTGCCTGGTAAAAATGTTAACTTTAAATTTCCTGTGGAGGATTATTTGAGAGGTTTGAGTAAGTTTAAGAAGTTGTCTTTTTGCAGTGCTTTTCCAGAACCTGTTTCTTGGCCTGGGATGGCCAAGATGGCACATGATGGGGATGTAGAAGATACCATAGATGTGTGGCCCATTCACTGTCAGAGGAAGGAGAAAGGAGAGATGGGCAAAGGTAGATTAGGCAATATCATGAGGATGGGGCTGGGGTTTGGCCTTTCCCTGTTTGACTTATTCTCCCAAGTCTCTTAGTTCCTCCTAATGCCTCATAATTTCTAGTTAGGCATGGCGGTGGAGACCTCCTCTCCCTCCCTCCCCTCCCTTTTAAAGGCTTTTAACCCCTGCTTCCTTAGCTTGGCAGCTGAGACGTAGGTAAATAGGTAGCACCCCTTATATTCTCACCTAGTTGTTCCATTCAATCCCCTGTGATTTTTCTTTGAGATTATCTGTTTTCCCTGGGACCCACTTTTTCTGTCTCTCCTTTGTTGTTTTCTGGCCCCCCCTGTAACTCATTCCTTCTTAATCTTCACTTCTTCCAACTCCTGGCTTCCTTCAAGACTCTGCTCAAGTAGCTCCTTATGCAGGAAGCCCTTTTGGGTCCCCACAGCGGTTAGTGCCTTCCATCTCCTCTGCATGCATCTCGTATGTGCAGATTCATTTATTTGGTGTCTCCTCCTTTAGAATGTAAACTCAAGAGGGGCTGTTTTTCTTTGGATCCCTAGCCCTCAGCATAGTGTCTCCACATAGTAAGTACTTGATAAGCTTGTTGATTCACTTGATCGACACCTTCTTTATTGTCTGGCAGTGATCATTTGGATTTAGCTGCTTGTCTTGGTGCTTGCACAGAAGAGGGCATGACCTCTCCTTAATGTATGTGAAGAAGAACACATGCATATATATTGATGGCGTGTCAGCTGTAGGACTGGTGTTAGAGTGGGGGGGGACATGGCAAACAGTGTGTCGGCTCATGATTTGTCTTATCCTCTTTGAACACATATGTCAGGTATTGCCTGGGTGCTGGGTGCTCCGTTGCAAAACTGAAAGCCTGTTATTAGTCATGGTTTTAGGGTCACTGGAAAGGTTTTAAGATTTAAAAAATATCTGCTGACAAAGCTGACTACTAGATCCTCCTTCCTTATATTGCCAAAGGTTAATGATGCTGTTGGCTGAGCTAGATTATGGGCTCATCTTATATGTTAAGCTACCCTCTCAGTGATCTGCTTCTCAAGTGTAACCTTAAACAGTGAATAATTATAGAAGAATGTTGTATCTGGAAGGCCCCTTAGAGGTCATCTCACTCAACCTTTATATGTGCTGCTGTAACGTAGACCCAGAGGCATTAAACGACACCCATTAAATTGTAGATTTGGCACATCCAATGCTCTTTCCAGTTGCTACTTTCTGCAGATTTAACTTTGGAATGTATATGATTAAAAATTATATCAGGATTCCCTTCTGCATGCATAGAGAAGTGGCCTGAGTCAAGAAGACCTGGAGTGATGTTGGCTGAGTGATCCTGGGCCAGTCATGTAGTCTCTCAGTGCCCCAGGAAACTCTCTTGAGAGTACGTCTTGTCCAGAAGGTGCCCTTGTCTGCATTAGCGGGAGAGCTGCTCCTCCCTCCTAATGAAATTACCCAATGAAATAATTTGGATTCAATAAATTGGGACCCCCAGAAATGTTTAAATGGTTTTGTATTCCCTGAGCACGTAGTGACTGAAGGCAGGTGACTTGAGCTTGCTGGGAACACAAGGAAGCTTGCTTTAAGACTGCAACTTGGCCAAGTTGGTTATACGTGTAGCAGAGCTGAAGTTGTAGAAGGGCAAGGGGAATGGCTCCCCTTATCTCTGTCATCCTTTCTGATAGATGACCCTCCCGTGACTGGCCCTAGGTGTATATCAGACTAGAGAGTAAGCCAAGTGTTGTAAGGGCAGAGATACTATCTTTTGTTCCTCATAGACCCCAGAAGGCAATAGTGTGTCCTCAGTAAATACTTATTGATTCATCAGTTGATAATGGGTTTTGCATCTGCTCAGATATGGGGGTAACAGAATGACAGGCTCCTGAGGAATAACCAGAGGGGTATTTCTTTTTCCTATGCTCTTACTGCTCAACTTCTGTGTTATTCATCAAATACTTCTCTCTGTGACTGACTGTCTTGTTTTCTGCCTGGTATAGATAAGTGACTTTTTTTGGGGGGGAAAAGGGGTATGATCTGTTCTGGCAGCCCACTGTTGTTTTCTCTGTGTTCATTATTGCTCCAGTGACAAGGTGGGCTTGGCTGCCATGTTTTTCTTGCCTTGTCCTTGGTGGTACCTCCCTTATGCCTAAAGGTCCATTGTTTGAAAGCTGGATGGGTTCCCGAATATAGTATAGTACTGGAGTTGTTAGCATCTTTACAGTGTCATTTAGGTTGTAAATTCCTAGAGGGCAAGGAACAGAACTATGTATAGTGCCTCGAAGGCCACCACGGGCACTTTTGCAGATCATACTGTTTGATAAGAAGTTCCCCTGTGTGTTTAAATCTTTGGTATCCCAATGGTTATTCTTGTCCTAAAAGCAAACAATGTGTTTCAGTAGTATGCATCCTTTCCCCCAAACATTTACAGTACTTTCTTGTCTTCTTTGCTGGTGTCTCTTAAGGATCCTTTTGTTCACGGTTCACTTTCTAGTTTGTCAGAATCCTGGATGTCGTGTCAGGGCTATTGAAAATGATAGAAAAAAGGTCTAGAATCTGACGTTCCTGACAGCTGTGACAAATCTTATTCTTTATAACACCTGCTTCAGGCAGGACTCTTAGGTGCTGAACTCTCTGGAGATGTAACATTTCACGATTGATTCTCTAAGGCAAAACATTTCCCCTTCCGTTCTCAGGGCCTTTTTTGTTCCCTTTTGCTGTTTTCCTGTGTATGAATTACTCTTGGCCACCTTAGGTAGATTATCTAGTTTGCGATTACTCATGTTTCTTATTTCTTCCCTCTGGCTATTTGAGGGCTCACAAGGCCAACAGGGACCTCGCAAGAACATCTGGTCTGTCTTCTGCCCCTCTCTTTCTTTTTCCAGTGTTCAAATTGCCCAAATCCCTCCCCCAGCCCCTTCTAGCAGAGCTTTACATAAACACTCTCATTACATTGCTTTCCAACCCATTAGTCTTCCCCACCTTCTTCTGCCCCTCCTTATTTTCAGTTTTCCATGTATGGCCCATTCATAAGTTTTCCTCTAGAAACTAACTGGCCCTTCTGTTACGATTTTGCCTAACATCTGACTTTTTTGGAACAGATTGATGACCTTTGCTCATACACTTTTCTATGAATAGTTTGCCCAGTACTGAATAATCAGTAAACTATTTTTTAAACTATTCAACAAACTTTTATTAATCATCTTCTACATTCAAAGCACTCAATGTACCTATTCAAGGTTATCTTTTCAGTTTCTTCCTAAGTATTTGTATCAAAGCCTTTGTAGCCAAGAGAAGGGAAAGGAACAGTTAATCTCACTGCTCATTAGCAACTCTTGTTGAGGCTGAATTGAGATTTAGGGATTCCAGTTTATGTTCATTAAAGTTCCCTTTTAGAAGAGGGGAATCGCTTTCCTTTATCTACTGTAGGCATGGTTCTGTTATCTCCCCTGTTGGGTGTTTTATTAGACATAAACATTACCCTAGCTCTTGCTCTCTCAGGGAAGCAACTATCTGGTGTATCCTAAAGTGCTTGTTGAGAACTATTGCCTGAGGTAGGAAATCCTTCTGAGCTGTTCTTTTGGCAGAATAAAACTTTCCTTTGTACTAGTTTTCAATGGTTGCTGGAGGTCATCTTTTTAAGGACGCTTCCTTTTAAAACCGAGGATCCTAAGAAGTTTTTGGGGAACTGTGCATGAACTTAAGCTGGGAGAATTCTCCTCGTCCATTTGTTGATAGGCTCATGGTACACAACTCTGATTTAGGGTCACAGAATTGGACTGGCCCTTAAACACCTATCCCTTCATTTTAGAGGTGGGGAATTCAATCCAAGGGACTTGCCTAGGGTCACATAGATATTAAGTGTTTGAGAGGGAATTTGAACCTAGATCTTCCTATCTAGTATTCCAGCTACTATGCCATCTTGCAATACTGAGATTTAGAGATAATGTTTATTCCATGTTTTTCTTATAGATGAGCAAACTTTTTACATCTGCAGATTTTACATGACTTAGCCTAGTTTACTCATTTAGTCAGTGGCACAGCCAGGGCTTGAAAATGGGTTTGCACAGGTGGAAAAGACACAGGTAGGATTTGAACTCAGGTCTGACTCCAAGGCTCATGCTTTTTATGTTAAACCTTACTGATGGCCCTGCAGGCCTCTTCCTATTAGTCATATTTCAACTACCACTTTTTGTCCAGTGGAACATTCTTGTGCTAGTTAAATTCCAACTTTGCACGGAGGGCATCAGTTCCTAAATATTTAAATGGAAGGTCCTAGGAGGTTTTTTTCATAGTTTATCTAGTAAGAGTTTGAAAGCCAGATCCATCTGGCAGTGTAGTTAGAAAACGTAAACATTGCGAGAAATGCCTTTTAGAATTTTAACTCTTGGTAGGACTTATTTTCAAGGAAATTTTGATGGAAATTTACTTTTAATTTGATGGGATATTAACAGACATTATTGTATATTTTAAAAAACTTCTGTCATTTCCTCCTCAATCAACATTTTTCCTGTTTAGCAATTTTCCTGATTCTCTTAAATTTTAGATATCTAGAAAAAAAAAAAGGAATCTGCTTTACTCTGAAATAGTTGCAGCTTGTCTATTTAATGCTGCATAACGCAGCTCAGGGGAGGGAAACCTGCAGCCTCGAGGCTACATGTGGCCCTCCAAGTCCTCAAGTACAGCTCTTTGAATCCAAACTTCACAGAACAATTCTCTTTGATCAAAGGATTTGTTCTGTAAAACTTGGACTCAGTCAGAAGGTGATATCCAGACTCGGAAGGCCACTTGTGGCCTCAAGTCCGAAGGTTCTCCACCCCTGCCCCAGCCTAGTGTTCACTGAGTTGACATAGGGGTAGGGTAGTTTGTTGGCTCTCCCAGATCTGCAGTGGACATTGATTATAGTGTTTAAATGACATTATTTGGTGGCAGCCTTATGCAGAGTCTGTCTCTGCTGTGTGTGGGTGTATTCATGTCATCAGAATACAGGAAGACTTAACAAAGGCAGTATAATTACTTGTAAACTTGGTATATAAATGAAAGGGAATGTTTATAAAGCGGTGAAAGGAGGAAGCGCTGTTGCCAGACATTTATGTGATAATTACAGAATAAATCCAAATGAGGAGATTTTTATCTTGACATATTTTAAAAGTGTGAAAACGGGACAAGAAAGCTTGTTGTTGCACTTAGTTAAATGGTTTATAATTTTTATTTGAGAGTAGAAAAGCAGGGAAGATGGTGGTTTTGTGCATGTGGATATGTTGCATGGATTTCTAGTGCAACATGGCTTTTAATTCTTCTGTGGCTTTTATCCAGTGAGATCCTTGCTGGCTTTTGATATGGTTCTATGCGTGGCTTGTGAGGGGACAGTAAAAAACTATGAAGAGAGGCAGTGTGACAGGGATAGAATGTTGGACTTGGGTGGAAGGTCTGCCTTGGACCTGCATGACTTGGGCAAGTCATTTCCTCATCCAAAAATGGGAATAATAATAGCACCTATCTTCGAGTGTTGTGATGAGGATGAAGTGATTTTACATGTGTAAAGCACTTAGCAAATCTTAAAAGCCCTAGATAAGTGTAGGTGACAATGATGATGATAAGGGTGAAAATATTACTTTAATGAGAGATGCTAGGACGAACAGTTAGAAATTGTGTCACCTGAGGGTAGCTGATACATGAGGAAAAAGGTTTTGTGGTCACCTGAGCTCTTTGTTGGAAATCTAGAATTGTTTTCTGGGTTTGATGACCTTACCAAAAAAAAATTAACATTGCCACCAAATTATCTAAGAACAGATCATTTCTAAGCCTGAGCTGATATTCTGGTTATTTCAAGGAGCATTGGATGTGACCACATTTCAGTATGACTGAAGAATTTGGGCACCAACAGGGTACATTGCATAGGCTTTTATTTTTATAGGCCTACATTATCTTATTTGATCAGCAGTCAGCCTTGTGAGGTAGCTTAGCATACATGTATTTATCTTCATTTTACAAATGAGTGTGCTTGAGGTTCAGAGGGGCTTGCCCAAAGTCATTCATCCAGTAAGTGGAGGAACTTGTATTCAAACCCAAGTTTCATGTTTCCAACTCTAGGATTCAGTTTATTAAATTGCAATTTATACACAGTTTTCCAGGAACATATATCTAGGTACTCCCACAGTGGGATCTGGCCTGTAGATAGCAGTCTGTTACTCTGCTCTAGGCATTCTCTTGAGATGGCTAGGCAGGCTCACAAGCTAAGTTTAGCAAATATAAACACCGTCGGAGCAACATCAATATTCTCTGAGGCCAAGAAGAAGCTTTTATAGATGTATGTGAAGAAGCTCCTTTGCCTCCTTTTAAAGCATTGAAAATAAACCTTATTATGTTAACTGAATTTTGGATGAGCTGTTTATTAACCCCTTCATGGTCAAGGCATGCAAGAACGGTCACATTTCCAGCTGACCCAAAGCACTTCCCTTTAGCGTGCTATTTTTAGCTGTGGAGGGGAGTGAAGGGCTGAAATGCCTAAAATATAATGCTGGAGTGAAGACTCTAAGACAGCTGGGAAACTGGGGATTGTATGCAAATAGATCACTTACTTTCTTAGACGTGGCATTGAGGATTCTGAAAGCCCAAAATGGAACTTCTAAATAGGCTGCAATCTCCATTCATATGTACTGAGCATCCCCTTCTTAGCTTTCTTTCTCTGCAAACATTTAAATGTGAAGGAAAGTAATTCACAACTAGGGCCGTCTCTAAGTGCTTAGCAACCCTCTGATGCTCCTACCCGCAGAATCTAATCTCTTTCCAGCAAAATTTAACTGGTGAACACTGAAATTAATTTTGGGGGTGGGTTATAAAGTAATATATTTTCTTCCCCTTCCCACCCTCCTCCCTTTCCCCTCTCACCTTTTTAAAGGGAAGTTGGCACCTTTCCCCAGCTCATCTCCTCACTGGTGTTTTGTGCTCCATTCTAATTTCCTAGTTAAATAATCCCCAAGTAAGGTTGTTCCGTCTCTTTCTTTTTATTGGCATTCTTTGGCAAGACACTGACACTTAAATCATAGAATGACAGAATTTTAGAGCGAGAACGGATTTCAAAAGTCATCCAATCCTACCTCTTTATTTTACCGATGAGGAGACAGTGATTTAAACAGTGGAAATGACCTTTCCAAGGTCATGGAGTTTGCTACGCAGCAAGAACCTAGGGGTCTTAACTCCCAGAAGGGCTCGGTTAACCCCGAATTTTATTGCTCTCAAATTCAGAGGGTCCGGTCAATCTTGGGGCAGAGCTAAAACCAGACCCCAGGTCCCCTGATTCCCTGTCCAGTCCTCTTCTCTTTGGTTCACACCTGTGATCTCTTGGAGTATTGATTTAACTCCCCGTGGGGAAACTCACTCCACTAATGCAGACTTAGACGATAGAAAGAGATCTCAGCTGGATTTCTGGTCCTGCCTTTGACATGCTCTACCTGTGGCCCTTCCCCCTGCCTACCCCCCTGGGCGAATTATAGAATTTACTCTGTTTATAGAAATCCCAGAATTTTAGAAGGAGAAGATACCTTAGAGACTCAGTCCAACCCTCTCATTTTGCAGATAAGAAAACGGAGGTTGAAAGATTGGAAGAAAGCATATATAGCCAGTCAGTAGCAGACCTGGAAACTAAAACGAAGGCCTTCAAGCTTCTCACCCATTGTTCTAGCTGTCAGCCTCAGTGCATCTGTTGTATGTTTCTCCAACGAATGAGTTAACCTTGTAATTTAAGTTTGCTGGTGTTTTAGTTTGAATGAAGGTTAGGTTAATAATTGAATATAAGGGGAAAATGTTTACAGCTGGTGCTGTTAAGATTTTTAGATTCTTTAAGAGTTTCTTCTTGGCTCTGGAAGAAAAGGGCAGCAGAAATGAAAACGAAAAACCTAAAACCTCTAGAAACAAGATTTTCTTATTAAATTATTTTCTCTTTCAACTTTGTATTTCTTCTTGTTTCTTTGTACTTTTTTTTTTCCTCCCAGGTAAGGGTAATGAAGTATTTATACACAAATATTTGTCGGTGGTGAAGCACTGCCCAGCACATATAGAAACTGAATATTCTTGTTAATTGATTGATGGCTTATAATTTTTTTTAAAATAACCTCTCTTTGCTACCTAGGAACCTTTGCTCATTTCCAACTGCTGTTTTTTTTCCCCTGCAGTAGTTGCTAGATTCAACTTTTTACTACATTCCTACTCTTCTGTTTTGATGCTATCTTTTTAATGTAATCAGAGCAGCATAATTCATATAGTTGAATCATTTGAGCTATCATCCACATAGGGCCTAAAATAGTCCAATCTGTATGTATGTATACCAGTGTTAATGTAGGGCTGCAAGGTTCCTGGAATGATAAATACCTCTATGTGCTGATTGGAGTGTGGTGAAGGCAATATGGGAGTAGTAAAATTTACTTTTTTTTTTTTTTTGGTTAGGAGTGTCTCTGGGTTATGGCTTTTTGTTTTTTGTTTTGTTTTTGGATGATTTATGGTAGTGTTGGTATGATACTTTGGTTTAATAACAAAATTTTGTTTTTCCCATAAAACACGTTTATTTGTTTTCTTCTTATTCAGGAAGAAAATATTAGTAGGACACACCCCTCCCCATATACCCTAGTGGTGGAACATCTGCTTCTGGGGCAGTCTTCTCTCACTCTTGTGACCAGTAAGTGGTATATGTTCAGAAAATCATAGATTTCTATCTGGAAGGGCTCATACGATGATAGATCTTGAGCTGGAAGGAGCCTCAGAGGCCTTCTGGTCCAGCCCCCTCAATTTATTGATGACGAATCTGAGGCCCATGCATGTCAAGTAACCTGGGCAGGTAGCTTCAGAGATGAGATTTGAGCCATGTCCTCTGACTATAAAGAGTGATCCTTTCACTATATGATGCTGCTCTCCAAAGCAGCATGGCAGGGATTAGCGTTCTGAACTCGGAGTCAAGAATGCCTGACTGACTGTATTTTGTTTCAGATATTAGCTATGTAACTTTGGACAAGCTACTGAGCCACAGTTTGCTGCTAATGTATTTTCTGAGACTACTGACAAGGGTTAGAAGTTCACTGGATGCTTAGGTAGCAGAGTGAATCCAGCCTAGTCTGCTCAGTGCTGCAGGGATTCTTATCCTGGAGTTGGTGAACTTGTTTTTTAAGAGATATTTTGATAACCGTTACAATATAATTAGTTTCCTTTGCAATCTTGTGTATTTTATTTTATGCATTTAAAAACGCTACTGTGAGAAGAGGTCCACAGGCTTGATTAGGCTGCCAAAGAGGTCCATGACACGTGAGAGATTCTAAACGGGGAGCCCCACAGTTCATTCTTTCCTCTTTACTTAATAGTATTACTTTTTAAAAATTACATCAACAGAATTTATAGCGTAGACATTGGGCCAGTCTCAGGCTCCTGTGGCTCGTGCTTCTTTGGACTTCTTGAGTAAGTCATTTGTGTCTTAAACCTTAGTTTTCTTATTTATAAAATAAGGATAACAATAGCACCTATCTCAAAGTGGTGTTTCTAGGAGCAGAAGAGATGATGCATAGAAAGTCCTTTGTAAACTCTAAAGCCCTGTGTAGCCAGGGTGTGGTGTGAACCCCAGGTCTCACTTTCTGAGTTGGCTCTTTGATACAGGTGGCACTAGCAGACGCAAGTGTGGAGTCCATAGTGGGGTACTTGCTGCATCTACCTCTCATCCTCTCTCTGAGGAGCTGAGGTATAACCTTGTGTGTGGAGATGTGCTCTGAATCCTCAGTACTATACCTTCTGAGGCTACCAGTGCACATCCCATTTCCACAGTCAGGCACCATGATACCATGAACTCTTTCACACAGATCATTTTATTAAACTATAAGGCAGAAATAGGAATAATATTTATCCATTATGAGGCAGAACCAGAAATAATCGTAACTTCTACTCAAAGGCAAAAGCAGGAATTATCATAGTTCACCCATATATTTGGGTCATTTTCTATAATGAAAGGGGAAAAGTGGGCACTTCCTTACAGGAACTGTGCAGTGAGACACATGTGTAGTTAGCATTGTGACTGGCACATAGTAGATAGGTACTTAATAATTGTTGATTGATTAGTACAAAAGCTCATGTATATGTAACAAGTCATGGCTCTGGACTGGAGGCATTTCTTTTTGACCCTTCACTGCTCGGCAAAGCTGTTTATCATCTTCTCTGCAGCTGATGAAGCAGCGACAAGCTTATTATTTTTAAATGTTATTATTCTAAAACTCACAACCACCCTTGATAGGACAATGAGTAAATTATTCTGTTGTAGTGACCATCAGTTCCTTTTTAGCCAGAGCGCTGCTCGGCTCTTAAGTCCCTGCATAGAACAGGGACTTGCTTCTGCGTGGTCCACCTAGCTCCTGACCCCTCCCAACACAGTAGATGCAGGGCCTCTTTCTTTCTCTGTTTCTTCTGGCAGAACAAGGAAACAAGGGAGATGTTTCTTCTCTCTTAGTGACTAGAGGGAAATAAGGCCTAGAAGTTCATCACCAGGCAGCAAGATTCAGCTTTTTTGAAATGAGGTTGCTCCAAGACTTTCATTAGCCAAAGTACTGTTTCTTTTCCGATAGTGGAACTGCTGAAAAGTCAGCTGTCTCAACCAAAAGCCTCTGTGTCTTCTGTCCCCAGCCTCGTGGGGCTTCTGTACTCTGCTCACTTTCTTGCTTCTTCTGTTTGAATTTCCCTGTAGCTTTTTCTCTGGTTTCTTAACTGCGTCTAGTGCCTCACATCAGATTCTCTGGATGATCAGTGACTTGTCCTTTCCTTCTGAGGTAAAACTCAGCAAGTGCAACCTTCTGTCAGGTATGATCCCACTACTTCTTATGTAATCTTCCAATAGTTCCCCAGTAGTTATTTTGTTTACAGCTCTTTAAGCTGGACTGTTAAAACTCTAAAAACAGTCACATGCAAATGAGCTGATGGACCACAGTGCCCTGTAGCCACTGTTAGACCCAGTTACTGCCCAGCCTTCAGACATTCATTTGAAGAGCATTTCTGTACCTGGTCATCAGAACTGTCTTCATTTGGGACCCTGTGTTTCTTAGGATTTTATCAGTTTTCCTTACAGAAATATACTTTTTCTCCCCTTTTCAGCACCCGAGTTTATTCATATATAAAAGGCGTAGTACCATGTACCTATATAAATATGAGCCATTATTGTTACTTGTCAAGGGACACTGTAAGTCTTATAAGTGATTTACAGTTCGAAGTAAAACAGTTGGCAAAGAAGACTTAAAACTGAATTATTTACATTAGCTAAGAAAGGTAGGAATTAAATCGGTTGTTTATTTACATCAGCTAAGAAAGGTAGGAATTAAATCAGTTGTGTTTTAAAATGTAACTATAATCCGTCACTTATTCATGTAAAGTAATATTCGTATTTCTTATTTATAATTAATAGGGATATTGAAAGCTTAGAATTGCTGGCATTTGGGCTATAAGGAAGTGGTTTTAATATTTTAACAAAAACATTTCTTTTTGGAGGGGGGAAGGCAAGGCAGTTGGGGTTAAGTGACTTGCCCAAGGTCACACAGCTAATAAGTGTCAAGTGTCTGAGGCTGGATCTGAACACAGGTCCTCCTGACTCCAGGGCCGGCGATCTATTCACTGTACCACCTAGCTGCCCCAACCAAAATATTTTTAATGCATTTCCCTACTGTATGTGGCCCTCACCCCACCCTTCCCCAATTTACAAATATTTACAAGTACTGTTGCAACTAGAATTTGATTGTCTATTGCCAGTGGAGCTAGGGAGCAAATTTGTCTTAAAAACGTATGATGATACTTAATGACATGGCATTGCCTTTCAGAGCAGTAGACTCTCTTAGTTATCCAGAATATTGGAGAATTGAGGGTTTTCTAAATGAGTTTATTTTCTAGGTAATTATAACTTTATGCTTAATAACCTAAAATTTATTTCAACCATTTTGAATGGAAATTTTTCTAAAATCTATTACACACCCTGTTGTTGTTTGATCTTGTCTTACTCTTCATAATCCCATTTGAGGTTTTCTTAGTAAAGATGGTGGAGTGGTTTGCCATTTCCAGGGGAGTGAGGCAAATAGAGGTTAAGTGACTTGCCTCCGTTCACACAGCTAGTAAGTGTGTAAGGCTGGATTTGAACTCAGGTGTTTTCTTGTTCCAGGCCCAGTACTCTATACGTTGAACCACCTAGCTGCTTCCAAGAATGTCTGGTAGGACATGATTGAGTCCCTTGATGTCATCTTCCAAGATTTAGGGACATACCTTCAAAATATCATGGTTTCTTCTTAATATCCCATTATGTGTTGTTTTCCATGGATTTAGCTGAACCTTTTAAAACAATCTATTTTACATTTTAAATTTTTTACTACTTCTTGCAGTAGTTGGTTCCATAAATTTACTGCCTGGTTTGTTGACCATATCCTTTTATTTTTCCTAAATTTCTCTCTCATGTTTCAAAGATTTGCCGTTCATTTCAGGTTTTTTGAACAAGTTTGTAGTTACTTTACTTATATTATTCATAATTTTTTAATGCTTAAATGGGTAGGTACCGAGTCATTTTAGTTCAGCCTCATATATCAGTACCATCATTCCCTTATTCATTTGTTTTTTATTTGCTTGTTCTAGCTTTCTTGAGATGCTGATATTAGATTGAAGTTTTATATAAGAAAAAGTCAATTTTTTCTGTTTTGTTTCTAATATCCTTTTGGAGAGGTAGTGTGCCACAGTAGATAGAAGGCCAGTGTTGGTGTCAAGAAAATCTGGGGTCAGTTTCTTCCTCTGAAACGAAATAGCTTTATGCAATCCCTCACCCTCTCAGAGCCCTTAGATGACTCACTAAAATGGTAAGTTAAGTGAAGGGAGTTTCCACATGTATTCCTTCCTATACAGATGAAATCACAGGTCCAGAAAAACCAAAACATTAAGTATTACCAAAAAAGTTTTTGTTTCCATCAGGATATAGATTTTACTGAACTTAATTTTAAGTTCTTTATTTTATTTTTGATAATTTAGGACTGTCATTTTAAGGTTTAAAGTTTCTTCTGCAATATTCCTGGACCACAGATGACCAGCAAGCCTTTTGAGAACTAGGACTCTCGTCTTTGTTAATCCTCAGATGGGCATTGTGTAGACCCTAGGCCAGTATGACGGTACTGTAGGGATTCCTCAAAGCTTGGTTAGAAGCTGTATGATATTTAAAGGAATTATCCATTCTGTATTCTGTGAAGTATGGAATTTATCTCAGGAGGAGAGAGGCATTTCTCTTTTTTACTTGTTATTTTGAAAAACCACCACAAGATACTTTTTAAAGGATCTAGTGGCATCTGTTTTTCCAGGATTTTGTTTCTCAGTCCAGAGAATATGAAAGTCTAGAAGTAGAGAAGTGATTTATTTATTTGTGCTATTTACACTGTGTGGTAAAGATGAAGTAGAATGCCCTGTTCATACGTTGTTCGATATTTAACACAAAGCTGGATGAGAACTTGAGGATCCAAAAGCATTTCAACAGGCGCTAGGATGATGGACCATATCTAGTCACATTATGTTTAATAGAGATATGTAGAGGTCTACATTTGAGTTTTAACAACTCAGGATGGTGGTGGCATGGCTAGATAGCAGTTCATGTGAAGAAGCTCTGGGGGTTTGAAGTGGATCACAAGCTCAGAAATGAGTCAGCTGTGGGACATGACCGTTAACAAACTTATTACTCTGATGGTATTGAATAGAGGCATTTCTTTGAACTATGAAGGAAGTGATAGTTCTGCCATACTCTGTCCTGGTCATTTCTGGGAGCCACATTTTAGGAAAGACTTGGAAAAGTAGAGTTTAGAAAAAGGAGGGTGACTGGTATTTGGTGGGAACTGGTGATAAGTGATTTAATCTGTGAGAATGAAACCTGGGCTCAGCTGAAAGGATTTTTTTCCCCCTACTTAGCCCCAGGGGTCAGAATTGGGATGAATGAGTAGATGTAGTTACCGAGAGGTATGTTTGGGCTTACTGTAAGGAAAACTTCCTGACATTTAGATCTGGTCAGAAGTGGAATGGGATGTTTTGGGCAGAGGTCAGTTTTACCTCAATGGAGATAATCAAGAAGAATCTGGAAGACCACCTTGTTAGCATAGTTGTAGGTGGGATTCCTGTTTAGGCACAGGTTGAACTAGATGAATTAGGAGAGTCCTTTCAGCTCTGAAATGTTGTGATTTTGCAGTTCATTACTCAGCATTTGTCCTGTCATTGTCATTTTCCTAAAAGACAGTTCTGACCATGTCATTTCTCTGTTCAGAGATCTCAAATAGTTTCCTGTTTCCTTTAGGGTAAAATTCATAATCCTTAGCCTGGCCACCTACTTTTCTAGTCCTTTTTTCATATTACTCTCCATTCCAGTCAGACTGACCTGCTAGTTGGTCTCCTTACACCACACTTCACCTCTCCTTTTTATGCTTTTTTTCTTTAAGAATTTTATTTGTAAACTGAACAAACACCAAGTGTGACTTGGAGACTTGCTCTTTATCCAGTAGTCTCACTGCTTTGCATACAGTAGATGCTTAAAAAACATGGAATTGAGTTGAATTGTTTCACCTATGTTTAGAACTGGACTCAACTTGACTATTCATTCATAAAAAGGCTATTTTAAGAAGCACCAAGCTACTTTAGTGCAGCATCTGCTGTCCCAGAGATGGATGCTCGCTCCAAAAGCCCTTTACCTCCCTTATTCAGGCTTTCCAGTGCAGTCGTCAGGCAGCTTCTCTCGGTAAACTTAACTTGACCACTTGGTTCTCTAGTTTGAAGACTTCTCTCTGAAATGATATAAGCATTTTAGGGGGGATGGGGCCCCTGTAGGCCATTGTGCTTTTCTCTTGCCTTTAGTGGTGAGTAGTGAGTATTTAAGCAGTTAGGTGGCACGGTGGACAGAACTCTCAGCTTAAAGTCACACAGACCTGAGTTAAAACCTGGCCTTAGACACTAGCTGTGTGACTCTAGTCAAGTCACTTAAACCCTGTTTGCCTCAGTTTCCTTGTCTGTAGAATGAGTTAGAGAAGGAGATGGCCAACCACTCCAGTATCTCTGCCAAGAAAACCCCGAATGGGGTCACGAAGGCTCGGATGCAACTGAACAACAACAAAAGCGATTGTTTGTCTGGACAAATAGGAATTGACATTCCCTTGTGGAATGTTGGCTTCCATTTAGTTGATTTAATCAGTGTATGGAATAGGTTTTTTGTTTTAGCTTTTTTTTTTTCCTAGGCAGGATTAGAAGACCTCCTCGGAGCAGAATAGGACATTTTTCAACAGAGCCAGATCATGAGATTTTATTTTATTTGTTTCATGAAATCATGGGAGGAAAAGATCTCAGAGTTAGGTTTTTGGTATATAAAAATAAAGTCTGCACCTCTGTTTCCTGACCTGGAGATCTGTGGTTATTCCAGGACCCTTACCTCCTGCTGGGTATTGGTATTCCTCTATCCTAATTTGTTCTGTTAGTCCTAACAATTTAAATTTTTTAGAATAGCATCCCCCATACACTGGTTTCTTAAAAAGATTTACAGTAATAGCTAGCTGGGAATGTCATTTAAGATTAAAGTGCCTGACCCAGTCTGCTTAAATATTCCATTTTGATAATAATGATTTTTGTTTAGAATTCTCTTTTGACAGAGTTCTTTTATAGATGGTATTATATTTGGTTTTTACAACAATTCAGTTCAGTTCAACAAATATTTATGAAGCAGCTGCTCCATGCATGACACTATGGTCAGCGCTGGGTTTGCACAAACAAAACAAAAGAACATTTGGAGGTAATTGGGTAGCAGATATTATTAAGGCTTTTGGCAACCTGATTCTTGTTGACTTCTCTAGCTCCTGGGCCCGTTGTCCTAGAGCTTTCTACTTGTCAGTGTCCACAGCTGCTGCTCCTGCTTTTGGAGTTGATGTGGGTGCTGGTTACTAGGAAAACCCCTTAGCAACTCTTGGCACATTGTTGAGGGAGTGTTAGAGTGTCCCCCTGCACGACCTTTTTAAAAAAAGATTAATTTGAAAACTTTTTTTTGAATGAGAGAACATAAAGTTTTTACTTTTGTGTTAAAAAGTTTTACCTTGCTACACACATTCTAAAATTGTCAGTTTTTGAGGCTAAACCATTTTTTTAAAGCCAGTAATAAAAAAAAATACACTTCTGTTTGAGTAGAAATTGTGTTTGGGAAAGTCATGTTACCTTTTATTTCATATGTGGATTTTTTAATTAAGCTAGTCAAGCCAAATTGCTTAACGTACATACACTATTTTGTGTGTTCTTTTAAAAAAAAGATTCCAGACCAGTTAATCTTGAAGAGCCTGATTGCATTACATTAATAATATATATTTTCATAGACTCTTTTGAGAAGCTCAGGAAGTTTTTGCTCGTGTTTAAAACCCTATGACCCTCTCAACAAATGTGTATGGTAGGTCAGAAATAATGTTATTCCTATTTTATAGATTTTTGGAAGTTAAGGCTCAGAGATATTAAATGACTGCTCCCTCTCCCCGCCCCCCCAAGCTGCTAGTTAGTGGCAGAGTCTGAGATAGACCCTAACTCTGAACTGAGGAATAAACAGTTAGCTCCTAAGTCTTCCCTATTTCCATCCTGGCTTTTCTGCTCTGGATGGGCCTGTCTTAATTGCCAGTCTTCCCGGGTACATGAGTCAGCAGTATTCTGGGGTGGGAGGGGTTCTTAGTAACTGATTGGGCAGCATCCTAGGGCAGATTATGAGGGGGGAGTGGTGGCCACATATGTCCTGTGTGACCTAGGGCAGTTCCTTGAGTCTCTTTGGATGTCAGCTTCCTCACATATAAAAAGGAAGAATTTGGACTTTGGTGATCTCTTGAGGTCCCTTCTGCATCTAAATCTGTGATTCTGTGAAGTCTGGACATAGAGTGGCAAGTGTTTTCAGCTCCACGATGTATATATACTTTGAAGCCCTTTGGTTGAAAATTGCTATGGGCTCTCAAGAGGACTGCTCGAAATTTTGTTTTCGCAAATAAATGTCCGGTTCTACTTCCACAAACGTCTTGTCTTGTGAGTTCTTTCTCCATTGAGTCTTTCATCCATCTGCCCCCTTCTCTCATGCACAAAACACTCATCAAGCTGTTCAGACCCTCTTTCCCCTAAGTGTAGTTGCCCCTGAATGTGGTCTGGCTGATGTCAGGCCCTTTCCTCTCCAGTTCTTTGTTTTGATGCAGCCAAAATAATCTTGCTAAAACCCAAGTCTTTACCATGCTCTCCCCCTAATCAGGAATCTTCAGTGCTTCCCTCTTCCCTCTAGGAAACAATATAAAGTCTAGTAGTTTAAAGCCATTCACAGTCTGACTCTGGCCAGACTCCTTCCTTCTATCAGCCAAAGTGGAGAGATGGAAGCTGCCTTCTTTCTCTTCATGCCCTGGTTGCTCTTCCCAGAATTCCCCAGTTGGAGACCTTTTCGGAAGCTGCGCGCCCAGCCCAGGAATTAACTCTCCTTCCTTACCCCAGACCTTTTGAGAATGTTTAGTTTCTTTCAAAGCTCAACTCAGCAGCAAGCTTCTGCGCTCCATTTCCAATAATTGTCAGTTTTGCCTTCCTCCTTCAGTTTTCTTGTATTTGTTTCTGTTCTTATGTTGTATCTCTTATTAGGATAGTAGACTTCTTGAGGAGAGGGCCCATTTTTTTCATTTGGCCTTTATCAATTGGTTCTTATCATGGTGTGTGCTCACTGAACCAATGTTTGAATTTACTCCTCAGCATCTAACATACTTCCTGGATTAAAGCAAGGCAGGTCACCCAGTGTTAAACTGTTGTAACCAAGTCAAGTCATAAAATACATCTGTATCCTTCAACACACCTTTCACTTGTGTAGATTAGGTCTTTTAAATGCCCCAGTACTCATTTCCATTATTCCTTGTTCCTCCTCCGGTTTAGTTTATGGTTTCCCTCCCTCTTTGGATCCTCTCACCTTAACTGAATGAATGTAGACTGGGTATTTTGTTGCCACCTCAGATATAGCTCGAGGTCTGGGGTGAGTTTAATTATATTCATTCCAATTTGATTTCCTACACCCTTTCTGGCTATCTCTCTTAAAATCAGAACCCCAGGCTAGTCTTTGTTTTTCTGTGCTATTATCAGATGGTTGTTCATGAGTTATACACAAGTGCAGCCTTTCATTGGCAAGGTCTGTGACCTCCAAATGTTTTAACAAGTCAGGTTTTCTCAGGTAATGTAGCTTATTCAGGTCATTGGTGAAATTTAAGTACACTTTGCTGGGACGCTGTTTTCCTTCCTCTCCCAGGTTTTTGCTGTTCAGTTTTCTCTAAATCTGTGACTTAGAACAATGCTGGAAGAAAATTCAGTTATTTGACTTTTCTCCTTTGACCAAATGTAGACGACTCCCAGCAGCTGCCAGGCTGTTGGTGCCAGCTTGACTGTAGCTCAGATGAATCTGTGCCCCTGCCCATAATGTGCCCGTCACATGGACTTGCCTTAAGAAACTTGAAAGGGAGAGAGGAGGAGATAATGTGTTTTGTAAATGAATGACCACAGGAGTTATATGCATAACATCTGCCTCTTAGTGTGTTCTTCTGATGGCAGGGGTGTTTAGCAGTTTGCAGTACAGGGTGTTCCTTTCGCATAGTGAAGTGCTTAAAGATAATGGAAAATTTCTGATAAGACTTCCTCTTTTAGAGAGATAGTAAGATGAAGCAGATGGCAGCAAGTGGTAAATCATGTTAAAAGAGTGCATCTTAGAATCAGAGACTGTTAGAACTAAAAGGGACCCTAGAGGTTGTGTGAGATGAAAGAGTTCAGAGTCTGAATCTAAGGTCAGAAAAGGTCTTTATTCTTTCTTATGAGAAAGGACTCTGCCCCTGTTGCCCACATGGCGGCAGGGAGAGAGCAACAGGTAGAAGCCAGTCCATGGTTATATATATAATCTTTTAATGCAGAAACCCAACCCCCCCAACTGGCCTTCACTCTTATTGGTAGGGGGGCTGACCCACAATCTAAGTGTGGGAGACAAAGGACCCAGAAACATGTGGGTATCCAATGAAAGCTTATTTGGCATATCTTGTGCTGAGTTGGCTCTGGGGGAGGGTCTTCATTGCTTTAAGCCCCAGATTGCTGGAAGGTCAGGTGACCTAAACTTAGGCCCAGTGAATACTGAAGCCATTCTAGATTTGATTTTTCAGAACGGGGAAACTTCACTATAAATTATTCCTCACAAGGTCAACTAGACCAAGGTGTTATGGACCCATTGGCAGTCTAGTGAAGCCTATGGGTCCTTTTTTTCAGAATCATATTTTTAAATGCATGCAGTAAAATATGTAGGATTACAAAGAAATCAACTGAAATACAATTATAAAAATATTTTTAAAAAAATCCATAGACCCTACGTTAAGAACCCCTGATCTAGTCCAACTCCCTCATTTTATAGGTGGGGAAACTGAGGTCCAGAGAGGAAGTGACCTGCCTTCTGAAAAAAATAAGTGGCAGAGCAAGAACCCTGGTTACTTAATTCATTATGTGCATTTTTAATGAATAATTTTTAAAGAAGACCATGAACATGCAATCCAGTTCAACAAGCATTTATTGAGGCAGTTGAGTAATATAGTGAGTATGCTGGACTTGGAGTCCCGAAGACCAGAGTTCAGTTTCTGCCTCTAACATTTACTACCTGTGTGACTTTGGACAAATCACTTCACCTCTTCCTGCCTCAGTTTCCACATTTGTAAAGTGGGGGTCATAATAGCACCTACCTTCCAGGGTTGTTGTGAAAATCAATTAAAATAATATGTAAAGCATTTTGCTAAGAACATGGTGTGCAGTAGATACATTTCTTTTCCTCTCAGCGCCGCCCCCCCCAACCCTTTGGCTAGGGTTAAATCTTTCCCCCTCCCCCTTGCCTTTGGGAAGGACATATAGGTACTACTCAACTATCAGTTATAGGTATAACTGTGGTATGTGTGAGGGAGTGGGGGTGAGGGTGTGAGTGGGAAGACACTCTTACTACTTGGCCACTGTGATTCCTGAGCTCCCACTGGTGTGCTTCCCACTTACTCAAAGTAGTCACAGTAACACCATTGACTATTGTTTAGTAATAAGTGTTTCTGACAACAGCAAAAATAATCATCATGTTTATTCAGTAGTAGGTAAAAGCAGTCAAAATTTAATATCCCATCCATACACTTGAGTCATATTCCCATTATTATACACACTTTATATGGGGGAGAGTGAGTACACACTGAAACGTGAGTGTGGAAATCCATGTGTCCAGGGCAGTTTTAGGCTTTAGACTACAGGCCTGGATGTCAAAAATCTCTTTTAGGAAATGGTCTGTACCTTATGTTATCTCTTTCCCTTCTGAGCCTCTCTGCTCTATAGCTAGATATCTAAAGCTATTTCTCTGCTACTCTTAGACCACTGAGGTAGTGTTAAATTCTGCTAAGCAGCAATATTTGTACTGTTTTGTTGAAACTGCAACCTTAAACCTGAGGACTGTTGATTTCAGTATTGAGCCATTTTAGGGACAAGCAGCTTCCCAAGTCTGCCCTTTGTACTAGGAGGAGGATTTTCCTCACAGGATAGAGAGTAGTAAAAGGCTACGCGATCAGACCCTCAAGGGGTTTCCCCTGTGATGATGAAGTTCTGTGGATGGCACAAAATAAAGGACAGTGAGCTGCTTCCTAGAATCAGTTTTTTTTTCTTTTAAAAAAAGTTTTAACATTTGTTTTGTTTTTTTTTAAATTTTGAGTTCCTAATCTCTCTTTCCCAGGCTCCATTGGGAAGGCAAGTAATATGATACCCATTGTACATGTGAAATCATGCAAAACATTTCCATATTTTGTGGTTTACTCGTTTTAGTCCTGTCTCACTCTTCATGACCCCTTTTGAGATTTTCTTGGCAAAGATACTGGAGTGGTTTGCCATTTCCTTCTCCAGCTGTCTTTACAGTTGAGGAAACTGAGGCTGAAATAGTTTAAGTGACTTGCCCAGGTTCACATAGCTAGTAAGTGCCTGAGGCTGGATTTCAGGTCTTCTTGACTTCAGGTGCAGCACTTATCCACTGTACCACCTAGCTGTCCCCTATTTCTGTATTAGCTATGTTAAAAAAAAGAAGAAAGAAAAATAAAGAAAGTAAAAAACCCCAACATACCAGAGTTCATCATTTCTCTCTCTGGAGGTAGATAGCATATTTCATCATGAATCTTTTGGAGTTGTCTTGGATCATTATATTGATTAGAATAGCTAAGTCTTTCATCATTGATAACCTTACAATATTGTTTTTAAGGTGTATGATGTTCTCTTGACTTTGCTCACTTCACTTTGCATCACTTCATGTAAGTCTTTCTAGGTTTTTCTGAAAGTATTCTGCTCATTTCTTACAGCACAATAATATTCCATCATA
The DNA here is from genome assembly GCA_028627135.1 of Pseudochirops cupreus. Lineage (NCBI taxonomy): Eukaryota > Metazoa > Chordata > Mammalia > Diprotodontia > Pseudocheiridae > Pseudochirops > Pseudochirops cupreus. The sequence continues at coordinate 303,594,461 of CM053582.1, forward strand.
ATCATATACCACAACATGTTTAACCATTTCCCAACTAATGGGCATCTCTGCAATTTCGAATTCTTTGCCACCACAAAGAGAGTTGCTATAAAGGTTTGCAGAAATAGGTCCCTTCCCTATTTCTCTGATATCTTTGAGATACGCCTCTAGTCAATTTCCGAAAGGTACAGCAGTCCCCTCCAATCAGAGAGCTCTCTGCCTGAGATGCAGAACTTGCCTATCAGTTTTACTTAGCTCAAGTGAGTTTCTGTATTCTGTCATCTGGGAGCAGCTTCTGACTTGGACTTCTCTTGCGTTTTCTCATACTAGCTTTTCATTCTTACATTTTTAAAAAATCTTCTTTCTCCTAAGTGTCTTAAGTTCTCATAGCATAGCATTCTCATGAGTAGTGATCTATCTCTAATTTATGTTGGAAAAACCCAAATGCCTGGCTACAACAGGTACAATATAAATTATATTTTTCCTGTAGCCTCCAAACAGTTCTGTGATTTAGAGTTTCTTAGTCATATCGTTAAAGACCCTGAAAAGTGTCATATATAAATGAGCTTATGGATTACATTGTGCTTAAATTATCCCATCCTTTGCTAGTATGTGTGCCTTTAAGCCTCTTCTAAATGGTATGTTTGAAAATTGTTTCATGTTGCCTTTTTTTAAAAATATGGATGTACTTTTTTCTGTCCTTTTCAGTAACTAAATTATTTACAAGCCAAAGAAGCATTAGTATGAACCTGACCTGTGATTTCATATAAATAATAATAAAATATAAAATAATAAAACACAGTCAGTGTCTCTCTAGTCTAAGGATCCTTACTATAGCAACACCCGCCCCCCCAACCCCAGTGTCGGAAGACCTCAGATGTGTAGAGCCAATGACTCCTTCCTGAGGCAGCCTTCTGTATCTTCTGATGACTCTAATTATTAGGAATTCTTATGTCAACCCTACCTAGATCTGTTTCTCTGCAACTTATACCCACAAGGTAGCTTTCCTCTCCTGGGCTACATATAGACTGTTATATAACAGACATACAATATAATAACCAAGTACCTCTTTTTAACTTCATTATTTCTATAAGTAGCACCACCATTCCTCCTGTCTCACCATGTCTGAAACATAAAACCAGTTACCAAGTTTGTTCCACCTTTTCTGTTCTCACTCCCAGGCTACTCACTTGTACTCTTGCAGTTGGATAATAACTCTAGAGTGGAAAGGCTCCTTAAAAGTCATTTAGTCCAAACCCTCATTTTACAGAGGGGGAAGCTGAGGCTCCAGGTGGTTAAGTTACTTGCCCAAGGTCACCCAGGTAGTAAGTTGCAGAATGTGGTTTTGAATTAAGGCAGAGCTTTTTCCCATTATATCATGATGTCTCTTTAGTCTCCCCAGTTTTCTGTTGCCAGACTTACAGCTTTAAACTCCTCTGATTGGCATGCAAGACCCTCTATAGTCTGCTGCTATCTTATTTCGGTCTTCTTTCAAATCTCTCTCCTCCATGAACTCTACCAGTTAGCCAGAATGGACTATTCTGACCCAGTCCCTCACATTTGATAACCTAACCCTTAATGAATTGAGGGCTCAAGGACTCATTGTAAGCTTGGTCTATTGAACCACTTGAAGGATACTCATTTAACCTTCCATCCTTTTCTCCAAAATTCTCGATAACCTATGATTGTCTGTTGCTATTTAGTATTTTTTTTAAATCTTTCTAACTTCAGAAATGTCAAAAGGTATCATTTGGGATCCATTCCATATGGCTGCTTGTTTATGCAGATTTCTGTTCATAAAAGTGCTAATGAAAATTAAATCGTAACCAGTCAGCTTCTTGCTTGATAATATCTTCTCTATTCACTCTTTTAGGCAGTGGTGCTACTGCTGTGGTCCAGGCTGCGCTATGCAAACCCCGTCAAGAGCGAGTAGCAATAAAACGCATCAACTTAGAAAAATGCCAGACGAGCATGGACGAGCTACTAGTAAGTAAACACGAGTGGAACAAATGATAGTTTGGTTTTTTTTACATTTATTTCCTGGATTGATAAAATGGATTGGGAGAGAGAGTAACAGCTTGGGTATATTCATTTTGAAGCATTTATTTCTTAAGGAACTAGTTACAAACTACCTCCCCTCAAATTTTTGATTAGTGTAGTGATGACACCTAACATTTATAATGTTTTAATTAAATTCAGTAAGCACTTGTTACATATAAAACATTGTGCTAGGTTGGGGAATGCAGAGGTCCCTTCCAATAAGGAATTTACAGTCTAATTGAGTACATCACTTAGAGCCCAGGGTAGATAGATTAGTAGGTCATAAACAGGTAGAGGTGGGTAAGGATATACTTTCCATAATGTTTGAAAGATGGAGGATAATAACAAAGAGGCAAGACAGGAGAAGGACAAATGTCCAAATTTCTAAAGAGGGAGAAGAAAGTAGAGGCTGTATACTATTGGTCAGTGAACTTTTCCTGAGCTTTCCTTGAAAAATCCTAGAACCACTGAAAGGTCTTTAGTGGAATGCCCCAGGGATCTTGGTCCTTGTCCTTATGCTCTTTCGCGTTTTAATCATTGACTTGAATAAAGACTTAAAATAGCATGCTTATCAGACCTGCTGTTGACACAAAATTAGGAAGTATAGATGCCCTATTGGATACTACAATTCAAATCAAGAAGGATCTTTACACTAGAACATTGGGCTGAATCTCAGATATTTTTTTGTTTAGACCTGCAATTTCAGTGAAATTTATGAATCTTAATAGAGGTAAGAATACACGTGGGTCCAAAAAATCATCTTTTCAACTTACAGATAGTGAGGACATGAGAGATAGCAGTTCGTGAGAAAAAGGTTAAAGGGTCTTAGTGGACTACAAGCTCAGAATGGGTCAGCAAAGTGATATGAAAGTTAAAAAAGTTCATGTGATGTTAGGCTGCGTTGAGAGGTACAATTGTGCCTCTCTTACAGGACAAGTCCTTAGGCATGATGCATCCTGAGTGCTGTGCTCAGTTCTGGGCACAGCCTTTTAGAAGGATGTGAATGAGTTGGAGAGTTTCCAGAGGAGAGTGGTCAAGGTGATGGAAAGACTGGATAGGGTCATATGAAGTTCATCTCAGTAACCAGGGATGCTTTGCTTAGAGAAGAGAAGACTGGATGGGAGTGGCATGCATGTGCACACACACACACGTACACATGGACACACAAACACCTACATACACATACATGTATATAATAACTGTATTTTAAGCATCTGAGCGGCTGTCATATTAAGGAGATATTAAACTTGTTTTACCTGGCCCCAGAGACAGAATTAAGAGTAATAAAAGTTGCAGAGAGGAAGATTTAGGCTTGAAATAAGAAAGAAAATCTTTTAGAGTTAGAGTTCATTGTAAATTGAATGAGTTGTCTTTGTTCCACTTAGCAATTCCTGACTGAATGACCACCTATCAGAGATGTTGGAAGTGTAACTATAGGCTCACTGGGCCTAGGGAGCCTGTGTTGCTCACTCTTTCTCGCTGAGGAACCCTTTTCTTTGAGATCACATGGTTACCAGGTTCAGTTCTAGGGAAGTTTAGGCCCTAAAGGGTGGGGCCAGGCTCTTTCTGGAACTTTGCGTATTTTTATGCTCCCACTCCAGAGTCTCATAGAAAAATCATTAGGTTTTATTCTTGTCTAGGGTCTCCCTAAAAGTTAGAAAGTCGCTCAAAGTACAACGTAACATAGATCAAGTACAGCACAGCTGTTTGTTTCTTTGACTAAGAAAAAAATGCTAAAAATATGAAAGGCTCAAAAGCTTTCATTGAAAAAAGACATAACACATGATGGTATAGCCTATTTTACTCTTCTGGAAGCTTGATACTTAAAACATGGGAAATTAGTATGATTGTGGTATAAATATTTCACCTTTACTATGCCTCTGCACTGTCTACTTGACTCCCTCAACGCTCATGTCCTCTAGCAGGGTGGGCCGGGCTTTGGCCTTGTGTTTCTGTGTGTGGTCATCTTGTCTGAGAAAAGTCTTCTGTAGCGCAGCCAGCACCAGTTGAGGGACCAAGTTCTTGATCTTGTGAACTAATGAAGTCGTCTCCTAGGCTGGAAATGTCTTTCTTATAATCTCTAAAGTCGTATTCTTGGAAAGAAACACAAAGCAGAAGAGGCAACCATGGCCTTGAAAACCCAACCTAGGCTTACTTAGATGACTATATATATTGCTCTTAATGGCACACTGTATGTGCTGTGGAAGAGGGGCCTCTTCCCTTACCATGGGAAACCCCAGAGATTGAGTTCTATCATACTCATTCTAGAGAGAGGGAGAGGTCTATTCTTTTAGAGTCTACTGAGTGGGTATTTCCTCCTAAATCAGTGTCTGGTCTTCTTTGATGAATTCTCTTCCCCCTTTCTGCTGACACATGGACAAAAGGATAGCTGTATCATACACCTAGTCTTTAGCACTGAGCCAGCACATATATGCCTGAGGTGACCAGGGGGCTCCATGCATGTTTCTATGTACACTCCATTGAGGTGTGTTCCAGTCAGAACAGATTAGGGGAGCTCTTGATTGTCATTATTGCACACATAAAGAACTGGTCCCTGTTTAGTTACTAGTTTGACTAAATAGCCTCTGAGATCCCTTCCAATTCTATGATTCCAAGCACAGAAGATGAATTGATAATATTTCTAGGCAAGGGTGGGATGAATTTGGTAAATAGTGAGCATCTAGTATGGCAGGAAGGTAGAGTATTTGGATGATAAGCTTGAAATGGTATAGGTTAGATCTCTCATAAATTAGGATGTCTAGACCTTAACTTAAGTCCACAGAGCCTTTTACAAGACTTCTCTCTGACTAGAGGGTCTTGAGTGCTAATTCAGTTTAGTATACCTTTATTCTCAGACTAAGACATCTGAATTTTATTAGGCAATGGGAAGTCATTTAAAAGTTTTTTTTTTAAATGGGAGTGACACGATTAGAACTATTTATTAATTGGATTAATGTAGCAGAATTATGTAGGATGAATTGGAGGAAGGAGGCCAACAGAGGCAGGGAGACTAGCCAGAAATTTACTATAGCTATTCTTATCAGAGAGGTTATTGGGGCCTGATCTATGGTAGTGGTAGCTATAGAAAGGAGACATTGTATTGGAGAGATAATTTATAGATACTTATCAATAGGACGTGATTGTTTTTAGGTATGGATTAAACTAGTTGGCCAATGTGATTATTTCTACCCTCTGAAATTCTGTGATTTTTTTTCAGACTTGGCAGCTATTTGGATGAAGGGTATTAAGGAGAGGTAATAGAAATAGGAAAGTTAGGAGAAACAGCATGTGTTCTGAGAAAAAGAGAGTGAATTTGTGGTATCAGTAGGACTTCTAGGTACAAATACCTAGCAGAAAATTGGAAACTGGGGTCTACAGCTCAAAGAAGTCAAGGCTTAAGGTATACATTTGTCATTCATGTGTATTGAGATGATTGTTAAGTCACTAAGAATAGATTCTAAAGGAAGAGGGTAAAAAGAAAGAAGAGAAAAGTCCCGAGGACAGATATTACAGATGCTTTCATGTACCTGACTTGTTTCTTAGAATCACCTTGTGTGAGATGGGCAGGGAGTGGTCTCTGTCTTAGAAATTAAGACACTTGAGACGCAGAAATGTCATGTTACTTAAGGTCACGTGGATAGTAAGAGGTAGAATCAGGACTTGAACCTAGAATTTTGGATTCTCTATCCACAAGCTTGGCTCACAAGACTTAGGAGTCATTGTGTGTTTGTAGTTAGTGTGGAGCTTGGATGTGGCTACTAAGAGGGAGCTCATTTTTCCTATAGGCGGTCCTGTGCTTCCTGTGTAAATAAAGTTCTTTATGTAACGATTGGAGCTCCTCTGTGTGGGTGTGCAAGCACTGTTAAGCGGATGGTGCTGTTTTTGCATTTTCGTTGTATTCCTGGTGTTCACCCTAGGGCCTGCACATAGCTAGTATTTCGTAAATGCTTGCTGGTTGATGGATTGATGGACTGATGGAACAATTGATTGTCCTGAAATGAGTCAGTATTAAATAAACGGCTTGGCTCCTGGTTATAAGTTGTCCAGCAAGCTGGGAAGAGTTTGAGAATTTAATCTCATAAATATAGTTATCTTTGTGCCTGCCAATTTCCTTTTTTCTCCTTTCTGGCCATTTATATGAGAATGCTGGAAAACTGCAGGGGAGGAGTTAACTGATTGGTTACTAAAACAGTAATCCCAGGGCAAATATTAGTCTAGCAGCTCCAAACAAGTTAGAAAGTATAATGCCATTTGGCTCCCAATGAAGAAGTCTTTTGTTATATTCTGTACTGGGAATGAAATGTCATTAACAAGAGCTTTTTGTCTCCATTCAGAATATAGCTTTTATTTCAGGTTTAATTACAGTGTGCTATAGTTTAAATTGAGTTCAGGCATAAAGCTGTAGTTTTCCAGATCTGCTTGGTCTTGTAATTTAAATTAGGCAGCATAATGCATGGATTTTGTTGGGATAGAAACAACAGATTGCTTGGTTACAACCCAGATTAAGGAGAAAGGGTTTCCATAATCCAGTGTTAATTTTTAATTTGCATATGCTTCAAACTGCCTTCAAAACATCACCTTTCATGTAGCTGCCAGGCTCATATACTTATTCACACTATTGAATTATACTGAGTGTCCTTTGTTTTCTGCTGGTTATAAGCATGATGGCCAGTGCTCAGTGTAGATGAAATAATTCTCTTTTTATTTCTTCTAGTTTTCAAAGTCACTTTACCTGGTAGGGAAATTTTTTGGAATATTTTAAAGTAATTTATTATTAGTTAATGTTTTTGTAAGTGATGGCTCTATTTTTTAACATCGTCATAAATCATAAATCATCACATTTGAGTCTGCGTACTTTTTCAACGGATCAGATTTAGCTCGATGGAACTTTAGAGGTCATTCAGTCCAGTCTTCTCATTTTCCACATTAGGAAAATGAAGCTCCAGGGACTTGTCCAATGTCACAGATGTACTAAGTAGCAGAGCAGGGACTGAAATCCAGGTTCTCTGCCTATAAATCCAGTCCTCATTCCACTGTTGCCTCAGGCTTTAATTGCCTTGTGTTCCTGGTGTAAGGGGTGACAGGTCAAGCTCTCCCTCATTCTTATAGAAGGCACTTTTGGTGCTTGTACCTGAAAGTGTTGGGGTGAGTTCCCAGGGCGTGGAAAACTCTGTATTTTTTCCTGTAACTTCAGTTTCTGGACTGTGACTGTCTTTTTGTTTCCTCTTAATTCAATTCAGTCAGCCTTTATTAAGTCACTACTACATGGAAGACACTTTACTCTCCTAAAGCTTGTTATCATTGCTAGTTTCCCTCTTGTGTCTTTGACTGGGTAATAGTAGTGCTGGTATAGGATATGGGCCTAATCAATCAACCAGATATAATTTACTATGAGCATACTAATGGTACAAAGATAAAAGACAAAAATGAAACAGGTAAGGTTTTTTTTTAAGGGGGTAGGGCAGTAGCAGCCAGGGGGATCAGGACAGGCTTCATGGACAAGGTGGTCAAGCTGAATGAAAGAGACTAGGAGTTCTGAGAGGTAGGGGGTGAGGAGGGAGGGCATTCCAGGTCTGGGGATAGCTAGTGCAAAGTTGTGAGGAGCAGGAGGAAGAAGGCTAGTGTGAATGAACCTCAGAATATGGGAAAGACAAGAATACACTAAGGAGGGTTACAAAGGAGAATGTGCCCTCCCTTTTTATTTATTCTAGCAGGAAATATAGGGGAAGACTATACTTGTAGGGGCCCTATCTGATAAGGGCCTATGTTTCCCTCCAATGGGAGCTCTTTGTTACTTGGGAGTGAGAAGGCTTTAAGATTTGTAAATTTTCTGGATTCTTACTGTTTTTTTAAAAGATGTTTTATCTTTGTTGTGATTACATCACCATCATATTGAGGGGCGAAAAAAACCCCTCACCTCCGTAGGTTGAACCCTCCCTTTTGAGGGAGCTCAAATTTCAGATGGATGTACTGGTCCATATTGCATGATGTGCACAGCAGCTTTTCCTACCAATCCTTCACCTCTCTCATGAGGAAGGTTTTTTTAAATCAATTTTTTGAATTTTTCATTAGCAACATAATTTTGTTCCCGCATCATATAGTATGAGGAGCATAATATATGTTGTGTTTTATTCAAATCTGGAAATTTTTTTTTAAATTTTGGAACAATGATAGGAGCTTATAATCAGTCAGTCAGCCAGCAAGTATTTATTAAAGGCCTACTATGTGCCAAGCACTAGGAATACAGCTAGAAAGAACCAATCTCTGCCCTAACTTAACTTCTGTTGTAATGGGAGAGGCAACAAATCTGTATCTAAGTATACACAGTACAAATATAAAGTTAATAAATACAGAGTTATTCAATATAAGGTAGTTGGAGAGGGAAGGTATTAGTAGTTGGGAGATCAGAAAAAAGGCTTCCTACCTAAAAAGGTGTTTGCATTGCATTTTAAAGGAAGTGAGGGACTTTGTCAGTTGGAGGTAAGGATGTTCATTCCAGGCATCAAGGATAATCAGGACAAAGTCTTAGAGATGGAAGATGGAGTGTGAGGGTATGAGAGAAGGCTGATTTGAAGGGAGGCAGGTCGGCAGGGTATGGGAGGGGGAATAATATCCAGTGAGGCTAGAAAGGTAGATTGGGGCTTGGATGATAAACAGAGGAATGTATCTTCAATCTGGAGTTGGTTGAGTTAGGAAGTCACTCAGTAAGAACTGCATTTAAGGAAAATACTGTGCCAGCAGTGACGGGGGGTGGACTGGAGTAGGATAAGACTTGAGGCTGGGACACCACTTAGGAATCAAGAGGTGATGAGGACCTGAAATAATAGGGTAGCTATTCAAGTGGAGAAAAGGGGTCAGATGAGAAGGATGTTACCGAAGTAGGAATGGCATGATTTGTTTACTGATTGGACATTTGGGGGGAGGAGGAGTAAGGGGTTGAGGATGGCACCATATTATTGATCTGAAAAATTAGAAGGATGGTCATGCTTTTGATAGAAATTGGGAAGTTTGAAGGAGAGGAGGATTGAGAGGGAAAGATAATGAGTTCAGTTTTAGATGAATTAAGTTTTAGATGTTTCTGGAGTGTCCAGTTGGAAAATATCTAATTAGGCAGTTGGTGATGGGGGACTGACTTCATGAGAAATACTGGGATTGGATATCTTGATGTGAGTCATGAATAGAAATGGTAGTTAAACCCGTGAGATCAGACAAAGTTATTACCAAGACAGATTTTAGAGGGAAAAGAGAAGGGATCTAGGACAGATCTTTTTTTTTTTAATTTTAGTTTTATTTTAAAAAATTGATTTATTTACTTTTAGTTTACACGATTCAGTTCTGCAGTCCCTTGAGTTTCAAATTTTCTCTCCTCCTTCTTCTCCTCCCCCCCACTCCTCACATGGCAGCATACAATCAAGTATAGGATGTGCAAATACTTTCACATTGGACATTAGTCTGGTTGTATATATAGAAGGGTTGTAACCAATGGAGTGAACAGTAGAAAGGAAGAAAGAAAACCCAACGTGGAAAAGAACGCTAGCATGTAGATTGCTCTAGGACAGATCTTCGGAGTAGCCACAGTTAGGTGGTGTTATATGTGGAGGATAGGAGATCAGAGGAGACTGAGAAGAAGAGTAAAGTGCCATGTGACCAGGAGGAGGGAAGGGCAGTCAGTCCGTAGCGTCAAAAGTATAAACATTCTATAACCTATAAATATTTTATATTTAACCTTTTCAACAGGAAAATGAATTATTATTTGACTTTCATAAAGGGACTGAATGAACTTAGGCCTAGGACATCTTTCGTATTAAAAAAAAAAAGCTGTAGAATTTAAACTATAGTGTATTTCAAGAGATACAGATCCAAAGACTTGAGAAACTTGCCCAAGGAAACTCAGGTAGCAAATAAAAGACGTGGAATTCCACTTCGTTGGTCAAACCCAGATTTTTTTTTTTAACATCATGCCAGGTTGCCTGCTTTTTAAGTTGTGATACTGCAGTTGCCTGCAGTTTAATTATCTCTCTGGATTCAGGTTTTGACAGTGTTTAAACATTCGGTATCTTAGTAATCCCTTCATTCCCCGTATGTGTATTATATGCAGGATTAATACATGGATTTTTTCTTTCCAGGTCAGTGCACTAGATCCTTTTGCAAACTGTGGCATGTGTTAACTAGAAGCCATTGTTCTTATAAGGAACAATGGTAGCTGGAGTCCCAGACTACTGAGGGTGTTATGTCATGGGAGGACCATTTACGCTGATGTTAACCTTTTGCTCACTCCTTGCCTGATTTGAGCTGTGTAGCATAGATAGCTTCCTTCAGTTGAGTTTTTCTTTTCTTTTCTTTTTTTAAAGTGAATATTATAATAGATCAGTGACTGTTGCTGAGGAAACTTTATATAGAATCTTTGAATGCAGGTTTTTTTTTTTTAACTATAGCAGAAATAGTCTGTGATTACCTAGAAGAGTTGAGATTAGTGTTGATCAATAGAAAAATTATGGTTATTTTCTTAATAGTAATACCTCAGAGAGGATTTCTCTAACTTGAAAAAAAGTTTTAAGTCATAAACTCAGAGTTTGATTGCTTTTTATTTTAAAGCTTTTGCCTAGGAAGGAGAAATTTAGTTATTTAATCTATTTTGTTCTAGAAAGTCATGGTGTTTGAGGGAAATAACTCATTTATTTGGTTTTAAGTCAGCTTTTCTTGATTCCCCCTGCTCACGCCCTCTTGCCCCCACTGTGATTTTAATATACCTCTCTCTTACACTGAGAGGGTATTTGAAATGGGAACCTGGTAACCAAACTCAAAATAAGAGACTTTGAGCTAAGCAGCTTTTTGGAAAGAGGTGAAGAAATAAAAGGTGTCAACAGATGCTAACATTAGCAGAAGTTGACACTTAAGGGAAAATACTTTAAAAGTTTGAAACAAGAGTAAATGCCAGTTTTCTTTAGAATTAAGGGAGAGAAAGAGATGGAAATGGGAAATGGATTAGATGACATCACTGGTGCTAAATAACCTAAGTAAACTTGAATGAAGCTCACCAGATTAAAGAGGGATTTGCAATACTTTATTATTAGTTATTATTATTCCTACTGTTACCTGAAGGAGTGCGCTGTAAGTAAGAATAAGAAGGAAGAAGAAGGTAGAAACAGGAGGGTTGAATATATAGAGAGGCAAGGTTTTTACCATAGTGAAATTATGCTTTTCCATAAGTGTTTATGCATTTGATGCCATGAGTCAGCTGAAAACTTTTAAGCATATGTATTTTTTGTGCCACAGAAATAACATTTAATTCATCTCAATGAATGTATTCTTTTGGGGAGGAAGTAGTAGCTAGAATGCTGGAGTGCTAGACATGGGAGGCAAGAAGAGTTGCGTTCAGATCCTACCTCTGACACTTAAGTGGCAGTGTAGTGACTTGGGCAACCCAGGTAAGCATCAGTTTTTTCATCTGTAAAATAGGGATATTAGTAACCACTTCTTAGGGTTGCTGTGCCCCTCAAATGAGATGATAGATTTAAAGCACTTTGCAGACTTTAAAATGCAATACAATTTTCATTATTATTTAATGTTCATTTTTTTCTCTGCCCTCCAAGCTTTGAATAAATGTGAAAACACAGGTGTGCTATAATTTCTGGCCATATTGTATAACTTCTTAATGTATTTTTTGTGGCTAACCTTTTAAAGGGAGGTAATTATATAGCTTCTGGAGGATTATTCATAAAGGATTTGTGTAACGAATGCATTAATAAACGCAGAACGATCTATCTAGATCAAGGAACAATCATCACATTTAGAGGTGATTTGCAGTGGCATGGGGTTGTTAGAAAATAGACAAACTGACAACTTTTGTCATTAGCACCTTCTCATCTCCTTTTTTCTAGCTCTCCTTATAAACAAGGTAGCTTATATCTCCTTTCTAAGTGATAATTAGGAAATGAAATCAGAATGAGTAGGTCATTTTTAGATTGAAGTGATTCACGATAATGAGTTAATGACTATTAAGCATACTTGACCCTCTCAGGGAATATTTACATTTAAAAATGTCTATTAATCCAAATTAATCTTTAATTGCAGTACTGTGTATTGGAGAAATGTTTGAACTTGGTTGCTTTTCCAGGGATCTTTATCAAATCTAGGTCTCTCATTACTTAACTATCCTAATATCAGAATAGAGCCCAGTAACTTAGTATCTCATTTTTGAAAGACTCCATTATACCTGATTTTTAGATAGTTCCCAACGATGATAATTTGGATGTGTTTTCTCTCCCTCTCTGTTTCTGTCTCCGTCTCTCTCCTTAGTTGTATTGTGAGACTACATCAGACTAAATGATTCCTTCAGTAATATTCTCTTTGAAAATGGTACCAAAGGCACTTGGAGTATCATGGTGTTCTCTGTGTTGGTGTAAACTCCACACATCTCTGGCATCTGTTTATAAGCCGTTCTGTTACCCTGAATTTTATCTACACCCCTTTTGAAGCTGTATATACCTTCAACTTGCACCATCCTGAATCAGCCAGTATTTTATAAAGTCCCTGTTGTATATCAGCTAGTATACCAGCTGCTGGAGAGATAGGAAAGCAAAAATGACCAGTTCTGCCCTTTCGGACCTTGCCATTTCCACGCTTCAGTGTGTGCCTTCTCTTTTATCCTGAAATTTAGGGAACAGATTTTCTTTGCTCACATTTTAACTTCAGATGTAGTAGAACGTTAAATTTAAATTTGAGAAGATGTGGTTTGAAAGAAACACTTCATAACTATGTAATGTCATTTGATAGCTCTCGGCCTCAGTTTTCTCATCTTTAAAATGGGGACAGTAATAGTTTTAACACTTAACCCATAAGACTCTAGTGAGATAATTAAGTAAAGTGCTTTGCAAGCCTTATGGTGTTATATAAATGTCAGCTCTTCTTGGTGATTTCATGGCCTTTAATTATTCCCTCTCAGCCTTTCATTTTCTAGGCTCAGAAATCTGATCCTTTGTAGTCCACTCTCATGTGCCATGCCACATCCTTATCTTTGTTACCCAGTAATTGTAAATCTGTTTCTTTTCTGCTATCATGAATAGTCAAATATCACAGGAGCCACCAGGACTGAGATACTGTTGGGAATGAAGGAATTATGCTTTAGTAATGTGAAATCCTGGCCCTTTGGCCAAGGAGAACTCTTTTCTCCCTACCTTTTGCACTGAAAGGATAAGTAATTGATTTCATCGTGAAGCAACCTTTAAGTTCAGCTTGGATTTTAATGTGTATTGCCTCTGGGAACTTAGAAAAAGTAGGCATAGATTATGTCTGTGTGCCCACTGAGGTCTGCAGCATGTAGTAATCCAGCGAACACTGATTAGGAGTCAGGAGACCTCACTTCTTTGAGGCTTTGCTGCAGACTGACTGGGCGACCTTTAAAGTCATCTAACTGGGATTCTGCTTAATTTAATATGAGTAACCCTTGAAAGTTAGTATGGCTAAGTGGATAGAGAGCTAGCCTTACAGTCAGGAAGCCTTGGGTTTAAGTCTCATCTTGGCTGCATACAGTGTCTGTGACCTTGGGCAAATCTCTTAACATCTCAAGTTTCCCAAGCAGACCTCTAGGACCATAAGTTGCAGGACAGGTGCCAGTCTACACTGGGAGACAAAGTTCCTGCCTTTGATCTTCTTGCATTGAAGGGTCTCTCCAGTCCAAAAAAACACCCAAACACCAAACATCAAAATTTTACATAATAGAACACTTAGTAGACAGCAGTATTGACTGGAAAGTGGTTTTTCATGGCAAGAATTCTGTTTTCTTATTGACCTTCATCATAAGGTCATAAATCCCAGTGGTTTGCTAACAGTTTTTCTGTTCTGCTAAGGTAATAAGACATGCTTAATTCATTAGAACTTTAAAAATATCACACTTTTTTTTTAGTACTTTGAGTTATCTTTGATTTCATTAGTCTGGGTATTCCCTTTACCAAAGCAGATGATAAGAAGTTAGTAGGTGTTCTTTGAGAGTTGCTAAGTGTGAAAAATTTATCCCTCTTTCCAGAACCAGCCCGTCAAAGGACCTTTTCATACTTAGCTGTACTGTTGAATTGCAGATATACTACCTGCTTATTGGGATCATAAATTTACTCTTAAATTAAGTTGCACATTAATGACAAACAAACTCTGATAAAATCTCACCCATCATTCACAAAATATTGCCAGTAGTCATGGTGTGAAAGTATTTCTGGGTTCTAGAAAATCCTTTCAGTAGAGGAGAAGTGTGGTGTGAGAGAAAGTGTTTATAGGAGATACAACGAGGGAACTGGAGTCAGGAAGACTTGAGTTCAAATCCCACCTTTGTCCAAGACTCAGAGCTTTAATATAGAAGAATTGAATCATATGTGTATTGATATCCTCACAGTAAATGAAAGGAGAAATAAAGAATGGTAACCAAATGGAAGGATAGCTTCTGAGTTCTCCTTAAATGAATAATGAAATGACACTGGAGGAGGTGGCTTTATTTTGTGTCCCAAAGCAATAAGAAGCATCATTTTAATGGGGCAGTTGGTCATCTCATCTCTTTTTTATAATGCTTATAATAATAAGCATAAGCATTATGATCACCATGAAAATAAGTGGAACTTTTGTGGACCACCATTTGTAGAGAGGGAGAAGAAGTAACAAAATTCTGTGGAGAATTGGATGAGATTCTCCAAAGCAACACTTGGTGACTTCTTTGTGAACAGATGTACCAGCTCCCATTTCCGTGCTACACTGAAGTATACAAAGTGCCTTCCTTACAACAACCTGAGAAGTAGGTAGTACAAAGTGGACACGAGGAAGGACGGCCATAAGAAAATGGAACCAAGTATTAATAAGACAGGAAAACAATCCAAGGCTTGCTGAGGCTTGCAGATTGTTTCTAAGTTTCATGTCTGTATATATCATGAATACTTTAGTCAAGAAAAGAGTCAGAAGTGCTTAACATAGTGAGTAAGGAATATTAGAAAAACCAAAATACTTCTTTATGATAACATTTCTCCCCTAAACCCAAATACATTTGACTTGGAAGAGCAAAATATAGTCATAAAGCCTCTGCTCCAACAAAGTATATAGACTGTGCATACATCGTTATCATGCAAGGTTGCTTTGACAGATTCAACTACAGAAATAACTTAATTTGGAATCATGTCTTTACCTTGTCTCTACACCAATAATACCTACATTCATGTTCTGCCTTTGACATGTGCTAAATGTGTCTCCCTGGATAAGTAATTTTCAGGGCTCTAAGGAATTTTCCAAGACTCTAAGTGCAATATGTAGTCTTCATCCACTTGGAAATGGACCTGTGATTGCATTGATCTAGGGAGCTCCAGGTTAAGGAACTCATTGCTGATGCACATAGACACTTTCTTTGTAGTAAGTTATAGTCTTAGAGATTGAAGAGATTAAACTGATATGCCAGCTGAGTAACCTTCTGGGCACTGCCTGCCAATTGCTTTGGCTAGATCGGTGGCACTGCCAGCAGTTGTGTGTTGAGGACCTCTGAGAAAGTGCAGCTCTTTTGAGTGGGCACTTGAGTGTCTTAAGACGCTTACAGATCCTGTATTTAGGCCTTTAGATTACTCTAACAGCCTCCAAAGTGCTATTATCTCTGTATCATTCTCCCCTCCAATACATCTTGTGCAGCATTGTCTTAAAGCATTGCTTTGATTGGATCATTTCCCTGGTAAGGAAATTGTCTGTTGCTCCTTTTTAGGATTGTCTAAAGAATCTACAAGTTCTTACTCTATAGGTTGGCTATTTAAGGTCCTCTGTAATTTGGTCTGGTCTACCTTTGTAGGCTAATTTTGAATTTCTTATAAATTGAGCCTTTCAAGTATTGACGATTCTATTTACTTACTGCCCTGCTAACACAACTTGTACTTCCTCCCTCAGGGTTTTATTTACATCTCACCTCCCTCCTGGAATTTTTTTTTCTTTTCCTCTTACAAGTGCTATCTGTAATTAAAGACTCAATACAACTCCTCCCTGATCACTGAAGCCTGAACTGACCTAGCTCACATCTCAGCACCTATAACTTATTGCCTGGCATTTCTTTACTTGGAAATCAATCATGCTTTTTTTTTTTTTGTGATAATGTTATTGCCCCTAAATGTCATTTATATCTTATGTGATTTTTAAAGCTTTTGTGTTTTGCATTTTTTTTCCTCTGCAAGATTGTAAATTTCTTGGTGGTAAGTTGTGGGCAGGTCACTTAAAACTCTTCAGTACTCCAGGTACTTCTGTAAGTTGTAAAGAAGGTGCTAACCTACATTGGTGGAGGGCAGTTCCTCACCTAGGAATTCACTATAACATTGAAATCTTAGGTCTAGTCCTTGTCCTTAAAAATTAAAAAAAAAAAGTAGAAATCTTTATAGCTTTCTTAGGTTTTCCTTGTATTTCTATCCCCAACCCTTACATCCCTGGCACATAGAAAACACTTAGTAAACACTCGTTGCCTTGCCTTGTCCTGCCCTGTCCCAACCCTTACATGATAGTCAGTGTCACATTTCTTTACATCTGTAGACTTTCCACACAATTATGTCAAATTATATCTTTCACTGGGTTAACTTGTAACTCTTGTATTACCCTTATCACTTGACACTACCTTATAAAGTGGTTTTATGGTTTTTGGAAGCTGGCATCCTTAGATCAGTTGAGAACTGCCTTCCTTCATAGCAGGGCTGTTTTTTTCTACTCCTATTTTTCTTCTTTTCATAGTGCTCTTCTGTTGGTTAACTTTTTCCCCTTTTGTCTTTCTCTCACTTGTTCCCCTCTTCCCTTCCTTTTTGGTGGAGTAGCAAGGCCATTTTGGGGTTTCTTTTTTTAGAGACTAAAACTAGAGTGATTTTTCTGGGCATAGTAGATATTTTTTTCAAGTCACCCAGGGATAAAACTTGTTACTGGCTTTTGATTTATCCTGCTTGGTTAATTACAGCATCCATGAGCCCAGGGCAGCCCCTCTAGTCTAAAGTTTTTCTTTTGTTTTTAAATTTAGCTTTGAAAACAAAAACACAAAACCCTTTTCCTAGGGACTATTGGTGTCTTTGGCATTGTTTTCTTAAGTAGGAAAAAAAATATTGAAGCACTTCGTTCCTTCT
>CM053582.1:303611686-303637184 GCA_028627135.1 Pseudochirops cupreus
GGAGTCCCAGAAGTCAAGTAAAGTATCTGGAGAGGCAGTCATTACTAATGAGGGGAACAGGGCACACGTTTTGGAGATGAAAGGGTTAACTCTTCTAAGACATTTTCTCTGGTCCAGGAGTCCAGGTGCCTGGCCTATTAATTTGAATGTACTTTCTGTCTTTTATTTATCTGTGTACATGTTATAATCCTTTCCACCAGCTTCTTGAGGGTAGCGGCTATTTTCCTTCCTTCCTTCCTTCCTTCCTTCCTTCCTTACTTACTTCCTTCTCTTTTCTTCCTTCCTTCCTTCCTTCTCTTTTCTTCCTTCCTTCCTTCTCTTTTCTTCCTTCCTTCCTTCTCTTTTCTTCCTTCCTTCTCTTTTCTTCCTTCCTTCCTTCTCTTTTCTTCCTTCCTTCTCTTTTCTTCCTTCCTTCCTTCTCTTTTCTTCTTTCCTTTCTTCCTTCCTTCTCTTTCCTTCCTTCCTTCCTTCCTTCCTTCCTTCCTTCTCTTTTCTTCCTTCCTTCCTTCTTTTTTTCCTTCCTAAATTGACTTAATAACAATCACACCAACAGCATATCTCACATTTTTGCCAACCCTCTTCCTCATGTTGCTGGCCTTTTATGTGTCTTTCATACAGTGAGACACTTGAACTTAAATTTGAGAATGATGTTGTTTGTAGCTTACTCTAAACTGTTTTTTATGCAGATAGCAATAGTACATAAGGATTAGAGGACATAATGAAACAGGGCATTGTTTTCTTATGTATGTATATGACACCCAGGTGCTGCTCTGGGGAGGGTTCAAGGTAATAATGCAGTGAAAATGAGTCAGAAGTTTCGGATCAAAAGCTTATTCCTTAAGACAAATCATTTCACAATTTATCTCCCTTTTCTCAGCTTTAGAACCTGCTGAGAACTCTCGTTCCTATATTGGACACACATTGTTTTCAAAGTTTGTTTCCTCAGTAGTTTGGTGCTCAGGGTGTATTTTCTCAATGGAACAATGTTATAGGTAAGGCTACATAAACCTGAGGCTAGCTCACATCTTTTCTGAAGAAGTCCTAGCCGCAGTTTTGGAACCTCTCGAAACCTCTTTTTGGCTCTAAATACCCCTCTTATACTTGCACAGTGGGAGTAGAGATTCCCCTACCTTCCAGCCACCCATGGGAATGGGGAGAACGTTTCTGCAGGTTCTGAACTAGAAAGAGAAACTTTTTGTCCATGAATTGAGTAACAAACATGTCAGTTGTGCATTGGGTTTGACGCATTTTTGCCGCCCTTCCTCCTCTTGTTGCTGACTTTACATGCCTTTCATACAGTGAAACACTTGAACGTGATAAGTTTCCCCTCCAGTGTGTCACTGTGTGTGTGTGGGATGGGGCGTGAGAATAGTATTGGGGGAGATGCTTGATGGGGACACTGGGGACACTGAAGTCTGGGCTGTCTCTCCGCACTCGTCTTTTCTGGGAAACACAGAGATTGGTCTACCCACTAACATTTTCGCTGACATCCCCTGCGGGCGGCTTCTTTATGTCACAGCTTCTTATCTATCTTCCTGTTCTTGATCTTTTGAGGTTCTCTAGGTGGTGGTGGGGGGCTTGCTAAAAGTTACAGGAAACACGTTGGGTAGAAAGTTTCACTCCTATTTCTTCTCTCATTCTTCCTTTTCATTTTTTCCTTTAAATAATTCAAAGAAAGACAAAAGTACTTCTTTTGTGATAATAATGAATCTTTAGCTTCTCTAGATAGAAGTAATAATTTCTTATATTTTAAAGGATCCCAACTCTCTAGTTTACTGGGCATTTCATCTTTGGGATAGAGTTGGGTTTGTAGTACAGGGAGGAAGAAATGAGATTAGGTTGTTGAATTGACTAACAGACGCTTCCTTTTCCCCGCCCCTATATTGCTAGTTTTACATGCCTTTAATATAGTGAGGCATTATTCTCAGTTCTGTGGCCAGACCTGACAACATGAAGTACAGTCATCTCTGGGGGCAGGTGAGAAGCTAGGGGTAGGTGGTAGGGCGGTCCTGGTCCAGCTTTCAAGTTATGTATAAAGGGAAGGGGGGAGAAGAAAATTTGGAAGAAATGCTATGGTAGCAGGAGAAATGGAAAAGTTCATGTTACTACCTGGCTAACAATGGTAGCCATTCCTGGGTAACCATTTTTATATTATGTGGGCGTATATAATACACTTGTATCCATAAGACTGGACTGACTGCATTCTGCATCTTAGCTCTCGTTCATTAAATTTTCACTGTGTGTATCATTTCATGATACAGTAGGAAGAGCTTTTGCTCTGGAGTTAGAGAAGGACACAGGTTCAGACCCTGTCTGTGATGGTCACAACATGTTTGGCATTAGGGAAGTCTCATACCCCTCATGGGCCTCAGCATTCTCACCTTTAAAATGAAAGAGTTGCGCCAGTTGGCCTTCCCTTCCAGCTCTAGATGAAAGATAGGATCACATACATGTGTGTACATATATATAAGCATATATATATGTTATATGTGTACAAAAATGTTCTATACCACACACACACACACACACACACGCACATGCACATGTGCCAGAATTTAGCAGGGCAAGAGTTAGAGATCAACAATTTCAGGACATTTTGAAGTCCTGTGTTTTCTTGTTTTCCTCCTTTATAAAAAAGGGATGCTTTTTGTATTTTTTTACACTGTACAAAACATATAAAATTTTTGTTTTTTAAAAAGCCCTTAAAATAGATATTAGAGGCACAAAGACGAAAATAAGAATCCATGCCCTCAATGGAAAATGAAGAGAAGGGGATAAAAGTGACTTTTTTTTTAAAATGAGGAAAGGGAAGCTCTCACTTTACTTAAGAATGCCTATTTAAATATGTGTATTAATTATATATTATGTATATTATTGTATATTATATCTATTAGAGCTCTGAAGTAATTTTCTTAGTTGAGGAACATAAATGTATTATGAGTTGCTTGGTTTGCTTTTCAGAAAGCTTGTTTAGGATATTTAAAAGTGTAGTTTATGTAGGTAACAATGGCAACTTTGCTTTTACTTTTTTGTTACAGGCTGTGGAACCTTTTAGTAATCCAGGCTCTCTTTAGTTTTCCAAGTTTATGAGAAGCAGATTAAAAACTTGAGAAAAGCAGAAACAATACCCTCAAATTACTGTTTTAGTAAAACAGCATATTCTTGGTGTCCTCTGCAGTGTCAAGCAGATAAAGTAAATTCTCCTTTATAGAAATGGAGCTGCAGAAAAGAGCACTGCCCCCTGGAGGAAGAAATGCGGTTTTGCTCTTTTAGTTTGAAACTGTCTTGTGTCATTGGCTTTCAGGCTTTCGTAGAGTGCTTTCATACAAGTAGTAATTTTTCATAAATTGATTATGTAATTTTTAGAAATAATTTTGTGGCAATAAAGGCCACAACATGGGCATTGTAAAAACACTTTCCCCTTTGAAATAATTTCATGATTAAAAATTTTGCTCTTTAAAAAATTTTTTTTTAAATTAACAAGTCCTTTAGTCTCCTGTGTGTGTGTGTTTGTGTCTTTTTTCCCCTGGGTTTTCACATCGTTGGACTAGATTCATACCTTATGCATCTTTTTTGTTTGTTTGCCCTGCCTACTTAGTACAACACTTGGAGAAAGTTTTTTATATCAGGCCTTGGTTTAAGAAACTTAGCTATATATCAGCAGGCATTTCACTACAGCCTCCATTCTATGTGTTTTTCATTACTTTTTAGAATCACTGTATAAGTAAGACATTTTTTTAGAGCAGAGAAGCAAGCAGATCGGTTTTTAATTTCCCTTGTGTCAATTTATTGAAGTAAAGTAAGTAAACAGAACATTTCAGAGTTAGTGGTTTCACTACAAGGTTTAGTAGCTTTGTTGATTGTTTTTTTTTTCTGTTTTAAAATCCATTACAATCTACCTTTATACCTGCTCACATACAAGTGTAGTCAGCCTTAGTGAGGTTGACTAGAAGCCATCATTGCAACTTCATATGTTTTCCCTCTCTTTCTCAGTGGTCCAGTCCCTTGTGAAGAGAACATGGTCTGGCATAGTGAGTACTGAATATTTGCAGTCCAGAGTCAGTAATCTGAGATTGGTGATAGAGGCAGTGTGTGTTCATGGGGAGGGGACATGGGGCTATGGAACAGTTTCCCTGTATTTAAATTCTTGTGTCATTAATTTGGGGTTTTATTAATGTTCATATTTAAGCTTCAATAAGAAAGATTTTTCATTTGGATGGTAGTACCAGTCACAGATTTATAAAATGACAGGGTCCCCAGAATTTAGCTTAGAATTCTTATAGTTAGGCCTGAGTCTCTTAATTAGATTAAAGGTGACCTCACCAGCTCTTCTTTGTCAGTTTGTGGGCCTTTGGGGTTATCCTTGTCATTCTCCATAATACTTTCACTATGTTCTACTTGTGACGGCCCTACTTAGTGTCTTCTTCTGAACACTTGCTTTCAAAGGAACTTTTGTTATTGAAAGAAAAAAGAAAACCTAGTGTTAGTTTTTTCTTTGCGTGATGACATTCATATTGCTTCATTTTTTTGTTTGCTTTAGAAAATAATTTTTAAAAAATTCTTCTTAATAGAAGGAAGAAAGGAAAGAAGGAAACCATCCCACTATGTGGTTTGGATAGTATACCAAGCCTGAAGTCAGGAAGACTGATCTTCCTTAGTTCAAATATGGCCTCGGACACTTATAGCTATATGACCCTGGACAAGTCACTTAATCCTGTTTGCCTTAGTTCCTCATCTGTAAAATGAGCTGGAGAAGGAAATGGCAAATTACTCCAGTATCTTTGCCAAGAAAACCTCAAATGGGGTCCTGAGGAATCAGATACGACTGAAACAGCAGAACAACAAATGTGGTTCATTTAGGTCCTGGACCTGTGATTTCATTGGTATAGGGAACTTTCAGGGGCAGTAAACTACCTCTGTCAATGCAAGCTTGGACCTTCTCTGCAATTTAAAATCTTAGGGAATTGCCTAGAACAGAAGGATCGAACAGGCTCTGCAAAATGCCTCAGTCCAGCCCAAACCAGATTAAACTATAATTGGGAAATATTTAACAAAATAAACAAAAATACAATGGAACTTAGATAATGTTAATATGGGTTGTCTAAGTTAATATGTGGCCCGCAGGCCCTGTTTCTATTTGAGTTTGATGTTACTGACCTAGAGCCCTGGTGCAGGGCCATAGAGCCAGTGTGCCTCTGAGGTTGAACTTCAGCCTAGGTCCATCTTTTTTGAGGCTTCTTTCCTATGCACTGATTCTCTGGTCTATATGGAAGAAAATTCCTTACTCTGCATGTTAAGCATAAGTTGTCTAGAAACAGTTTTCGTTAATTTAAACTGAACTTATTTGAAATCTTTCTGCATCAGAAGAAAAGTGTCCAAAGGTGGGCAGAGTGAGTCCATGCCTTTCAGAATCCCCCTTTCAGAAGCCATATTGGAGTTAACAGTTTATGGTATTCTGAAATGATAGACAAATTCTATAGTCAAGATTGAACAAAGGTTCAGAGTTAGTTAACAAGTCTTATTAGAACTTAAAATATTGATGCAGATTGAAGAATATATGTCCTAAAACCCAGATCCTTTTCTTTGAGCAGTCCCTGTAAGAGTTCTCTTTTTTTATTTTTGGAGGGGCAATTGGGGTTGACTTGCCTAAGGTCACATGACTAGTAAGTGTTGTGTCTGAGGTCTGATTTGAACTCGGGTCCTCCTGACTCCAGGGCTTGTGCTCTGTTCACTGTGCCACCTACCTGCCCCAAGGCAAGAGCTCTTAACAAAAAATATTTTGATTATTTCAATATGATTTCTTTTTTTAGTCTTGGGCGTTTTATTCATTAAAAAAAATCTTTCTAGAAGGGATCTGTAGGTTTCGCCAGATACAAAAGGATTCTAGGACACAGAAAAGGTAAAGACCACATACTCTAAGGATGCTTCGTTCTGCCTGGTCAGAGATGAATCCAGGAGATACTTCTTTTAAGTCGTGAAAGACTTCTTCCAACTTTTAGTCTGAACATTATCTTAAGTTGGTCAGAGCTTGAGGGAGAAAGATTGTCCAGGTTGCCATAATCTTCTCCTTTGGAAGAACAGAATTCTTCCCTGAACTTTTTACCCAATATACCAAAAGAAAGTGGTTTGTCTTTTGGTAAGGGGCGAAAAGTACTATTTTTAAAATTGATAGTTAAAGAAATGTTGATAGAGTTTCTTATCCAGATGTGACTAAAGTTTTTAAACTTAAATCCCCAAAATCTAGTTTTAAAAGTATAATTTTAAAGTGCGGTAAGACTTTGGACACCATGTATATTAACGTGTAATATTAACGGGTAATTAATGTGTAAATCTGAACATCCCAATAGCCTCCAATATTTGAAGGATAATAGTATTAGTTCACAATGCTACGGTTCTTTAGAGTTAAAAAAATTTTATGTACGTTACCTCTTTATCTTTAGTAGGATTTTATGGGCCTCTGAGCTCAGCCATTTTCCTCTAAGGTAGAGGCTAGTACAGAGATTATCTCCCTTTATGCAAATTGAGGCTAAGTGACATTGTGACTTGCTCATGATGTCCAAGTTAGAAACTGAAAGGATTAGGATATGTAACAGTCAAAATGAGTGTCAGTCTTACAGAATCACTGATTCCCCCATGTAGTTCTATAAAATAAAAGACTTAACAATGGCTCAGCAAGCTCATCATTGTGGACATAGACCACAGCCTACGGTACATTCTTGGCCATCCTTTCTTTCTGTCAGTTTGCCACAGAAGGTTCACATAGCATTATGGGGACTAGCTTTTTCCTGACATTGGTAGTATAACACATAGGCTGTCAACTGGTTATATTTTGCTTTTGTCATATGATTAAGGTCTGTGATAGCATCCTTTTTTTTGTTTTTTGCTCTTTGGGGTTCTTTGTTATGTGTTACATCCTGCTAAATACCCATCATGAACCTCTTTATTGTCTTCTGAATGATGTACTGATTTTTAATTCTTAGGTGATCATGCTGTTCCATGACTTGCAGAAATACAGAAATAATAATAGGATTAAAAAAGAATGAAGTATTTAAAAGATGAACTTTAGTTTCTGAGAGAAGTTTGGGGTTATCAAGGGAGCTTTGTACCTTTTTGGAGGCAATTTAGTGCACTCTCCTCCTGCTTTTACTCTGGGCCCAACTTGTGTATTTGCAGTGTTTGCATAGGATGTGTCTTCTGATGGACCACCTCTGTTGGCTGTCCACCGAAATTACATGTTATAATCTAAACAATAAATATTCTTCATCTACGTGTTTTTTACTACGTGAATGATGAAGCCAAATTCTTTTCAGTGGTTAGACATCATATCCAGGAAATTTGCCGTTGTTTTGGAGCTTGTTGCAGCCAGCATGATTTCATCAGATGAAGGGTCTCACTGTGTGTAATCCCTTAACTCTGTGCCCAGTGTCTCTTACCACAGTCTGGAATATCTCTTTCTGGCACACTTATCCTTGTTTTATATCTTACTTGATCATAATTAGAGGGTCATTGGATAAAGTCATCACTGTAATTCCGTTTTGATTTTGTTGTGTGGATAGGAAGATGTTGGAAGAAAGCCTTTAAAGGTGGCCATTTGCTCATGTGAATATAATGCTTTTTTATAAGCAATAACAGATAATGTATGTCGGTAAGCATTTATTCAGTACCTCTTATGTTCCAGGCACTGTGATAAATACGTGGCAAATAAAGGCAACTTTCCCTCGAGGAGATTAAAATCTAGTAAAGGCCTGCACAACCTGCTGTAGTTAGTAAGTGGCCCTTGGGCATGCCAAAGGATTTCCAGCAGGCCCGGGAAAAATGTCGAGGTTGTATTCCTGACTGGCCGCCTGAAATCCTTTGGTGTGCTGCCCATGGTGTGCAGCTTTAAGCAGCCCGGGGGCCACAGGTTGTGCAGGCCTGATCTAATGGGAGAAACAGCATAGAAACAACCATATCTAAGCAAAATATATGCAGGATGGGTTGTAGATAATAATGGGAAGACACTAGGATTAAGGGGACTGGAGGAAGGCTTCCTATAGAAGATGAGGTTTTAACTGGGACTTGAAACCAGGGAAACCTAGAGGCAGAAATGGTAAATGAGACACCATTCCAGGCATGGGGAACAGCCAGTGAAAATGGCCAGAAATGGGAGACGGAGTATTTTGTTTGAGGAATAGCAAGGAGTCCTGTGTTGTCAGGACTTGGAGTATGTCATGGGGCATAATGTGTAAGAACACTGGAAAGAGGGGAGTTGGAGCAGATTATAAAAGGTTTTAGTTGCTAAACAAACAGAATTTTATATTGAGTAGGGAAATGACGTGATTAGACTTAATGCTTTGGTAGTATCTTGTAGTGTATCTTTCAGCCAGTTGTGTGATGGTAAATTTTGATGTCCTGTGGAATGAAAACTTGCCTGTTCCTAACAAGCACCTTCATGATGGTTTCAGTTTGTGGGTAACTTATTCTTGTAAAGTTTTTATGTAGACAGAAAAGTAGATGTATTGATCAGCAGCAGTTGGTGTTCTCTTGGCTGCCTTTTTTTGAGTATTTAATGAGGTCTAAGATTTTTCCAAGTTTTTGGTATGTTGACCTCTGACTTGTAAGATGATCCTTCAGTGCCCTCCCATTTGCGTTGCCTTTAGTGTGGTGCTTTTCTGTGTACATTTGGCTTAATCCAGCTGCGTCTTCTTTGAGTTCTTTAGTACCATGTCTGCCTTTTAATTTTCTTGGACTAAGATGTTAGAGTTCTGTTGTCGGGATACCACTGTCATTGATTTGCAGATCTTTTCTATTTTTTCTTTTGTTGATTGTCCTGTTTTCATTCTTAGATGTCTTGGGTAGAACCTTGCTCAGCTGAATTTCTCATTTTTCTCTTATACTGCTTCTTCTTACTGTTTTACGAGGTGATGCTGCTCTTTGAGAGTAACGATGGTTTCATCTTTTGCCCTTGTATTCCCACTTCATAGCACAATGCTTGGGAAATAGTAGGCACTTAATAAATACTTGTTGATTGATAATTAATTATCTACTTTTTTTTTGCAAATAAGTTTGTGTTTTTATTTGACATTGCTCTTGGCTGCCGTCTGTCTCTACTTAATCAGGTACAACATATTAATGCATGTTGACCAAATTGCTTTTTTAGATTCTTTGGGTTTTCTTATTATAGCAATTGATTTACTTTGGTTAAACTTCCATGTAAAGTTATTGCTGTCTTTGCTTGCCTTTTCTTCTATCTCTAGTTTTCATCATTAATAACATAGAATGAGATCAGGATAGAGTCGTTTTCAGTGCATAAAACTCTTACCCCTGCATTTATTGTTTCTTTTGACTTTGCACTGTTTTGATTTTTTGCCCTAACAAGTGGGTGGTCTGTTTATATATAAAATGGTTGCCTCAGGAATGACTCCCACATCAGTAATGAATGAGTCATTTCCTGTGTTATAATCAATTTTTTTTGTGATGTCATTAGATGCTTGCCATATCCAGCACTTTTTGATTCTTTTCTTGAAGAAAGTATTTGTGTTGCATAATCATGAGGTTTTTGTGCAGTACACACCAGTCTTTCGGCTCTCTCATTCCTTGTTCCTGTACCATATTTTCCAACCTAATTTCTCATTGTCCTGTCCTCTTCTTACCTTTACATTGATGTCACCAAGTATCAAAGGGTATATTGACTTAATGTCTCTCACCTCTTCATCTTTTGCAACATAATGTACAGTTATTTTTGTGGTGGTTTTTGCAAGCACTTACCCCAAGTGCTGCAATGTAAGAATGTCTCTTGATGTAATATTTTTTGTTCCTTTGGGACGTGTCATAAAACCAACTGAGCCAGCCTCTTTATTTGCTTCTCTGAGAACCTGTGAACCATTTTCCCATTCATGTGCAACTTCTTTCTGCTTCTGTTTTATACAAAACTGCAAGAGTGATAGGATTCAATTCCTTCAGTTCCACTTATTGGTCATTTAGCAGTGGGCCTACATTTACCATCGAGTTAAAATTTATAGATGCCCTAAAAACTTTTGTTTTTGGTGCTCCCAGCCCCTTTTCTACCACATTGTCACTGTTACTGCAGAGGTTAAAGGGTACCACACAGGACTAAGGGCCGTTTTGCGTTTTTCTTTGTTTCGTAGATTGCTATTATCAGTTCCTCACCAAGTGGTCAGTTTATTAGCCATGGGCTTCTCTATCCATAGCTAGGCAGGTCTTGGGAAAGCCGGCTCCGTCTGTTGCCGTGGCCTTTCTTGCAGCCATTCCATCATGGTAGCACCCATCAGAACTTGTGTTCTGCTCGCAGAGCCTTCAAGAGCCCCAGGTTTTGGTGATGCATGATGAAACGCTGGAGTAAGAATTTTTTTGGTGTTTGTTCTTTTTAGAGATTTAGCTGTGTCATAGACTGTCATAGACTAGACTGTTTCCCTCAATAATCAGTATTGTGTAGTAGGAAAGGTACTGGGTTTGGAATCAGTAGAGACATGGGATCCTTGCTTAGACACTTATTAATTGTGTTATTGTAGGCAAGTTGTTTAATGGCTCAGGCTCAGTTTCCTCATCTGTAAAATGGGGAGAATAGGTACACTGTCTGTTCCCACAGTCTTGTTGTTAGGAACATGCCTATATAAAGGTAAACTATTATTATTGTTGTTACTCAGAGCTTTGGGTATCCGTTATTAGACTGTAGATTTAGATCTGAGAAGGACCTACCCCCCAAGGCCGGTTAGTCCAACGCCCTCAGTGTATAAATGAAGAATCTGAGGCTCATCCCCTTGAAACATTGGTTTTTATCAATCTAGATCTGGGAAAAGGCCTCAGGGATTGTCAGATTCATCCAATTTGTTATATACATGAGGAAACTGAAGCATAGTCAAGGAATGACATGGCTTGTGTGTGGTCGTGCCGGTAGTGTTAGACGTAGGCTCCAAGCCCTCTGACTTCAGAGCAAAAGTGTTTTTCCTGCTGTGCCGTGCTGCCTGGCAGTTCCATCATCATTATTATAATTGTTATTATTTTTGAGTCAGTTGTGGTTAAATGACTTGTCCAGGGTCGCACAGGCTGGATTTGAACTCAGGTCCTTCTGACTCCAAGGCCAGTGCTCTATCCACTAACCGCCTAGTTACCCCGTCCCCCACCTCCCCACCCCCACCAAAAGCTAGTAGTTAAGTGATTATTGTGGGGAGAAGGGTTAGAGCAGGGATTCTTAACCTCTTTTTGGGCCTTGGACCCATTTGGCAGACTGGTGAAGCCTATACCTCTTTGCAGGATAATGTTTTCCAATGTATAAAATAAAATACATTCCAGACCAAATGTTAGTGAAAGTAAAGGTATAATTTTTTTTTCCCCATCTAAGTTCTCATATCTCCTGAAATCTGTTCATGGAACCATTGGAGGTCTTGGGATCCCAAGTTAAGAAATAGTTAGAGGATATTTATCAGCTTGATTGAAAGGGAAGAGTAAGCTGGACTGCCCCAAAACAATCTCTTCATCTTTATTTTTCCTTCCTTCCTCTACCTCTCTTTTGTTCTGATAGAGGTAAACTGGCACTTTCCCCTAAAACTTCAGAATACTCAGAACATTTGGATCCCCAAATGCTAAAAGTTCTCTTGGAAAGAAATTTGATAATTTGTAGGTCGTGGAATGCCTAAAAAAGCTTGTTCTTTTTCTTTTAAGTCTCCTTCCCTAAAACACACACTCATTTGTACACATGGGCACCCACCATTCTTCACTGTCTCCAATGTCAGAGAACCAGATACTTTCACTAGGAAGTGATACTGGCTGTCTGAAAGAGAAGGGCTAGAACAAGTATTTTCCTGACTCTGGCCCAACCCTGCTTTCATACAGAAGACTTTCCTTTCCAAAGAGCAGATGGGCAATAGAGCTGTTTATGGGCCATTGTGTTTAATGATTTAGGAGTTTAGTTGTTTATAGCTAGAATGCGGTGACTACTGCCTGTATTCATTTGCATTTAGCATAAAATGATTAGAAATATGAACTCTGCATGTTCACGAAAACATTGCTTGTGTTTCTGTGAACAGCAGGGGATGCCTGTTTGAACTGGACTCCATTTCATGCTGCAAAACTTTAAATGGGCCATCTTCAACAATTAACAGATGTCAGAGTGAGTTAAAAAAGGAATGTCCTGGGCAGGCTTCCATTGCTCCTTACAAAATTGTCTTCTCATCTCCAAACCTAACACCAGAAACAGACAGAAACTGGATCTCAGGTTTCAGATCTTGTTTAAAAGATAGAAGTTGACTGAACTGAAAAGTGTCAGATTTAGAAAAGCTGAAATTATTTAGTTTTTTGGAAGGGCAGAGAAGAGGTGAAAAGAGAACGAAGAATGTTGCATAATAAATAGAAATAAACGGCAGTGGTACATTTTCCCATTATAACAGTGGATAGTAGGGGCGCATGATTATTTAAAAGTAATTCTTTCTTCCTTATATTTATCTTTTACAAGTATAGTTATTTGACAGTCATCCTTACCACAGTGATCTTTGAAGCATGTGCTAAGGAGATTTAGTGTTGGTATCAATTATAAAGAGAAAACTCTCAAGAACTTAGGTTATGCTGCTCTGTTGACATTCAATAGCACGCCTTTAAACAAACATTTCTGATTAACCTTGAGTTAACCAATCTGTCAGTCAATACATTAATGCCTTATGCATGATACCTCTAGACTCTGGGGATACAGTTACAAAAGTGATTCTGTCCCTGTCCTGGAGGTACGCATATTTCTGTCACCAGGTATATATATATGTTTACAAAATACATACAAAACAAATCCACGGAGAAGGGGAATGGGCAGACTGAAATTGTTACAGAGTGGATAGGGCACTGGGTTTAGATTTAGGGATGTCTGGATTCAAGGCTTGCCTCTTAACACAGCCTACTTATGTGCCAGTAGGCAAAACACTAACTTCTCAGGCCGTTCTGTAGGGTGGTAAATTATAGAGAAGTTTTAAAGCTGTGTCTCTGTTGGTTTTGTTAAGTCATCTTTGTAAAATATATACTTATTTCCCCCCTTTACCAAATACAGACAGGGTGGTATTATCCTTGTTTAATAATTTAGGACATCTTAGTGTCTCAGGGACAATGTTATAAATGTATGACTATTTTACATATGCACATGAATGCACATATATATTTGTGTGTATGTATATATATCTCTGGTGTATCTATCTATCTATGGGGAGAGACAGACAGACAGACAAAACAGTGGATAGGGTAGCAGCCTGGGAATCAGAAAGGCCTGAGTTTAGATATGACCTCAGATGCTTTGTGAGGCTGGGCAGGTCATTTAGACTTTGCCTCAGTTCCCTCATATGTAAAGTGGGGAAAATAATAGCACCTTCTGCCCGGAGTTGTTGTGAGGATAAAATGAGATAATAATTGTAAAGTACCTAGCCCAGTGCCTGGCACACAGTAGATCCTATATAATTGCTGTTGTTTAGTTCTTTTAGTCGTGTCCAACTCTTTGTGACCCTTTTGTGTGTTTCTCAGTAAAGACACTGGAGGGGTTTGCTCTTTCCTTCTTTAGCTCATTTTACAGGCGAGGAAACTGAACAAAGCAGAGTTAAGTGACTTGCCCAGGGCCACACGGCTAGTAAGTGTCTGAGGCTGCATTTGAACTCAGAAGGCTAAGTCTTCCTGACACCAGGCCCAGCACTTTCATCCACTGTGCCATGTAGCTACCCTGTACAAATGTCAGCTGCTGTTATTAGTAGTAGTAATACTGACTTTGACATCTATGTGTGTATATCCACTTTTGGACTAGAGAAACTGAGGCATACAAGTGATACAGTTAAGAAGTGGGGCATACCCAGAGGAAATCCTGTCTCTTGACATTTCACAGTCATGTGACCAAGGACAAATCAGTTATTTTCGTCTTTAAAATGGGCATAACAACACCTGGCCTTAGTACCCTGCTAAGGGATATTGTTCTGAGGCTCAAACTTTAAAGTGATGGTGATTATTATTGGTGGAACTTGAAGTAGAACTTAGGTCTCCTATTTCCTGGTCCAGTGTTCTCTTGTTTAGTATTTTTTTTTGTCTCTGAACAAGAGTTAAAATTTTATTCTACAGCCTAAAAAATTGTTGCCGGGTCTCAGTCTAACCGATACTTCAGGCATATACAATCATACAAGCAAACAAACAAAAAGATTGCCTTATTTCCTCCCCACGGTACTGTGTCATGTTTTGCTTTCTTTATAGAAAGAAATCCAAGCCATGAGCCAGTGCAGCCATCCCAACGTAGTGACCTATTACACCTCTTTTGTTGTAAAGGATGAGCTTTGGCTGGTTATGAAATTATTAAGTGGAGGTAAGTTGTTTGAATTTGGGGGATCATGGGACATAGAGTTAAGATTTTTCATATATGAGTCATGTTAACTGTCCACTGTGTCTCATTGTGGCACAGAAGTAACCCTGGGTTCTTGAAGACCATGGCAATAGACTGCCAAGTTTGGAACATCCTGCCAAGCTGAAAAGGTTACAAATGAAGGCCTGGCAGTGGGTTCTTGAGGTTCACCGTCAGAAAGTGGCCTGCGAGATTATGATTTTTTTCCTCCTGTTCATAGCTATTCAAGAAATTTTCTGCTGAGGGGTATAGAGATTATAATCTGTGTTTGTAGAAATATCTTCACTGAATGAAACAATAACTCCATAAAGAACTTAAGGCGAATGGTTGTGACTCACAGAGCATGAATGAAGTCTTGTGATACTGGAGACTGACAAGGACTTTGGCTCTCCAGATTGGCTCCCCCACATCAATACCTCTTCCGTAGACCACCTTCGGGTTCAGATACTGAGCTCCCATCCCCAGGAAGAGAGAACATTTTAGGATTGCTTAGGCAATGCCAAGCCGGCAGTAGCAGGGTTTATGTAATTGCTAGGCCTGAGCCCAGGCCCCCAGAGAGGAAGCAGGGAGCTGTCCAAATTCAAAAGAAGACAAAGTCAGTCTTGGATCCAAAGAGGCCCAGAAATGAAATAAACCAAGGAGCTATAACTTCCTTGGATCTACATTGGCAGACTTGTGGAGAATCTAGGCGAGCCTAGCTCAGCCTTGTTCTGGGTTCCAGCCAATCCTGTTAGTCATTGTTTCCTTGAGTGCCCTCTTTGGCTTGCTATTAATTTTTTTTTTTAAGGGAGAAAAATAGAGGAGGGAGAAGAAGCCCTGTCAGTGCATCTTTGGATGCAAGATTATCTTGCGTCTGGTTGAACTACCTTGCAAGAAAATCTGGAGGATTTCCAGTGGTCTGGGACTCTGAACAGGATCAGATACCCTGTATAAGTCTCAGGTTTTATCTCCTGACTTTGCTTTTCAGTTTGCCCTTTTGTTTTTAATCTCATAAAGCAATCTTTACTGAAAAAAGTTTCATTAAAGTCACTTCCATTCCTTTTCTTATTGCTCTTTGACCTGACAGAAAATTTCCTTGTCTTCTTGACAAAGAGACCTTCCTATACTGGACTTTGGGTAAGAGGAAAGTTAAGCAGGTTTACACAGGTAATCCTGTGAATGCAGACTGATGTGGAAACTTACTCATTGTTCTGTCTCAGCAAAGCAGGAAATTATTTTGCAAACTTGATGGTGTGGTATTGTCATATACAAAATTCCTTTGGAATTTGACCTTTTCCTCCCTGAATTGTGAGAAAATGTAGTATAAAAGAACATTTCTCTTTGAGGGGGAACAACTTGATTTGCTTTTGATAGACTCTTGATTGAGAGGAGGAGGTAAGGTCTGATGGGGAGACAACATCCTCACAGTTAATCAGGGCAGGCCACAAGCCAATTTTAGGGCCTTAAAGAAGCCATTTGTTAACTCCTCAGAAATGTTCAGCCCCCAGGTAATTACAGCTATTATAAATGACCTAAAGGTACTGAATATTAATTAACGTGTGTTGAAACCTGAGTTGTACATTGCCAAGGGATATTGCTCTGTTTACTTTAAGGTTGTATTGAATAGTTTTTCATTTTAAAGATTGGTATGTTAACCCTTTTTTTTTCCTCAGGTGTATTCAAAGCGATGTGTTGCTGGCCCACAAAGAAAATAGCCCTTAGTTTGCTAGTTAGTTGGTCCTGAGGTAGTAGGCTTCAGTTCTGGCTCCCATGATTCTACTTTTGAGGAAGGGGCTATGGCCCTTCCTCTCTTCAGCTTTCCCTTAACTCTGTTGTTTAGTATTTTCCCTCGTTTCTTATCCCTTGTTTGAATCCTGAAGCTTTTCCATCATTGAAGAATGGAGAAAGACCCTAGTACTTCTTTGTTTCTGAAAGCTGAAGACTTGATGTCAGGGAAAGACTTCCCAACATTTCTGTGACAGGAAACTCACTGTCTTGCTGAGGCAGCCATTGGACAGCTATGCTTGTTAGAAATTTTTCCTTTTTATGAGCCAAAACCTGCTTTTCTGAAACTTCCATGCATTGCCTCTAATATTGCCATCTGGGATCAAGCAAACCAAGTCAGAGAGCCAATAGAAAGGCCTTACTAATTTATATTGTCCTTTTTTCAGTTTAAAATTCTTTTGAAATATGGGTGTGTGTTTTTGAAGCCACAGCGAGTAACGTACGGCTTATGTAAATTTGGAAATTAAGCTCACTGCTTGATTTTTTAAAAGTTAAAATAAAAAAAATTGTCAGTGGTTTTATTTGTTTTTTTTCTCCCCCACAGCATTCCCTTTCTTATAATCTTTTCCTTCCATAGACCTCTCCCTTACAACAAAGAGAAATAGTTAACTGTTGAACCAAGTGACACAATGCCCCTATCTGATGGTGGATACAAGATTCCACACCTGTAGTCTGCCATCTCAGTGCTGAGACAAGGGGAAGGTTGTTTAATCAGAGGCCTTCTGCAATCAAGATTTGTCATTACATTTAATGTGACTTTTCAGGGTTGTTTTAATTTATATTATTGTCATTATACATATTCTCCCGATTTTTGTTTACTTCAGTCTGTATTAGTCCACACATGTTTTCATTGAACTTTTAAGTTTGGACAAATAGCTTTTTTCCTCTAGTTAGTAGGGCACTGTCTGAAAAGGCAACTGAGGGTATTATTTTTAAAAGTTATACTTATCAATTTAGGTTCAATGCTGGATATCATAAAGTATATTGTGAATCGAGGAGAGCACAAGAATGGAGTCCTGGAGGAATCAATAATAGCTACAATTCTTAAAGAAGTTTTGGAAGGCTTAGACTATCTCCATAGAAATGGTCAAATTCACAGGTATGAATATCTGTAGAGGTTTGCTTACTCGGATGCTTATTTAAAGATTATCAGAGGAAATCATACCATGATAAGTTTAGTGACATTTCTAGTTTTGTTGTCTGTAGATAATATAAGGAACCATTGATTGGCAATTTAAATACTTAAGGAAAAAACTGGAGAGTCATTTTGGGAGAAATGGTGTTAGCCTACAAAGTTAGGTCATCTATTTTATAACAGGTGCTGGTGTATTTTAGAGAACATTGCTTTGGGAATTAATTTCAAGGTAGTGTACTTCTGAGATAATCAATATGCACACATATATGTGGAGAGTGTGTGTGTGTGTGTGTGTGTGTATGTGTGTGTGGAAGCAATTTAGACTTCTTCATTTCACGGCTACTTCTGTTGACTTTGTTTATTTGTCAGGGCTTTGATTAGATAAAAAAATCAAATTTTCATTAAAAAGCTAATTTACAGACTCTAAAAGTATTGACTGTCTCATAAAAAATCTGAAGTGTACTGCTTGGGTCATATCCTCTGGGGTTTTTAAATTTTGTTGGACATTCTTTTTATTTTTAGGACTGGCATAAGAGCTGCAAACATTGTAATAGGTTGGTGGAAGTAAGGGCTATCCTTTTGAGAGGGAAAAGGGAAGGACTTACTTGCTAGCTCTCCCTCTTTTTGAAAGAACCCTGCAGCCTAAAAGAGCCCAGGGATTCTGCTGATTCAAATGCCTTTCTATTTGTTGGTAAAGTTTAATCTAGTAGGTGACTGCGTTAGTCCCAAGCTGTGATTAGAGGGTTTTTTCCCTCTCAGAACAAAAAAAAAATTTATGCTTTGTATACTGTTATTTTGTCCAACCAACTTTTTATATTTTATCTTCCAACTTGTACATTTTCTTTGATTAAAATTTTTCCCCAATTGCATGTAAAAACAATTTGAACCATACATTTTCCTTATGAGAGAGCAGTACTGCCATGTTGCTAGGACTATTCATCTAATCAGACAGTTGAGAATAAGGACTAAAAATGTTGGAATGAATAAAGAATAATTTATGCCCCATAATCGGTTTCCACATAGAGCTAAAACTGATATCTATTGGATTATTTTGAATAGTATTTTGGAATTGTTCTCAGAGGCAGACGTGAATGAAAGCAGTTTTCGATAGGTAATATTTTAATGAGAGACGTCATGGTACAGTGGCTTGAGGGCCAGCCTCGAAGTCAGAAAGGACCTGGGTTCAGGGCCTTCTTTTGACGAAGTTGTGTGGCTTGGCAAATCTCCTAACCTCCCAGTCAGTGGTCCAAACGGTTTTTTAGACCGAGCTTGGAGGTACTGTCAGCCTGTACAACAGGATGTATGCCAGTCTGTCTACACTGATGAAATGACGAGTCTGTTGGGGAAAAAACAAAACAAAACAACACCACCACACCAAGAGACATATTGGAGTGCTTCATAAGGCTAAAACATTGTGAGTTTCAGCTTTGACTTGATTACCAATGTGCAAGATCAAGGCTTTGTTTGTGATTTAGGTTAAATCTAGTTAATGACAGAATATGAAATACTCTGGTTATCCTAGTATTGGTCCCATTTCCTCATTTACAAAATAATATTTGTGAAGTACGATTCAAATTAGTAATGTTTACCTTTAAAAAAATCTTATTGAAGAAATGTATATAACATAATATGTGTACTTTGTACAATTAACTTCTGATTTATTTCTGATAGGGATTTGAAGGCTGGTAATATTCTTTTGGGCGAAGACGGTTCAGTACAAATAGCAGGTAAAGATTATACATCTAAAATTCATTATTTGTTTACACAAGGGTGTTCTGCTGTACATTTTCTAGGAGTTTTGCTTTGTTATTGGGAAATGAATAAATGCTTATAATCTGTTTTCTCCAGATAGTGTTCAACAAGGCCTGATTATACTATTTATAGTTTCTTTGAAATACTGGAGCCCATGGCGCATACAGTTTTTACCTTTTGTCTTGATGAATTCATTCCAGATCCTGTGACAAACAATATTATTTTGGCTAATAGCATTTTAGTTAAGACAAATCCTGTTGTCCTAGTTTTTTATTCGGTTTTGTTAGGCTTGCTAGCCTTTTGATTGAATAGTGGACACTGATCACTTGTGGGAAGAAGAGATTTGCAGAACAAGATTCAGTTCCACATTCACTTGAGTTTCAGATTTTCTCCCCTCCCTTCCCCCCCCCCCCCCCATGGTGGCGTGCAATCATGTATAGGATCTGCAAATACTTTCACGTTGCACAATAGTTTGGTCATATAGAAGATGCCCTTCTGTTTTTAATGCCTCTCCTCTGATACCCTTCTCAGAACTACTACTTGTCACGTATAGATAAACCTTTATTAGCTCTCAGGTAATGACCACTCGGGAAGGTGCGTTGCAATGGGAATTCATTCAGCTTGCTCGTCTTATCCCTGAATAATGCTGAGAATATTAACTGAACTCATTTGGTCTCATTTGAGGTGAAAATATAGTTGCTCCATTTACAAATGAAAAATGCAGCAGAGACTCCTTTAACTCCCAAATTCCGTGTCTGCCATGCTAAATCAGGTCAGAGTTGTTAGCCTTTAATTTACTTTTCTATCTACAGTTTGCCTGATCTTGAGATCTATGGGTAGATATTATATCACTATCAGAAATCCACTAGGCTCATTGAGAATAACCACGCTAGTCTGTCAGGTTTTCTATTGACCGGTACTTGCTTGCTTTCTCCGAGGGCCAAATAATTTTCTCTTACTGAAGTCAATCTTTTAGGGAGGTTCCAGTAAAGGTGTGACTGTGTACAAGAGCTAGGGCACAGGATCATGGACCTAGAACTGGAAGGGTCATAGGAGGAAACTGAGGTCAGAAAAGGTAATTGACTTGGTCCACGTCACACATAATAAGTAGCACAGCTGGGATGAAAACTCTTGGGCTTGTGAGTCTGCATTCCATGTTCTTTCTACTACACTTTGTTAACATCTGATAGGACTTCAGGAAGAAGGTTTTGATAGACAGCTGCATGCCTGAAGGAAAGTATTGACTTTGTCCTTAAAGGAAGAAATTTTTTTTGTTTAATAGGCAGAAGGGAAATTGGAAACTTTGTGGAGCTGAGCATCTGCTTCTTAGGAAGCCAGCAGCAGTAGAAAATAACACAAGTAAACTTCTTTGCAGCTATTTCCATCCTGAATGATAGGTTTTTTTTATCCTAACAGTTTGTTTCGTGGTTTATTTGCTGTTCCTGAGGCTGCCTAGCTAAGCTCCTCATTCACTTAATCCTCCACCCCAAGTACTTATTAGCCCTTACCACAGGAGCTAGGGACAGTTTAAGAATGCTTCCATTCATTACCTGAAAGCTGACTTTTGGACACTTTTTTAAAACCTCCTGGCCCCAATGTTCCTTTCTCCTCTTCATAACTCAAGACTGTCTCTACATTAGCTGTAGCACTATCCTAAGTTTGCATGGATTCCACATATTCTGTAGGTGGCTGGGTTTTGAGGGCATTTGTGAGCTAATAAGAAGGCAAACAGATGGTGGCTGGGAAACCAGAAGAGTTAACTTGCTGTTGTTCATCTTGCTTTAAGTTGACAGTGAAATATAACTGATGTTCCTTTTTTATAAAGAAATTATCACATCCTGATAGGAGGGTCAGAGCAACTGCATTGTGTCTTTGCGGTAAAGTGGCTTCTCGGTTGCTGTCATTTTAATTTCTTCTCTTCACTATCTGGCAGTAATTTAATCCCATTAGTCTTATATTAATGATTTGGTGTTCTTGGCTACGCCTCCTATGAGCTTTAGACAGATTGTCCTTTTCCAGTTTGGATTCCCTGAGGTTGGCTATCCTTGAATCTTTTTCTTCCACTATGCTGGGGTTTTGTTAGGCTATGGGTGTGCCACATACCAAGAGATTGGTTGGTGGGAGGGGAGTGGAGGGAGGTGGCGGGGTGGGGGGTGGGGGCGGATGAGGAAGATTGCTGTTGTGTGTACATGTGGCACATATCTTGGGTAAATATGAGCACATTTTATAACAAGAAGATTTTTTTTTTGGCCTTTCTCTAGTGTCCTAAGGTGAGAATCACTTGTAAAATTCAATTCAGCATGCATTTATTAAGCACCAATTATACACCAGGAAACTTAAGAGGTGATATGGTTACAAAGACAAAAATGAAAGTCTCTGCTGTCAAGGATCATATCCTTTTGTAGGGACACAGCATATATACAACTAGCCTTAGTGCCAGGGAAATTGAGAGAGAGGGAGAGAGAGAGAGAGAGAGAGAGAGAGAGAGAGAGACCTCTAGCACCTGGGTGGGTGGGGAAAACAAAAGGCAGCTTCATGGAAAGCACCTGAGTTGAACCTTGAAGGCAGACAAGGTGCTGAGAGGTAGCGATATATTGGGGGGCACATTCTAGGCATGGGAGATGGCTTCTCCTACTGAAGCTCAGAGGCAGGAGATGGAGTGTCACATCTGGACAAAGGCTACTGTTTTTAGGTTTGGCTGGGGCTCAGTTTTGGAAAGGGAACTTGATGTAGTGGATAGAATGCTGGAGCTGGAGTCAGAAGACCTAGTCAGAAGACCACTTCAGATGTTTTGGAGCTAAGGGATGTTAAGAAATCATTTAACTTCTCTGGGACCCAGTTTTCTCAGGCATAAAAATGTGGGAGTTGGATTCCTTCAAGGTCTAAAGCTACAATGCTATGAATGCAGAGTTCATGGAAGGTGGTATTCTGAGATAAAGTGGGAAGGGCTGGGAGCCAGACTTCGAAAGTTCTAAATGCCGTTTTCCACATTTTTGGCAATGTGGAGCCTTGTAAGATTTTTGATCAGGGCAGTGATATAAGCAGACCCATGTCTTAGGCTATTTGAAAGCTATGAGGAGGATGGGTTACAGAGGGGAGAGATTCTAAGTAGAGAAACCAATTATGAAGCTATTCCGGTCTAGGTGAGAGATTAAGAGTTGAACTCAGGTGGTGGGTATTTTGTGAATGGAGAGAAGGGGAAGGAAAGGAGTGATGTTGTGGGGTTAAAATGGCAAAAGTTGGTGACTGGTTGCCTATGGGAGGCGAGGAGAAGAGGGCAGAGTCCAGAATGACTGATTCTTAGGTTGTAAACTTGGGTGACTGGGGAGATGATGGTTCCCTTAAAAGAAATAGAGAAGTTTCAAGGTAGAGTAGACTTAGGGTGTAATATAATAGATAATAATGAATATAATATAATAATAGATAATTCCATATAATTCAACATAACTGATAATAATTTTGTATATGTCACAATTAAGATGCCTATTGAACACCCAAGAGCAGGTAATCACTGGGCAGTGGATCCATACATGACTGGACTTTATTAGAGAGATTAGTACCGATTATATATATGGATTAGATAGTTATCTACACAAACTGTATGGTTATTCTTGGAGATATTGTCGAAGTAAAGTTTTAGGTTTTGCTATTTCTCTTCCAATTTTTTTTTCATTTTTTCTTGTTCTTGAACCAGATTTCCAATCTAAGAGAGAGACGAGAGAGAGAGAGAGAGAGAGAGAGAGAGAGAGAGAGAGAGAGAGAAAAGAGAGAGAGAGAGAGAGAGAGAGAGAGAGAGAGAGAGCGCTCTGGGTAAATAGCAGCAGAAACCCTTGCCAGGCCATGGACAGAGTGGAAGATCTTAGGGGAGCAAAGTTAATATATTATATAGGGAACAGTGCAGACTATGTATGTAGAAAAGCTGTGTATTACACAGTTCTTAATTGTTGAGATGAAGTATGTTCAGGTATCTGCTGCTGTAGAAGGTCAGGAGGACAGAGCTCTGTAGTTAAGTTAAAAACAAAGGAGCTGGATGGCTTTCAAACACTAATAGCATTTGTAATTGTGCAAACAAAAATAATCTACGCCATAATTAGATCTTCTGCATCTGTGCATAAATTGATCACCATCTGGGCCAGGGAACCTACGCCATACCTTTTCCCTCTTCCATCTCCTACACTTCTGTTGGAGCATAAAGTGTTGCACAGGCACTTGTGAGGTTGTGGGGGGAACTGGGGAGGGGGAGGGATTGGAGGTGTTCCAAGGAGAAGCACTCCTCTTGTGAGTCATCATCACATGCAGAAGTATACTGAGGAGCGCCCTGGGTCTAATCAATGCAGAATTTTTAAGCCTGATGCACAAGGCCCCTTCCTTGCCTTCCAGATAAATAACTTGATTAGACAGTGTCTATAAAATTAATAGCTAGCTCTCACTACTGTGCTTCAGAAAGAGGAGAAGCCATTTTAGTCATATTCCTCCCATAGTATTCTTTCTCATATAGTGCTGGGGAAAGACAAAAGTCTTAGCACACCTTATTTGTGCAGAAAGGTGAAATTCTGATTCTAGACAAACTTAATATAAGAAAGCCCCAGTGGGCAGGTCGGTAGTTTAGTGAATAGGGCCTGAAGTC
Organism: Pseudochirops cupreus; assembly: GCA_028627135.1. Lineage (NCBI taxonomy): Eukaryota > Metazoa > Chordata > Mammalia > Diprotodontia > Pseudocheiridae > Pseudochirops > Pseudochirops cupreus. The sequence continues at coordinate 303,635,315 of CM053582.1, forward strand.
AGGAGGACCTGAGTTCAAATGTGGCCTCAGACACTTGACACTTAATTAGCTGTATGACCTTGGGTGAGTCACTTAACCCAAATTGCCTTGTCTTTCCCTCCTCCAGACAAAAAAAAAAAAGAAAGCCCACAATTACAAAAGTGACAAATTATGTCCTATAGGAAATTTTTTTTCATATTTCAAATGGATTCAGTTTTTGAATTTCTGTAAATAGTGGATTTTCCTGGAAAATTTTAAATTTTATTTGATTTACCACAATTACTTTATTTGGGTGCAGTCAGCCAGTATTGATTAAAAAAAAGTTGTTCACACATCCAATATCTGTATAAGAAGAAGCAGATCATTACTCCCTTCCATTGCTGTAGACTTTGTTTTATGGATTTCCTTTCTTAGTTTTTAGTAGTAGTTGGGAAATAAGAAAAGAAGGTAGCTTAAACTAGCTTTAACATTGCTTTGAAAATGCCTGGGGCAACATAGGGAGCTAGGGGTCCTGGGAGAGTTTCACCAGAATCTCTCCATTTGACTTGAATCATATTTTTAATGCCACACATATTCTCTTGGCACCCTCACACCCCAGATATTAATGGAACAGGGCTTTGTTTGTTTGTTTGTTTAAAGTAGTAGGATAGTTCTATTCAGTGAGGCGAGGTTGTGTACCCAGATTTTTTTTTTCTCGGTATATTTTCAGATTCAGCCTATGCGTTGTCTTCTATGACTAAAGCTTTTACCAGTAACACCTGCTAAGACTTGACTTGCCTGGAAGTGATCAGGCTTTATGCTTCATCCATAAGAACCCAAAGGGAGGTAGATATGCTGACTGAGTGTTATTTGTAAAACCACATGGTGTTCTGCTTTTCACTGCTTTGTCATGGACTTAAAGAGAGAAGGAGAGCACTGTAAGAAGAAAGGCACTTCTTGGGTTCTTGGGAGAAGCAGTGCAATCAGGTTCTGAAAAGCAGCATCCCTTTGGGGAGCTGGGACTGAGATGGGGATTGGATATCCCCCAATCCCTGGGATATAGTCAGTAGGAGGCAACTTCAAACTAAAGTCTGACCACACTGAGAACTTGACTCTCTTGAGGATTCAGAAATAGGTGATTATCATTGGTGCCTGTGTTTGTTGTGGTATACACAGAGGGGAGGTGTCTTTTTCTTGTTTCTTTTATCTTTGGGTAGGCAGCAGCAGTGATAGCTTGTGGGTGGGAGAAATTAAGCAGATGGAGGACTAGGATTCTGGAAGATTGACTTCAGCCTCACCCCCTTCAGGTATATGCCAAGAGTGTCTGCTTGCCTGGCCACACCCCACTGATGAGTAACTCAGGTTTAATTTGCTGTTATGAGAAGGTTACTATCTGTTTTATTTAAGGCTTGAACCTTTCATGAATGCCTCTTATTTGTTACGCTCTTTGGTTTTCTTAATAGAACAGGAAGAGTCCTTTTAAGAGGGCTTAGGCCAAGTGGTCCTTCTAAGGTCCTCAGGTGCGGTCTTTTGGCCCAATCCAAGTTGTACAGAACAAATCCTTTTATTGAGGGGATTTTTTTTCTGTGAAGTTTGATTTCAGTCAAAAGGCTGCATTTGAGGACCTAGAGGGCTATGTGTGGCCTTGAGGCCACAGGTTTCACATTCCTGAGTTAGGCAGTTAAAGCCAGGCCAGTAAAGAGGTGGAATTAATTGATTGTCTGCTGTTAAGATTCCGTAGGCAGAGGCTATTGAAATGTCAGGTTTTACTGTTGGGATTATATCCCAAAGAGATTACAGAAGTGGGAAAAGGTCCCATATGTGTAAAAATATTTATTTCAGCTCTCTTTGTGGTTGTAAAAAACTGGAAATATAGGGGATGCCCATCAATTGGGGAATGGCTGAATAAGCT
>CM053582.1:303637684-303661002 GCA_028627135.1 Pseudochirops cupreus
TTTTTTTTTTTGGCCTGTTTACAGAAAAATTTGGGTTGATGTTATGCAGTATATATTTTATACATTTCCAAGTTTTTAATATTTTTTCTTTGCTGTCTGTTGGCCTTTGAGTGTCATCTGTGACTTCCACAAAACTACTCCAAAATTCCCATTTAATTTCTTACACTGATCCATGATAATCAAAACTTTGATGGGGAAAGTCATGATGTGGAAGGGATAACTGTATTCCTTTAAGGTTTGCAAGGTGCTCTACAGATATACCTCATATCTGCAGGCTGCTTTAGCACACAAGGACAGTGTCAGGATTAATGAGATGATTTTCTTTGGAAGCGTGGCTCCTTAAAAATAGTTCTTAAATGACCTTAGGGGCAGGAACAGCCCCAAGTCTTTTGTCTGGGTTTAAACCGTAGACTTGGTCAGTTTGTCAAGGACCATGTGATTTTGTTAGCATGGAAACTTCACCCACTAATCCAGAGTGCAACTCATCTATCATTTGTAGTCTTAGAGGCTGAGAGAGATTGAGTAGCTTTCTCATGGTCACATAGATATAGGTGAATGTCAGAGGCAGAATTGAAACTGGGTCTTCTTGGCTTCCTGCACTCTCACACCTATGCAGTATTGTCAGTAGAAGGGTTGAAGTATTTAAAAATAGGGAAGAGAGAGAAAGATAGAGAGAGAGAGAGAGAGAGAGTGTGTGTGTGTGTGTTTGTGTGTATGTGTGTGTGTGTTAGATATTTTTGATGTACACACATATACATATATCTATGGATATGGATGTAGTTATTGTATAAATATATTTTATATATAAAATAAGTATATGTCTGTATGTTTAGATGGATATATATTATAGGAAGATAGAATACTAGTGCCTTGTTGAGAATCAGGAATCCTCAGTGTCAAATTACTAGGCTATACTGTTATATTGTGGGGGGGGGGACTCTCATATAACCACAGCCTCGGCCATTCCCAGTTAACCTTTTCATAGATCAGAGGGTAGAGAAGGAACACTTTACGATGTGTGTAGAAAACTTGGAACATGGGTTTTTAAAAATTGTCCTTTGTGTAGGGACCTTAAAGATACAGAGCATCAGTTAATTAACATGCATACTAAGAACCTACTGTATTCCAAGGTCTGTACCAGGCCCTGGGGGCATAAAGACAAAAAAACGAAACATTACCTCCCTTCAAGGATCTTACAGTCTATCAGGGGAGCCAAGATAGACATATATAATTTTAAACAAAATAAATACGATGTGATTAGAGTAGGTTGGGGGAGGGGTACAAATAGTGTAGAAATAAGAGTATAGAGTTTTAAGATAATGTTGAAGAGTGTAAAGGAAATGAAAATGAAGGGAGTTGATGTTTGAGGTTGTATGGAGTCTTAGTAATTTCTAGTTTGTAATTTTTATAGGGTGAAAACCTCAAGGAGGAGGGTCCTGTACAGAGGATTTTTAGGTAGATAGATGATATGGTTAATTATTCGTTGTGCTGGATGAACCAGGGTAGCAGGAGAAAAAACAACCCAAAACAGCAGAAGTTGAACACAAGAGCTTCTTAATTTGGGTAGAAGGTAGAATAAAGTGAACGTTTTATTTTTATGATACAGATTTACCTAAGAGCAAGGAGTGAGGGCAAATTTAAATAGATATATACATACACACACACACACACACACACACACACACACACACACATATGGTAAAAATGAATGAGGATGACCAAAAGTCAAACAGAAACATTAATAATACCCAGACAGTTCATCACAGTAGTTGTCTCCTGCTCAGTCTACTTACATTTCTCTGATAAAATGTCATATAGTGGTCATCTTAAATACAGAAGGAGATTGTGAAAAATCTGAGGTTTCCTCTCAGAAATTGATGCACATGCATGGAAATTAACATGATTTTTGAAAATCTTTTTATGAGGAGAAAAGTAGAATTAAGGAAGTTAGATATATTGAAAACAAGTTTATGATAAAAGTTAAAAATTGTGACTTACACAGAAATGAGAAAGAACAGGATTTGGAAAGACAAGATTACATCCGATACATTCCAAAGGTAGAATGCCAGATGAGGTGGGTTTGGGAGCTTAGAATGGTGAATGTATAAAATAATAGCTGAGATGGGTTGGGGTAGAGGTGGAGATATGATTTGATGTGTTATGGAAGCCAGTCCAACTGAAAACACCCCGTGGATTGAGGAGCTCTCTGAAGGAATGTTAAATGATGAAGGTGAAGTCTTTTTATTTACTTAGATAAAAACTCTGGATGCAAACGTCGATTAAAGTGGGTGAGGCATGAACACATTTAGTGATCTTTGGAACACTATCTCTAATGAAGTGATAAGGGTAAGACTTGGGATGGAAGGAGTAATGAAATATTTTGAGATTTGAGAATGGAATGTGAAAATCTTGGAAGTAAAGGAATAATACAAGAAAGAAAGTAATAGTGATAGCAGAGCCATATACTCATGACTTATTCAGAAGCATAAACACTGACTTTTTTTCTGTGAAAATGTTACTAAAAATAAAAATGGTGTTTTGCTCTCTTGTTTGAACTTCTTGAGATGGTAAGGTGTCACAGGCAACTGCCTTAGAGTTTTTGGCAAATAGAAAATTGAATCACAATATGGGTTTTCCTTTGTACCAGGAATTCTTCTTAACCTGGAGTCTTTAACTTGAAAAAAAATTGATACCCGTATTTCAACATAATTAATCACTTCTCTGATACTGTGTTTTGTATGCATTTAAAAACATTAATCTGGGAAAAGGGTCCATTGGCTTCACCAGACTGCCAAAGTGGTCTGTAACAAAAAAAAAAGTTAAGAATCTCTGCTCTTTGCTCTTACTGTGACCATTTAAACCTTGGTTCTTCTTCCTTCTGCTTATCTGCATACCACCACCAATAAGAAAAAGATGGACAGATACAGACCCATGCATGGTATGCACATGTACATGCACACACATAGCCCCTAGAGATTCATGTTATGTTACTATGTATTTTTATATTCTACTCCCTTGAATGAAATTCTCTTTTTTCCTTATTAACTTTCTTTGCAAGCCAAGAACAAAGCAAGGTATCTTCTACCACTCTGCCCTCTGTGAGAATGTACTTAATGTTTGTTGATGATGGCCAAGTGGTGCTAGGAGATGGTACATACTTTAGAGGAGGACATGAGGTTCTGGAGGAGCCAATTCAGGCATCTCTGAAAATGTTCCTGTGTTTTTTGGCAGTACATTTCTGTTTTGACCAGTAACAAATATAAGTCTTGGAATCATATCAAACTGCTTAGGCATTGTTTTGGGGGATATACACATGTCATTTAGGATTAAACAGAGAACATCAAACTAGTTTTTCTGTGTTGAGTAATCACTATTTGATCTTTACTCAGCAGAGAACTTGGCAACTCTGAACTATTAACCCGACTGCCCTGATTTGCTCTCACTCATTTCCTTTTCCTCAAAGGAAAGTTCCTTGACCCTCACTGATAAGCAGTGAAACCCATGAGGCCAAGGAACTAACTAGAAATTCTGGGCTTGTGACTTTTTTATTGTCACCTTAACTTGACTTGAGGAATTTGGCAAATTATTTAAGCCTTTGGATACCTACTTTTCCTTTATCACCCATATCCAATCAATATGGTTCTATGGATAATACCTTTGTAATATATCTTCAATTTGTTCATTTCTCTGTTTTTTCACAATCACCACACTAGTCTAGGATCTCTCTGGTACACATCTGGATTCTAGCTTCTTGTCTGGTTTTACTGCCATCTGTAACATCACTACTGCATTGATATTCCTAAAAAGTGACCATATCCTAAACTTTGTATTGATTACTGGAACAAGTCCAGATGCCTTAGCCTGGCATTCAAGGTCTTCCAGAGTCTTTTCTCTCAAGTCACAGAATTTCAGAGCTAAAAGAGCCCTTAGAGGCAATGGAGTTCCACTTGATTGGGAGCAAGAATTCTCTCTACAGTGTCCTTCACAAGGCATTCCTCCAGCCTTTCCTTGGAGCCCTCCTTCCAGTGAGTGGAACTCATTCCCTCATGAGGTACCTCATTCCACTCTTGGATACCTCTGATTGATAGGAAGTTTTTCCTGTTATCATGCCCACATTTGCCTCTTGCACTAATTGTGCTTTGTTTTTCTCTCTGTGGCCAAGAACAGAAGTAATTTTTGTTTTGATATTTACATCTCATCAATAGCCTCTGCCCCTCTCATTAAGCTCTATGGCTTCCGATTTAAGGAGGGAGACCAGCGCAGTCAGTCTTCTCCCCATTTCCCACCAGCACCATTGTTTTTGTACTTTAAACTCTCTTAAACCCACCCTCCTCCCCCTTGCTTTTTCATTTTGTGTGTTTTCTTCTTCCGTTAGGCTGTAAGCTCTTTGAAGGCAGGGGCTGCTATCTTTCTTTTTATTGGCATTTTTAGCCCCAGTGCTTAGCACAGTGCCTGGCACCTATTGAACACTTAAATATTTATTGACTTTCAACTTTAATAAAAGTGTATGTAACTAAACGTAGTAAGTTCTCATTATCAGCTCAAATGAATTCCATTCTGAGATGTTGACGGTTTTGTGTATCATTGATACTGCTTGAACCTCCTTTAAAAAGTTTTTGAAATCTTTATCAAAGAAAAAGGGAAGAGAATAAAGTTTGGAAATTCTTCTTAGCCAATCTGATGCACAACTCTTTTCAAGTTGTGAATTCTCTGCTTCTTTCTTCTGTGCCTCACCTGTCCTCCACATTATCCTGTGTCTTTTGGGCATTTCACCGTTTTCTGCAATGTTGGTCTGCTCTGCCTGACCAAATGTTAACTCATATCCTGCAGGGCTTGTCCCAAGTCCTGTTTTTTGGTGAAGTCTTCCCTGATAATCCTAGATCACATCTTTTTCATAGATTTTCTTTAGCCTTTCTGGTCTGTGATGTATTTGTAGTCTAAGACCACATAGCTCAACATTCAGTAGTGAACAATGTTGTTTAGTTTCATGTAAGTATACATCATGTTTTTCTCAACCCTTTTAAACTCTTGGTGACTGGGACTGTATTTTGTTCAACTTTATATGTAACAGCATAGATACTTGTTAAGAGTAAGGGTTGTTTTTACTTTGTCCTGTATCTGCAACACTTTGCATAGTGCCTGGCACGTAACAGGCTTTTCATTTACATATGGTGAATTGCATCCTCTACAGCATCTAACATAGTGCTTGCTGCCACAGGTCCCTGTTCAGTTTGATCCGCTAGAATTTTTGCATCGTCCATTTTTGAAAAGAATTTAAATTTTGTTACATTTATGAGAGGCGCTGTCATGGTCGTTAGAGAGCTGGCTGCACAGCCAGGTCAGCCTCTGATAAGTCAAGTTAAAGGGCATTTTCAAAAGGGACAGAGAAAGGGGAAAACAGTCCTTGCCCCCAAAGAACTCCCAGTCTAATGAGGAAGACAACATGCTAAGAGTTCTTACAGGTAAAATATAGATAAGATAAACAGAGGGAAGGCACTCACATTAAAAGACTTACAGAAGGTGGGACACACACTGGACGTGGGAGAAGAGGATGTTATCCTGCATTGGTAAAGAGAGTTCCTGCCCCTGGAGATGCCCCAGCACATCGAGTTTTCACCCCTCTTTTTATGACAACACATTGGCAGAAAGGGCTGGGGCAGGCTTTTTTTATGGTTACACCTTGGGATACAAAAGGTTATTTCTGAGGACTTGTTAAATTTGGTTCTGTGCCAAGTGAGCAAATTGCTAGAAATAAGAGCAAGATGTGTATTTGGAAAATGTGGGTACTAGGAAATAGTGATGTTAATTGGGGAAAAGTGGAACTAATTACCTAAGCAGATTGTCATACTGCCTTGTTGTTTAGATCAAAGGTCTGTAAAAACCATTTTTAATTTGTGGGCTTTACAAAAGTGGCACGATGGATTTGGCCTGCAGACCATAGTTTGTTAACCTGTGATTTAGAAAAATAAGGTAGGTATCTTTTTAATAGGATGGTAGTAGTACTCTCATCTGTGGAATGTTGGGGGGAGAAGTGAGATGAGCGAAGTGGCCTCATCAGGCTGCTTCTAGCCCTTCCATTTGGTTTCTTTTCGGTTCTGCTGTGTAACCTCTATGTGTTCTTGGAGAAGACAGTCAGTAAATATTGAGCACTTACTCAATGCTAGACCCTGGAAATAAAGACAAAAATGGTAACTCCAGCACTCAAGGAAGATATGTTTGTTAGGGATAACAACATGTACACATAGCAATTCAATCCAAGTAAATATAAGGAATGCCAGTCTAGCTGTGACAACGTAATGTACCAGTATCTCTGTTTACATAGGTACACTGTGTACTTTGGTGACAATGTCCTCTCTCCTTCTGTATATAGATTTTTCTTTACATAGGAGACATGCCTGTTCAGCATATTGTGTATTTATTATTGTATGTTTATGCAAATGTTTTGATAGATATTTTCTAATTCTGACATAGAATTATAACCCTTTTTTCCTCTTTGAGGCTTTAAAAATTTCTAACTCTAATATTAGATTTGAAGGTGAATATTTGATGATAGATGATATTGTGAATATCATACTGTAAATTATATGAATTCTGAAAGATGCATTGATAGAAAGGATTCACCCAATAATGTACTCTCACCATAAATCTTCCTTAGTGGTTTAAGTTTCCAATACAAGTTTACAACTTGTGTAAGAAAATGAGATAACAAAAACAAAAAACCCCATAGCCATAAAACTGTACAAGTGGCCAAGTGTACATTTTTATCTTACATGACTTATGTTTGGAAGACACTAAGGAAGATTTCTTGATTAATTTTTATTTTAAGAAGACCAAACTCTCAGAGCAACATCTATGCTCCTACCGCCAAAGCCCCCAAGAACAATATGAATTGGTCTCAGGGTGTGAAAGGACTCAAAAAGGATTTTGAAAATCAAGTAAAAGAGGTAGAGGAAAAATTGGGAAGAGAAATGAGTGATGTGAGAAAATAATGAAAAATGAATTGTCAGTAGCCTGGTACGGAGACACAAAAAAAACTATTGAGGAGAGTAACATCTTAAAAAGGAGACTAAACCAAATGGTAAAAGAGGTACAAAAAGCCAGTGAGGAAAAGAAAGCCTTAAAAAAGCAGAGTTGGCCACATGGAAAAAAAGGCACAAAAATCCATGGGAGAAAAAAAAAACTCCTTAAAAACTAGAATTGGGCAAATGGAAAAGGAAAGTACAACAGCTCATTGAAGAAAACAATTCCTTAGAAACTAAAATTGAGCAAATGGAAGCTAATGACTTTATGAGAAATCAAGAAACAATAAAACAAAACCGAAAGAAAGGAAAAAATAGAAGATAGTCTGAAGCATCTTATTGGAAAAATGGCTGACCTGGAAAATCGATCCTGGAAAGATAAGCCATGATCAAAAAAAAGAGCCTAGATATCATCTTTCAAAAAGTTATAAAGGAAAACTGCCCTGAGGAAAATTTTGCAAGCAGACAGAAAGAAACAATTTGAGCATTGTGGAACCATAGTCAGGATAACACAAGATTTAGCAGCTTCTACATTAAAAGATCATAGTTCTTGGAATACAATATTCCAGAGGGCAGAAGAACTAGGATTACAAACAACCTACTCAGCAAAATTGAATATAATCCTTCAGGGAAAAAAATTGATATTTAATGAAATAGAAAATTTTTAAGCATTCTTCATGAAAAGATCAAAGCTGAATAGAGAATTTGACTTTCAGATACAAGACTCAAGAGAAGTATAAAAAAGTAAATAGGGAAGAGAATTCATATGGGACTCTAAGGTTAAACTGTTTACATTCCTACATGGGAAGATGATATTTGTAACTCATAATGCCTCTCTCATTATTGGGGTAGTTAGGAGTATATATAGACAGAGGGCACAGCTATGAGTTGAATATGAAGGGATGATATCTAAAAAAATAAAATTAAGGGGTGAGAGAGAGGAATGTACTTAGGAGAAAGGGAGAAGGGAGAATGAGGTAAATTACCTCACATATTAGAGGCAAGAAAAAGTTTTTACAGTGAAGGGGAAGAGGGAGGAGGTGAGAGAAGGAGTGAGTGAACCTTACTTTCAACAGAATTGGCTCAGAGAGGGAATGCCATACCCACTCAGTTGGGTATAGAAATCTGTCTTATCCTATAGGAAAGTAGGAGGGGAACTGGGTAATAGAAGGGGGGACAGACTGAGGGAGCAGTTAGTCAGAAGGAAAACACTTTTGAAGAAGGACAGGCTAGAAGGGGAGAGAGAGAATAAATAGGGGAGGTCAGAATAGAATGGAAGGAAATAGAAGGAAATACAGTTAGCAGTAGTTAAAAATTTAGCACTAGTTACAAATAGAATAAAAAATTTTGAAGTAAGTTTCTCTGGTAAAGGCCCCGTTTCTCAAACATAAAGAGAACTGAGTCAAATTTATAAAAATAAGAACCATTGCCCAGTTGATAAATTATCAAAAGATATGATCAGTTTTCAGAGATGAAGTAATCGAAAGTACTTATAGCCATATGAAAAAAATACTCTTAACTCACTATTGATTGGAGAAATGCAAATTAAAACAACCTTGGGGCATTACTTCATACCTATTAGATTGGCTCATTGGACAGAAAAGGAAAATGACAAATGGTGGTGGGGATGTGGGAAAAAATGAGATATTAATGCATCGTTGGTGGTGTTGTGAACTGATTCAACCATTCTGTAGAGCAATTTAGAACCATGCCCAAAAGGCTATAAAACCCTTTATCCTAGCAATACCACCACTTTGTCTGTATCCCAATAGAGATAAAAAACCAAAAAGGAAAAGGACCTATATGTACAGAAATGTCTATAGCAGCTATTTTCTGGTGGCTAAGAATTGGAAACTGGAGGGACTCCCATCTATTGGGGAATGGAATAAATTGTAGTATGTGATTTTTATGGCATACTGTTGTGCAAGAAATGATGAGCAGGATACACTCAGAAAAACTTGATGCAAAGGGAAATATGTAATGTGTGCAAAATAATAGCAGTATTGTAAGTTGACCAGCCGTGAATGACTTAGCTATTCCCAGCAATGCAAAGATCCAAGACAACTCTGAGGGACTTAGGATGAAAAATGCTATCCATTCCCAGACAAAGAACTAATGGTGTCTGAATACAGTTTGAAGTACACTTTTTAAACGTTATTTTTCTTGAGGTTTTTTTTGTCTGTTTTCTTTCCCAACATGACTGTTATAGAAATGTTTTGTGTGACTATACATGTATAACCCATATGGAATTGCTCGCCTTCTCAGTGGGGGGGTGGGACAGTGGAGAGGGAGGAATAGAGAGAATTTGGAACTCAAAGTTTTAAAAACAAATGTTAAAAATTGTTTTTACAATTTACCTGGGGAAAAAAATAACATACTAAATGAACCTTAAAAAAAGACCAAACTCTCCTAAAATACCTTCTACTCATAGCCTCAATAAAATGTTTTGTAGATTATACAGAATTATTTCATATTAATACATAAGCAATAAATTATTTGTTTAAAATTAGGTAAGATAAAGTTCATAATTGGAATCTATTTCAGAATTAGAAATTCCATTAAAATTAATACCTTAATAGGTTTTCCTGACATTATCCTTTCCCATTTCCTAATGCAGTAAATGTATAATAAAGTCTAGTTAAATTCATTTAACCACTGCTTGAGAATTGTTAATTCCCTTCTCCTAAGAAGAAGTCTCTGACCCTTAGGTTCTAGCAGTTTCATTTCAAACCTTTTAATACAGCACAGTTTCTTAAAATATTTATAATTGGAAGATGTTTTGAGCTTGACACATACATACAAATGAATCCAAATTTTTTTTTTAATGAAATGTACTTTTGAGCAATATTACATGAGAGGATGAAGGAACAAAGATTCCATTTGTCGATTTTATTCCTTTTCCTTACATTTGCAGTCTCACTGAGTAGAGTCTGTAAATTTAAATCTAAGATTACTGTACCACAACCAGGAAAATATTTTCTAAAGCAACATTAAGTAGCAAATTACATGATAATTTATTATCCCAACTATAGGGCAGCCCAAAATAAAGTTCTAATAAATTATGACCTTGGTTTGTTTCAAGTTGTATTGTGGTGATTGCTGTCTCTCTGACTGCTGAAGAAGTATGAGAGAAATTGTGTGAGAGCAGTTTTGAAGATTTTAGATTGTTTAGCATTTTTTCATTTTTTTGAAAAGCGTTTACTATCTTTTGATCTTGTTAGATCACCTGGATATGTATGGTCCTTTCATGGTGCTGTACCAATATTTGTTTTTGGTAATCTCTGTTTTTTTTCCTTCTTTTTATGTAAAACTGCCAATTTGTGTTTCATAAGGCATATACAGACATACACATTTATATTCACACATCTCTCCCACCTATATTTAATTTATTTCCCTGTGAAAGAATTTTAAATGGATTATAGATGTCATAAAGAGTATTATTTAGCATGCATAAGCAAAAGCATTTATACTCAAGAATTATCCAAAAGCCAAACATTGAAAAAAGTCATTGTGTGTGTGTATATATGTACACATATATCTTGAGCTTTTTTTTTCTTGCTTAATTCTTGCATTGAGACACATCTGGGCATGTTGTTTGCTTTAAAACCTAATAGTGTTTATAGATTTGTTGTTATGGTTTTGGTTAAGGTACCTGGAGAAATCTGAGGTTAGAGAAGGGGAGTATGTGAACAATAGAAGTTATTCATTGCTGGATTAAAAACCAAATTAAAAAAAAAACAACACTAAGTCAGTTAGAATCAAGAAAGCCAGAAAATACAAGAAGCAAACCAGCCAGAGGATTGCTTGTTGTGATATCTTTGTAGGTGATCTTATAAATAGTTTGTCTAAATTTGATATTCTTATACACAGAAAGCTATCTTCTGATGGTCTATGCAGGGTGTTTGGATGAATGTGAGTGTGTTGCTACTGAAACTCTCTGTCATAAGTGTCATCATTAAAATACTAATCATATGTATTGTGGATTATTTTTTAAATTTAGAAATAAGAAGGCCTTACACAAATAAAATGAGTGTCATTTGTTCCTTTTTCTTTTAGATTTTGGTGTTAGTGCTTTCTTGGCAACAGGAGGTGATGTTACCCGCAATAAAGTAAGGAAAACATTTGTTGGCACCCCTTGTTGGATGGCACCTGAAGTCATGGAACAGGTAAGAAGGTTACACAATTATTGATAGAGTGTGGTGAACTTACATCGTATAGACACAAGTCATGAATAAATAATAGTGAATACAGACTATGGAACATGATTGCACTATGTCATATTAAAGTATATTTTTCTTCTTGCAACAATAGGTGAGAGGCTATGACTTCAAGGCTGATATGTGGAGCTTTGGGATCACAGCCATTGAATTGGCGACGGGAGCTGCGCCTTATCACAAATATCCTCCGATGAAAGTAATTACTTTTGGAAATTATATGTCTGATCTTAAATTTGGTTCCAGGACATCTGCAGTTCTTTTTCTTTTGTAGTATTCATTTAAATGAACAAAACCTATCCAACCAACTTGGTTGTTATATGATTGACATTCTCTGAACAGTTACTGTGAGTGACAGACTCTGTTGTATCTGCCAGGATTGAAGGTTTATATGCTGCTGACCAAAGAATTCATTCAGGTTCGTTGTGGTTGGTAGGTAACAAATAGTGAAATTATTCCTTTTGAAAGCCACATACGGAGAGAGTGGTAGGTAACAAACAGTGAAATTATTCCTTTTGAAAGCCACATACAGAGTGTCATGAGTATCTGAGTTCAAATGCAGCCGCAAGACACTGATTACCTGTGTTACCCTAGGCAGTTCATTTAACCTCTTCTTGCCTCAGTTTCCTCATTTGTAAATGGGGACGATAATAGCACATACCTCCTATGATTATTGTCAGGATCAAATGAAATAATATTTGTAAAGTGCTTAGGTATAGTGCTTGGCGCATAGTAATAACACTATAAATATTGGCTATTATTAAACCAGTTTTGTGGCTAAGTTCCCCAACCTCTTAAATTTGTTACTGGCCAGTAAAATTCTTACCCCTCTGATTTAAGCTGGATAGGTGATTTATCTGGAGTACTTGAACCTCCTTAAGTAATAGTAAATCTGTTTTAAATAATATCTTCATATTTTTCCTTAAAATCTTAACTAGCCCTCAAGTGTAGTTTCTCTTATCTGTGAACCTGTGAGCCAAGTGCTAATATACCTGGGCTGTGTGTTGAAGATGAGAAAATTTAGAATGAAAAAAAAAAAAAGTAAAAACATGACTTATTTCATATGAGAAGGTCCAAAGTTGTTTAATCTTTTCTGGGGCAGATAGTGTAAATTTAAGATAAAATGCTGGGATATTCTCTCCCCAAGAGGTTGGTTTTTTGTTTTGTTTTGTTTTTTTGCTTTCTTCCTTGTGTTTTTTGTCTCATACCAAAGTCATACCAACTAATCTGCCAGTCTGAAACCCTAGGAGCCTTTCTTCATGTTTTACAATTGTCCTGGTTTCTCCATTTTTTTATTTGTTATCTCCAGTGAACAATAAATTATCCATTTTATTTCTTTATCAAATACTTATTCACTAATCTGAAGGAATTGAAATCTAAGTATATATGACATGATTGGCGTAAACTAATAGTGATCTGTGCATTCATGGCATAAGAACATTTTGTAGCTTGAAATAATGTATTTGCAAAATCTGTTTTTCAAAAGCAAACAGTTTTGGGCTCCAGGAAGCTGATTACACCCTTTCTCTTTTGAATTTGCTGACATCCATCACAAGTAACACTTAGAAGGAAGGAACTATGGCTTTTTGGTTTAACTTTTGTTCTACAGAGGTAGGAGGGGTCTTTTGATCCAAGTTTGCATTTCATAAACAAGTTGTTCTTATCCAGGATCTCTCTTTCTCTATCTTTTAACCTCAGTTTGGAGCAGTTACCTCATCATTTTCTGTATGTTCTCTCATTTGCAAGAGGAAAATCATTCTACTCCCCAGGATTTGGTGCATTGATATATAATTTAAGTAATGTGTTATAAAATTCTGAGTTATTTCAGCCAGTTTGTTGCAAATAGTGTGTTCCATGTCTCTTATTTCTTGAATCTACTCTGATATAGTTTGGATCTTGTGAATTCCCTAAAAGTCCTTTGTTCACTTTTGATTTCTAGTCACAGGTTTGGTGGTTCTATGCCTTGAAATTATTGTTGTAGTTCTATTAAGGAAATTTCCTCCTTTCTGTTTCAGTGATTTGGTTCCTTTGAAAGCTTGGTTCTCTGAAAAGTAGGCAGTTCTTTATTGGCATGACTTTCACCATGTCCTTAAAAAATTTATCTAATTGGAGATTTGTATGAGGGGGAAGTGTTGCCTAAATCTTCCTTCTTTCAGTGTGTGTGTACTTACCCCCATCTAGAATGACATGGAATCATAAGTGGCAGCCTGGCTGTTGTTTAACTTTTTTTCCTCTAAAATTAATTTTTTATAATGAATACATAATGTTGAATTTTCAAAATATATTAGCCAGCTTATTGATGAAATAAACATGTTTCTTAGTGACTCCTTCTCAACAGATGTAATAGATTTCACAATATAAATTAGTAATGTTAAAAAAGTTATAAAGCATATATGCACATTTGTAAAAGAAAATAGAAATTCTTAACATATGTAGGAAAATAATATAATTTTGAGGAAATTTTTCCCATTAGAATTTTCTTTTTTGGTACCAGGTATAAAATCCAAAGGATGTTTTTTTTTGAAATTACCTCCCTTTCAGGTGGTAATTTCCTTTTGTTTGTTTCTGATGCAGGTGTTAATGTTGACATTGCAAAATGATCCTCCCACTTTAGAAACTGGAGTAGAAGACAAAGAAATGATGAAAAAATATGGCAAGTCCTTTAGAAAATTACTTTCATTATGCCTTCAGAAGGATCCTTCTAAAAGGTATGTCATATCTACAGAGACAAACTGATTACTTTACCTGTGCTATAAAATTATAGAATATTAGAGCTGAAATAGACCTTGAGAGATCATTTCCTCCAGTCACTATTTTTTGATGAGGAAAGAAATGAGAGCCAGAAAAAGCTACATATACGTGCTCATCTACACACTTTCCCTTAAAAGTTGTGCATATGTGCATTGAGACACACACACACACACACAGACAATATGCATGCACACATGAATGCGCATAGTGATTTAACATTATTATTATTATTATTTAGGGGACAGGTTGTAAGAGATGGGGATGATCCCTCAGTCTAGGGAAATCAGATTGACTCCTTGGGTTCTAAATTTCCATCTTGCCAAGCAAGGGTCATTGCACTGGGTTTGGAGAGTACCTGTCCCTCATTTGCAGATAAGTTCAGTAGGTAAAAGCAGCAAGATTTTACAGCATGGAGATTGTTGCCATTACCAGTATTTATTATGGGTGTTAGGAAACTCTTTTCATGAAGGGAAAAAAGAAATCAAAGGAAATTTTGAGCATTGCATTTAAAAGCTCTTTTGACATCTTGGAACAGGGTAGGTCGAGCTGACCTCATATTATTTGATTATCTTGCCAACTCTAGTCTAAACCAGGCATGGCTTTTGAATTTTGCATGAGTTGCTTTTTCCATACAGAACAAACTGTACCATTTATGAGATTATCAGGAAAGAAGATTAAGGAGATTTTACACTAAAAAGATTAATCATATGAACAGAAGAAACAAATGGCATTCAATTAGCCGTAATGCTTCCCATTTATTCTTGGGTTATTGCTGTGAATATGTGCCCTCATAGTCAGTTTTTTTCCCCTTTACTTTTAGCCTGTGACTTTGAAATAACCTAGGTAACTATGATATATTCTAATAATCATTATTATTTCATTAGGACTTTTAGTTTTATGAACTACTGATATATGTGCTACATATAGGCCTTTCTAATATTGGTTCCTAATAATCCATTACTGAACTTGATTTGTGTGTACAATATTCAGAATTATATAGTAAACTCATGAAGCTAGACAGGAGCTTGAGAAATTGGTCTAGTTTATCCCTCTCCTTCAGATAGCAAAGTACTTAGAACCATAATATTTAGACCAGAAAAAAATGTTAGAGGTCTTGTATTCTAACACCATCATTTTAAAGTTTGAAAGAAGGTGGGCTCAAGAAGGTTCAGCAGCTCACCTAAGCTCATCTACTTAGTTAATATTTGAGGTGGGATTTGAACCCTTGGTCTTCAGATTGTCAGTTCAACACTTTTTTCCATTATAGAAATTGTACCAGACAATTTAGTATGTATAGTTTAAAATCTATGGCAAAGTATATTTTTCTTCCATCACTTTTCTGTGTTTTATAACCATGTTTTTAGGAAGTTTTCCCTCTTAGCTAAATCCCATGTGCAACAAGTTAAGTCTTTTTTCTCTTAGAAACTACTTCTATATTCTGTATTCTATATAAACTTCTATATTCTATATAAACTACTTGAATTAAGTCATTTTCTAGAGTCAACAGTTCTACATCTTTTAACCATGTTTTATAGATTCTGTTCCCCAGTTCTTTGAATTTCATTTCTTCCTCCGAAACCTGGAGCTGTCCCTTGGAGATAATACTTTAATAAGCTCTGAGACTATTCTTTGTAATGGAATTGTTACTTTACTATTCATAGGTAATGCATTTATAGTTTTGCAGCTTACCATTTCTCTTGTATTTTTGTCTTATTTTTTGCTTGTTATTATTATATTGCTGTGGCCTTTTTAATGTAACTTCGTTCCATTTATTTGTCATTGTAATGCCAAGTAAAGGCAACTTCCAAGGTTTGGAATACCAGTGTAGCAAACTCCATTTATTCAGTGACAGATTAGGGCAAAACATTCACAGAACAGAGAAAATCAAAATACAGTGTAACTCATTCATTTAGCAAGTAAGTTCTCAATTCAATCCAAGTACTACTCCACCCTGGGACAGTACATTCGTTTAGTCAGTCAAAGTCTCCCTTCTCAAATGGATATTAGTTTCCAATCATAAACAAAGTACATTCATTTGGTCAAAAGATTCCCACCCCTGGATCACAACTGAATTGCAATACCATCCATTACTGCCAAGCACTTACTCAAAAGGGGCAGCAGAGCACAAAAGGCCATCTACCCTTAAGCTACAACAAGGTTAAGATATCCCAGCATTGAAAACCCAAGAACAGGTCCTTCCTTCATTCATGTTGACAAGAGGCGAGTTCTCAGCAATCTCTGTTCCTGGGGAGACAAAGCTTGACAAAGCTTAACAAAGCCACAATATACATTGCTAGTGTCCCCATTAATTCACTCTCTGCCTGCAGAACAGTCCCAGAACCCCTGAAAACATCAGCAAGACCCTTTTCCATGATTTCTGTACAATAAGAAAATCCTCCTTCAGGGCTTCTGAACCAACAGCAAGGTTCTAGGACCTCTATAGCAGCAGCACTGTCCTTCAGCAGCAGACGAATCTGGCAAAACAACATCAAAACAGACAAAATACTGGCATCACGGCCATGCCTCCTCAGTTCTCAGCAGCTCTGGGTGGCAGTTCTTGATAGTCCTGGGCAGCTCCAACTGGCCCTCAGCAATCTTTCTTGCAGCAACTCAAGCCCCCGACAATTCTCCTCTATGATACTACTCCCCCAAAGTCCTTCTGGCCTCCTTTGCTTGGGCCTTCTTTCTTCTTGGGCTTCTCTCTGAATCCTGGCATCAGTTCAGCCCTCTCTCTTCACGTCAACAAGTGCCACAAGGGGGATTCAAAAGCTCTGGGTTTTTACAATCAACCCCCAAACCAAACCAATACAGGGGGATCTTTAAATTCCATTACCATTATAGTCACCAAGCTTATAGTTGGTGAAAATGATTTTGAGTTAACAGAGCTCTCTCTGTCTCTCATCTCTTCTTTTTATTCTAGTTTGTAAAGTAAATACTATGCCATTCATTTCATTCATTACACCCATTAATGAGAATGCTGAGTAGAAATGACTTGCAGGCAGAAACAGAACTAAAATTGCTCCTCTCTCTAATTCCCCAAGAGTGGAGTCATTTTTTAGCATACTCCTTGAACTAGTTATGAAATCCACCTGACATGTATAAATTAGTGTGCAGAATCTCACATTTGTAAAATAGTCAGTTAGTAAATATTTATCACTTATTTTGTGCCTTATGTATTGTCCTGACATAGATGATGGAATTGACAAAATATCCAACCATTCCTTTAAAAAAAGAATTAGTGCCAGTCTTACGATTTCCAACCTTTTTAGGGAAGACTGGAGAGAACTCAGTTTCTTTTAAAAATAAGGAAACAGAATTTACATTAGTGAAATAGGAGAAATAAAGAGATTTTAAGCATTTCTTTAGGGGGATAAAGAAGTGACTTTTGTTTAAGCAAAGTACAAAGGATAAATGTTTTTATACTAGAACTTTTCAAGCACTAGGCCAGGGCTGTTTAACCTTTGTATCATGGAACCCTGTGGTCATTGATTGGCAAATCCTAAGAAAATCCCCTTTCCAAAATAATGTTTTTTAAATGCATACAATAAAACACATAATATTACAAAGGAAATCAAATATTATTAAATTACAGTTATTCAGATATATATCTGTATCTACGTATAGATTCAAATGCACACACATATCTAGTAAGCAAGCTTTTCAGACTCCATATTAAGAACCTTTGTTCTAGACTTTGTTTCCTTCCGCTCCTTTAAGAGTCTTTGAATGATTTATGAACACAACTGCAGAAATCCTTTGGGCAGACATCTGGCTTGTTGCCTTTGCTTTTGTATGTCCCATGAGCTAAGAAAGGGTTTTATATTTTTGAATACTGTTTTATTTGAGTTAAAAATGTAAAAAACAGTGTTGCCCTTGGGCAGCCCCTTGGTCCGTTATCTGCCCATCAGTCCTTCACTTAAGAGACAAGAGCTGTTAATCTTCAGATGAAAACTGAAAACTTTGCAGACTGCCGCATGGCTTTCGAGGGCTTCACGGTCAGTCATCCCTCAGCACATGGGCCTTTCCTTTAGGTTCAGGGAGCTCCTGTATTTATATTGTTTTATGCTGCAGTGGAGAATTGCTGGTAACCACGTAGGGAGGGAACATAATTGCCGTGTTCTCTATCTCTGTCAGCCAAAAGGTTTGAGTCACACAGTCTTCTCATTCTGCGCTGCACTTATATGGAAATTTAAGTACGGTCACACTGATGTTTCCTGTTCTTTTTCCTTCATTCTTAAGTCGTATGCAGATATCCTCCTCATATATTTCTTAAAGATACTCTCTTTTCACTTCCTTTTCTTTCTTCTCTTCTTTTACCTACTCGCCAAAGCTTTGTGGTACAATGGAAAGGGTGCTGGACTTGTTGATGGAGGATCTGGGTTCAGATCCTGGCTCTGTTCCCTGCTCCCTTGGGCAAGTCACCTAATCCTTCCTGGACTCAGTTTCCTTATCTGTGAAGTAAGGGAAGTTGACTAGATGGCCTCTAATCTCTTTTCCAGCTCTGAAACCTATGGACCTATGATGCCTACCAGTCACTTCTAAATCTGTTTTCTATCATCCTTACATTAGGTATATTGCTGTTGGGGAAAATTGTTAGCTCTTCTTATAAACCTTTAATCCATTTATTCAGTTTTAGGGAGAAAGTGGCTCCAGTCCTTTACTGTTTCATTGCCCTAGGCACCTTTGATGGGAAGGAAGGTATATTGGGAAATGAGAAGCCCTTTTTTATCCCCCTTTCGTCACTTCCTGCTTTGATTTTGGACCTGCTTTCCTTTTCGCCACAGAGATTATGTCGTGATAGAAAATGGTATTATTGCCCAAACTCCATGCCCTGAGATAAACCCTGTTATTGTGAAGAGAAAGCATGCTGTTCTGGATGGAGCAGGAGTAACCATGGAAAGCAAGAAGAGCTCCATTTTCCCACTTGCGTATCTCATTTGTGCATCTACCAACCTTCTTCCTCATTCCATTTATCGGGGTCTTCTGTTTAGTGAATCCTCACAGTTCTTACAAGGTCATTAATGCGGACTTGAAACGGTACCCTTGAGTTGGGAGTACTAGAAGCAGTGGTAACTTGTCCAAAGTGAGACCTGTCAGCTATTTTAGCAACGTCCTATTTTTAAATCCTACGTGATAGGGTGGTCATTTTACTTTCCTTGGGAGGCCGCTTAGCTTCTTTTCAGGTTGTGAAACCATAGGGGCAGCTAGGTGCCCCAGTGGACAGAGTGCCAGACTTTGAATCAGGAAGAGCTGAGTCCAAATCCAAGCTCTGTGACCCTCCGTAAGTCATTTAGCCATGGCCTGCCTCAGTTTCCTCCTTTAACAATAGTACCTACCTCCCAGGGTGGTTGTGACCATGGAATGAGATATTTGTAAAACCTGGAAGTGCTGTGTCTTATCAGATTTCACGTAGGAGATTTTATGGATAGCTTGCTCCTTACCCCGGCCTTTTCTTAACTTCTAACATATAAAGATATCGGAAAACTTATACTCAGCTCACATCCCAACCTATACATCTCTCCATTTTCCTAATGCTTTGACTTGGCATTATGAGCTAAAACAACAACAAAACCCCCTAAAAAAACTTTCGTATGCTGCTGCTGCTGTTGCTACTACTACTTTTAAGTTACTTAGTTCTGTTTAGACATGTACAAATTCATGTATTTAAAACAAGGATGTGTAATAGGTCCTTGACTCAATCCCCTACACGTTGCCCTGCCCTGTCCCTGAAACGTCGATCTACTTGTATTTCACCTCCTTGGAAACGAATTTTTATTTTTATTTTTTTTGGGGGGGGTGGAGATGAATGGAGTGTAGCAGTTCAGAGTTATGAGTTCATATGGAACTCCCAGTGTGGAGACTTCCACTTCTGATGCAGATAGGCCATTCTGTGCCCGACAGTGTTCCTGGGAGCAGTGAGAGGCTGAGTGATCTGCTCATGGCCAAGCTGCTGAATCAGGGGCATAACGTGGAGGCAGGTATTCCTGACTTCCAACCCCCTCTATCTCCTACTTCGTGCTTCCTCTGTGGAGAGTGATTCATGGTACTTTCCTATGATGGGTGCCATCATCTGGTCTGTTTTGTCAAGCCACTTGAAATCTGTGGATGAGGGTCTGGATAATTATTCTCTGAACTATGCCCCCGGAACTGACTGGATTTTACTGTTATCATCTGTTGTTTCCTCTCGCTGTTGCTGTTCCTTTCTTGTCTGCATTTGTTGACTAAAGAAAAATAAAGCAAGAAGTGATTGATCATCTTAGAGGAAATAATGGTGCTCTTAAATAAAAAGCTCTCTGAGAGCATAGAGCTCCTAGCTGTTTGATATATTTGGAGCAGAAATACTTTTGGCCTTCCTAATTCAGTTCTCCAACTCCCTACCCCCTGGTCAGTAAACATTTCACCTTGTATATAGCATGCATTGCAGGAAGCACTGGGGAAGATAAAACATTTGAGAAAGGCACAGATCTTTCCCTCAAAGGGCTTACCGGCCAGCGGGGAGACAAGACAGAGGCACACGATAAATTCCATACAGACTGTGCATCGCTGTTTCACATGCTTCCAGATGGCCCCTGGGAACATCTTAGGAGTGCCCCAGTCTGGCAGATCTTCTTAGGCCCAGGGGATTTTACCATATTCAGGAGGCAGGGTCATGCCACGTACAGATTGTGTTCTTGCATTATTGATACAGAGAAGGATTTAGTTTGTAGCCTCGTCACTCTGCTATCTTTCATAAACATTGAATTTGCCATGAGCAGTAAGAATCAAAGATACTCAATTGAATTTTGCTCTACATATTTAACTAATAAGGTCTAAAAATAGCATCATTTGGACAGAGGTACCCCTTTCCTGCTATTTCATATGGGTCTGTTTTACAATTTAGCAGCCAGTTTGGTTATTCCTAATGTAGTCTTTTAAAGGATGCTCCCGAATTTGCATTATTTCATTCAGGCACTGTATATATTGAATGATCCTTGTTTCAACTTGGATTTATTATTGATCTTTCAGGCCCACAGCAGCAGAACTTTTAAAATGCAAATTCTTCCAGAAAGCCAAGGTAAACTGCTCAAGTCAACCTGATCTTTTGAGATGATGTTGAATTTCTGGGCTTCTTAGTTGATTTTAACTGGCGGAATGTTTGTTTTACAGAATAGAGAATATCTCATTGAAAAACTGCTCACAAGGACACCAGATATAGCACAGAGAGCCAAAAAGGTAAGATCCTTCAGGTGGCACATCCTGGTGGGAGTTTGTTCCATTGAAAGAACTGAATTTCCTATAGAAGTGAGGAGACCACTGTCTAACGTGCAGCATTAGATCATGTAAAGACGGATTTTCTGGTTGATGATTTACCAGAAACTCTCCTGCTTTATGCTGACAATTCTGTCCATTTTGCTGCTTCGCTGTGTTTTTACAATGGAATGACTAAAACTCTGCAAAAGGGAAAAGGGAAAAAGAAGGTTGTGGGAAAGGAGGCAGAAACTGTTGAATAAAATGAGGTTTTAGGATTTCAGATATCCCTGAACCCCGTTAGCATTGATCATAATTAGGTATTAAAGAGCAAAATCAGGCGGGGTTTCTGATATAGTCTTAGAAGACAAAAATAAAATTGGTTGGTTGGTTTGAATGAGTTTTTGGCTTTGAGTATTTGCTTATAAAAGATCTGGAGCCTGTTTGCTGTTAGACCGTCTTTTTATTGATTTGGGCTGATAAGAGGAATTAAAGTAATTTTCACCCTGGGCCATATTTTTTTAAAGTGACTTAGCTAAGTTTTTGTATTACAAATTTTGTGCAAAAAACAAAACAAAACAACAACAACAACAAACAACAAAAAACGGGGAGGGTGACTAGGTGGTGCAGTGAATAGAGCACGTGGCCCTGGAGTCAGGAGGACCTGAGTTCAAATCCAGCCTCAGACACTTACTAGCTGTGTGACCTTGGGCAAGTCACTTAACCCCAATTGCCCTGCCTTCCTCCAAAAAAACAACCCCAAAACAAGAAAAAAAAACCAAACATTTTGTACTAGTGTATTTGGAGATTTTATTTTGTATTCGTCACACAAGTCATAGAGGGATCATTTATTTTAAAATTAGAGTAGGTATTTTTACAAAGTGCTAATTTTTTATATACATTTTGCTTTTTATGAGATTCAGGAAAGTTGGGTTTTGGGTTATTTTATTTTCTATTTTAGTAGCATGGTAGAAAATGATCTTTTAAGGATACTCTAGAATTAAGTTATTTCAGTAAGGCAGTGTATTTATTAAGTACCTTAATAAGAAGGGAGAAAGTTAGCTTTCTGAACCTCACTATTCTGAACTATTAAGATTGTCAGAAAATTAAAAAAAAACAGTTTGCAGTTATTGTCTGTAGGAGGTATCATCACTGAACATTAACCTCTCAACACTACGTTTTATCGACGTTTTATGTAACATGACTGAATTTAGCTGATTACTTCAAATTTAGGTTTTAAAGCTTTTCTGAAATGGACTTGAAGAACTAATCTCTTGGGACTTTACATTACAGAGTTCTTGCTGAATTTCCATCCTGTGAGTTCCTCACACTGATAAAATCATAGATCTGAACTGGGGGAAAAGCAAAAAAAACTTAATTACAGAGACATTTAAGGAACAACCTTTAGTATGAATTTTATTTGTCCTGGGGAGTAACTGGTTGTTTCCAACGTCTCTGTCAGTGGTGAACTTTTTTTTTTTTTTTGCTTTTCGGAGGACAATTGGGGTTAAGTGACTTGCCCAAGGTTACATGGCTAGTGTTTGTTTTTAAGTGTCTGAGGCTGGATTTGAACTCAGGTCCTCTTGACTCCAGGGCCACTGCACTACCTAGCACCCCGATGGTGAACTTTTAAAATGTTTATTAAGTAGCCCCTTTGGTTAAGAGTGTTGTTTGAGAATGGGAAGAGGAAGTTTAAGGACTTCTTTCCCCTTCTCAGGAAAATAAATTTATTTTGAAAATCACTATCCTATTCTGTTCAAATTTAGAGTTAGATACAAGCATGAAGTTCCTGAAGCACCAGCCTGTATTCCCAAGACAAAATTTCAGATAATGATTTTAAGGAAATGTGGTGGATTTTATCTTTACATTCTTGTGTTTTTTGTGCATTTTCCATGAAGACGTCCAAGGAGAAATAAGGCGTGCTGTACTCTTTTTTTATTAGTGTAGGTGGTATGGGAAGAAGGTGGAAGAGTTCATTATAATTTTGAAGTGAGGTAGTACTTAACCACATTTGTCAGCAAAATGAACTTTTTGTGGACGTAATAATTTTAAAGAAATTATTGATTAGATGGCATGATATTATTATATATGTTGTATATATAAGTAT
>CM053582.1:303661502-303703313 GCA_028627135.1 Pseudochirops cupreus
ATATTTTTTCCTGAGGCGTTTTTTTCCTGCTAATTTAGAATGGCGGGGGTCGTATTATTTCTTTACCTAAGTTTGCTGAGTCATTTTTGTAGTTTTTTTAAATGAACATATAATTATCCTCTTGGGTGATGTTAAAAGTTGCACCAGAAAATTCTTAAAAATGAAGAGTTAAGGACAGATTTTGCTCCTTTCAGTCATCTTACATTAATATTTCCCAAGGAAAGATTTATTATACATCAACATAAAATGAAGTTGGCATTGTTAACATAATTTCGTTTCTAATACCTCATTGAAGCATATAGGATTTTTAATCACAGACATTTTGTAATAGCTTTTTAACTAGAGTGGCAAAACCACTCAGCTGAATGTTTTTCATATAATCAATCGACAAGCATCATATATATGATGAGAAATGAATATTAATAGGACATTTTGTTAGGCTTATTAATACAATGTTTGGATATAATTTAATCCAACTCCCCTATTTTAGGAGGAGATAAAACGAGGTTTGGATGCAGTTTTTCACCCAAATCCTCTGTCATTTAATTGTTGTTTTATTGTGTCATTGAGCAGGTCATTGACCCTTCCGGCCTCAGTTTTCTGATCTGTTAAATGAATGAATTGGACTAGATAACTTTCAAGGTCATTTCAGCTCTGACACTTTGTAATTCTAAGATTTTTTGTGCTTATTTTCTCATCTCTTAAAATGAAAGATGGTCGTTGAAATGAGAGCCACAGTGATCATAAAATCACATGCCCTGGTGTTAGGAACGGGCCTTGGGAATTATATATAGTCCAACCCATACTTGAGGGAGGACCTTTGGCTGTTTCATCTCATTTGATTGCCACAAAAACTGTGAGGTTGGCTCCCATTTTACAGTTGGGAAAATGAAAGCTCAGAGCAGCCAAGTGATTTGCCTCAGTCTCACAGCTAGTGAGTGACAGGGGCAGAATGTGGATGCAGATCTGCCCGATTTCAGGTCTGCTGTTTCATCTGCTGCCGCTATTCCAAGGTCTGCTGCCTCTTTCCTAATGTGCTCAGTAAGGGATGGCCTCTACTTTAAGATTATGATGAAGAATTCTCTGTCACTTGCTGTGTTACCCGTTTCATTTTTAATAGCTCTTGTTGTCAGGGGGATACGTCATGGCGTAGGGTCGATGATCTTAATCTGGGGTCTGTGAACTTATAAATAAACACACACACACACACACACACACACACAGAGAACAGTATTTCGATATGTTTGGTTTCCTTTGTAATCTTACGCATTTTATTTTATGCATTTAAAACCATCATTCTGAGAAATGCCTCTAAGCTTCCTTACGCTGCCACAGGAGGTGGGGAGAGAGGGACAGCCGTGGCGGAGCAGGAAGACTCGGAGCTCCCGGGAAGAGGTGGGCTCAGGCTCTGTGCTCCTCTGAGGTATTTGGTCATGGGCAGGTCCCTTCTCTTTATTCTTCAGTGCCGTCTCTCTTAAGACTAGTGTTTCAAGATGAGTTGCTGATTGACATTCATGGGAAGAGTTTCCACACTCAGAATTCTTCACACTGTTGAAATGAGTACACTACATCTGACCTTCCCTTCAGCCTGCGTGTTCCTGTCCCCAAAATACACAAAACAGAAACCTCTACCTCAAAAACAAATTATTGGGAAATTTTACTTTTGTTATCTGGGGGCAAATCTTCTTCTTCCTCCTGACAGGCTTTCACTTGTTTTAAGAACACTGCCATGTCTTACTTTATTTATTCATTTATTTTTTGGAGAGGGGGGAAAGGCACGGCAAATGAGGTTAAGTGACTTGCTCAAGGTCACAGAGCTAACTAAGTGTCAAGTGTCTGCAGCTGGATTTGAACTCAGGTCTTTCCTGTCTTCATGGCCAGTGCTCTATCCACTGTGTCGCCTATCTGCCCCATGACTTTTTTTCCTTCTGACCTGGATAGGAACCCCGTCCTTGATTCTGTCAGTTGTAGGGTGTTACAGTTTCCAGCCCTCTCACCGTCTTGGCTCCCCTGTTCAGTACTAACTCCAGCTTTTCAAATGTACTCTAGATTGACAGTCTCCTAAAATGGGGCACTTCAGATGTATAGACATACAAATGTATGGATGCTCTATGTATGTATATATATAGAGAGAGAGAGATGTAAAGATAAAGTCACACAGTGCCAGAAAGGAAGGAGTGGGAAAGAAGAACTTCAGTACAAAGAGTCTGTACTTTGTCATTTTTTTTACAATGATTTTTAAAAATTGTTAATCTCTTATTTTTAACTTCAATGTCATCAAAGCCTTTCTCCTTTTTAGAATATACAGTATTTCATAAGATCATAGGATAATTGACTTAGACCTGGAAGGGAGTCTTCAAGGTGCTCTAGTTTAAATCTCTTATTTTGTAAATGAGATCACTGAATTTGTAAGAGGCCAGATTACTTGCCCAAGGCTGGACAGCTTTCTTAAATTCCTCATTTTGCTTCTAATTTGCGTCCTCTAACCTACATCCCCCTGTACAATTTTCGTCTCTGTTTTAAGGGTATTATTTCCTTATCAGGTTCTCTTCTGCCTTTTATGATGAAATGTGATGTTACTGTTTCTGCCCCGAGTTGCTTCTCATCTGTTATTCAGGCTCTGCTTTTTTCAGCTGAATAACATGCTATATTCCAGTGCTTTATAAAGAAGAATATTAGTTTGCAGTGCAAGCAGATTTTGTTTTCAGCATATTTGTCTAAGAAGATCATTTGTTGAGGGCGCGATGTCCAGGCAATAGGAGTTTTCTAGAGAATGTGAAATCTTCATGTTAGCGTCATTAGTGGCTTTCTAGAACATGACTTTCCTTTCTTTATGTTTATTACTATTTGAGAACTCTCTCAAGATTTTCAACATGAACCTGCAATCTTTCTGAAATGCATAAGGGAAAAACCTATTAGTAAATTCAGTTTTAGAGAAATGACTTTTCTATGAATACCTGACGTTGTTAAAAAGTCCTTTTATCTTCCAGCTTATGTAAGAAGGATTATGGGGAAAAATGAAAACGTGCAGCTTCATGCATCTAGGATTTTGATTTTATTGTTTCTTGATTCCAAAAACATGAGAGTATTAGTTAAGTAATTTTCGGTTTGACTAGGGAATTCATTCATTCATCTTTTCAGGATTTGTTTAAAAACATATGTTAAAGGTTTTGATGAAGATTTAAAAAACATTTTTAGAGTCTTTGATTTTTGTTTTAAAGGCTATATAATATTTAATAGGTGGCCTGTGGTAGTATAGCACTGGCCTTGGAAGTTAAAACATGTAAGTCCTGTCTCTAACACATATGCCCCAGTTGCTATAGATGAGTCAGTAACATTGATTCTTACTTTTCCTCATCTCCAAAATGAAGACATTTATACTTGGGGTATTTGTCTCCGAGTGAATGTTGTGATAAATAAGTTTTGTAAACTGTAAAGCACCAGATACGTGTAAGTTGTTGTTTTTTACCAAACTTGTGATTTCTTTGGTGTAGGGAATGAGAGAATTCCCCGCCAGCAGGTCAGATTTGCAATTAGCCCATGATTTAAGAGTTTTAGGAGCTAGCCTAGGTGCTGAGAGATTGATTAAGTGATTTGCCTAAATCCACATAGCTGTATTTTTCATGATGCTGCCTGAAATAACTGTAAAAGTAGTAGCATCTATCTTGCTTTTCACTCTCTGGGGGAAGCAAAACTCTGGTCCAAATTGTGTTTGTCTTTTTTTTTTTTCCCTTTTCCTGTTGACTGTAGGAGTCAGAGAAGCATCTTGACTTTTCTCCCCTTTAATTTCCAACCTGTAAAATGGGGATAATATTTTCTCCTGTCAGCTCTCAGGAATGCTGTGAGCATTCATTTTGGGTCAGGCCATATAGTGTTTGTTGGTGGGTTGCTAAAGGTCATAAAGGTAGGTAGTAAATGGTAGAAATGGGATTTTTGTAAAGAAAATTATAAACCTTACAGCATTATATACGTATGTTTTCACTGTCACTGCTTGCTTGCATCTCTGTGATACACTTAGCAGGAACCATTTTCACTGTTTTCCCATTGACTTCATGACTCAGAGAAGTTATCTTGGCTTTTCTGTCCTTTAATTTTCAACCTGTAGAATGGGAATAATATCTGTTCTACCATTTCTGGAGTGCTGTGAGCATTTATGAGATTTAATCTGCCCCGCATAGGTCTAAGAGTCCTGCTAGTGGTGATCCAAGAGAATAAAGTTGAATTTTCAGTTAGATTAGCCTTCCTGAGCTTCTTAATTCTCCTTCTGCAGGCAGTTTCCTGTCCCATTACTGCTTCCCATATGACCCTCCTCAGGCCTGCCTCCAGCTCGAGGGGTTTTGATACAATGACCATATGATACTCTCTCATTAATGCATTAGATTCCCTGAAGACAGAAGGGCCTAAATAGCTTTTCAGACCATAGAAGTATGTGGTTGTGCCATGGTAGACTCTCATAAGTGTCATATTTGGTTGACCTATATCACAGGTGTCAGACATGGATGTAGCCTGTGGTTCACATGTGGCAGCTTGTACTTAGGTGTCTGGACAAACCAGATTAAAATGTTATTGGAAAATGTTTAACAGATAAGTATACAACATAGAACATAGATAATGTTAATATGTGGTTTTCCAAGTCAACGTTTGGCCTACAGGGATCCTTCCATGTGGTTACTGACTCCTGTTTGTATTTGAGATTGACACTCACCACTGATATATCATACATTTGTACGTTCTCTGTTTTTCTGGAACTCATTCTCTGTGTGTTGTAGCAGTCATAGAATTAGCGAGAGCCTTATAGCAAGAACTTTATATAGCATATCAGTCTTGGAGTTTGTTTGGGAGGCGTGTGTGTTGGGGTAAGGGAAGCAAGGATATTAAGGGAAATGTTCTGTTTCTCTTTCCTATTACCATCTTATTATATTTTCATGAGCATTACTATCAATGGAAAACAATTACTTGAGCTGTTTTTGCATGGAACAATATAGCTTGGTAGACATAGCCCTGGGTTAAGAGTCTGCACACCTGTACTCCAGACCTGGCTCTGCTTGTTAGGGGCTGGCTGACCTTCACCCCAAGTCACATAACCCCTTTGTCTCAGTTTCCTCATATGTAAAACTGAATCGATAATATCTGCTTTGTTTTACCTACAAGGCTATTCTTGTTGTTTGGGTATAATAAGAGAATATTTTTTTGGGAAAAAGTAAAGTGCTTTGTTACTCCATAGTGACATTATTATGCTGCGCCATGATTCACAGCGTTTCAGAATTTCAGAGTTGGAAGGGATCTCTTTTCTTTTTTTTCTTTTAAGTTTATTTATTTTTAGTTTTCAGCATTTACTTCCATAGGTTTTAAATTTTCTCTCCCTCCCTTTCCTCCTCTCTCCCCACGATGGCATGCAATCAGATATAGGCGCTACACATACATTCCCATTAAACATACTTTCACATTAGTCATGTTGTATAGAATAAAAAGAACGAATAGGAGGAACCACGAGAAAGAAAAAGACAAAACAACCACAAGAAAATCTGCTTCTTTCTGCATTCAGACTCCGTAGTTCTTTCTCTGGATGTGGATGGCATTTTCCATCATGAGTCCTTCGGAATTGTTTTTAGGTCCTTGCACAGGGATCTCTTCTCAAGAAAACATTACTGAATTTTTCTAGTTATTAGCGAACCTTGCCCATCACAATGTTTTTTTAAAATATGTGTGTGTGTGTGTGTGTGTGTGTGTGTGTGTATGTGTATGTGTGTGTGTTCATTCCCTGGATTTATTTTACTGTGATTTCATGTTGATTTCCCCTGGTAGAGTGTTGGCTCCATGGGGGCAGGCTCCAATTTTGTATTTGTATCCCCAGAGCCTTGATTAATCGACTGATTGACCTTATAAACCATCTGATCCAATCTATATGTGAAGAAGAACCCTCTTTACAGCATTGGAGACAGATAGTCATTTAGGCTTGCCTTGAAGCTCATCAGTGAGGGGCACCCTTCTGCTTCTCAAGATAGCTAGCACATCCTGCTTTGAAATAGCCCAGGCCATGGGCTTGCCCTACCCTGTAGTGTTCCTCAGTCAGCAGGGTGTTTAATCCATTCTGCATCAGTGTTAGTACTGCCCTGTCCTGATTATATTCACCCATTCACCGGTCATATCTTCCATTACATCTATCCAATCCAAAACCTTGCTTTCCAGCCATCTCTCGAGGGCCATCTTCTGGCTTAGAATGTAAATTCATGGGGGGGCGGGGAAGGAGGGGGGCAGGACTGTCTTGTGTTTGTATCTCAATCCTAGCATTTCCTTCATTAACTCCCTTTCCTTCTTCCTCCTTTCAGTATCTTCTCTTTCTGAATTTCCTTTCCCTTTTTGCTTTCTCTTTTCCTTCTCTTTTCTCTCTTCTCCCTCCTCTCCTTTTTCTCCTTTTCCTTCCTTTTTCCTTCTAAATATCCTCATTTGAAGTTTCTGCACATTGCCTCTGGTTCTCCCCTCAGAGGCCAAGCAGCATAAGTAATCCCTCTTCCGAATTCCAAGATAGTTATAGAGCACCTGGCTGCCCTTAATGAATTCAAGTCACCAGGCCCAGACGAACTACATCCCAGGGTACTTTAAAATCTGGCAGATGTGATTGCTGAGCTGTTGGCACAGAGTAAGCGCTCTTTTCCTTAATTCTGCTGAGACAAGGTCAGGGCTTGAGGCTTTAGGAAGTGCAAAGCTTTACCCTTTGTCCCAGGAAAAAGGGGAGTGAAAGGAATCTTTAAACTGTAGGCCAGTGAATTTGACTCATAGAAACATGACATTAGATTGACTTTTTTTAAAATGGAGATTGGATAATAATTAGGCATGGGTTGGCCTGATGTGAATATTCTCCTATCTGTGGCCTCACAGATTTCTTTTCCCTCTCTGCCTTAGCTGCCTAGCTCAAGACATTCTTCTGTCTCCCACCCTCAGGTTCTGTTGGTGTTCGGTGAACTTGTAGAACCCATGTAGATCTTCTGGTCATTTCATGAATAGGAAAGCATCTTTATTCACTCTTGCTATTTTGTTAGTTTATTCCTGGCTTGGTAAATTCATGAGGGATTCACCTCTTTGAGTGTGTGCGTAGTGAATGTTTGGGGGATTGCAGTTTGAGAGAGAAGGCTTCTGAAGGAGGGAAAGAGGAGTTCAGACCCCTGAGTCTGATTTGAGTTTCAGAGTACAGGTAGCTGGGTGGCACAGTGACTAGAGTACCAGGTCTAGAGTCAGGAATTCATCTTCCTGAGTTCAAATATGACCTTAAGACTGTGTGATCCTGGGCAAGTCACTTAACACTATTTTTCTCAGTTTCCTCATCAGTTAAATGGGCTGGAGAAGGAACTGGCAAATTGCTTCAATATCTTTGCTAGGAAAATCCCAAATGGGCTCATGGAGAGTCAGACACAACTGAAAAGCAACTGAACAACAACAACAACAAGAGTGCAGGCCGTGGAAAAGAGGTGATTGCATCGTGTAGAGCATTGGACTCATCAGGAGTTCAGATCTCGGCTCTGACACTCCTACCTTTGTGATCCTGTGAACCTTTGTCTCCTCATATGTAAAAAGGGGATTATACTACCACCTGCACCTTTACAGACTGTAATGGACTGTGTAAACATGAACTAAAATTTAGAAGCCTTATTGCCTAGTGGCTTAGGTGATAGCAATGATGTGTTGGATTGAGTTTGTACAGGTTTCTGAGAACTAATTCTTAAATTTTCAGTGTAAGCATTTACACTTTGGAAATCTGAAAATACTAAATTTCAGGGCCTGTTTTATTGTTTTGTTGATTGTCTAGACTTAAGAAAGTGGTAGGGAAAATGATGATGCAGATTAAAATTACAAGTGTGTCATACATGCATTCCCCCATTTCCATCTCTCCCCTCCTCCTGGAGAGCTGGTTGTTAAACTTGTTACCAACACAACCTTCGGTATTAGTATACACTTCTGACCGAAGAGTGCTATAGAAAATTGATTTTGCAATATTGCTGTTATTTTTTTAGTGAAGTAAGGGGAGAGAAAGCAGTAGGCAAAAGGGGCAAATGTATAACTCAGATCTTTTTGCTTTTACCTCATTATTTGCACTCACATCATCCTGTATACTTTTGTTCTCATTACCCTGGATTTTTTTCTGTGAACACAGGGAAGAGAGAAAGTAAGAAAAGCAGGGATCCGGTACAAAAGAAGGCAGAAGGGCAGAGGAGTGGGGGAAGGAGGAGATGGAGCACAAACAGAGACACAGGGGAACGGAGAGGACAAAGTGGGGGAAAGACATAGTGCATTTGTGGTTACAGATCATAGTTGTTACTAATTGAATTCCGTGATATCTGTGATACCTGGGTGATTGCATCCACTTGTGGGGCTTGTGAGAACTGAGAAATGATAGGGCCTATAGGAGGAGGACTGGACGAGTTTCAGAGGTAGTAGTTGATGGATGCCCAGAGAATAAAGTAAAAGTGTAAAAGGTGAATTTCTTTATCATCAGTAAATATTTTGCATACTTTCTGGGTGCAAGGAGAATAATGAAGATAAAGTTGTAGAGACGGCTAGAGGCTTAAGTAGGGCGACCATTGAGAGGGCTTTGAATTCCAAATCAGATATAATTAGTACCTCTGTGACTTCGTGGCTGTCACTTAACTTCTGGGCCTCAGTTTCCTCATCTGTAAAACGAGATGGTTGGATTCAGTGTCTGCCAACCCTTCTAGCTTTAAATCTGTGATTCTCTGGCTTGTGGGTTGTGAGACACACACGTTTATTTCTCAGGTGATGGTTTAGGAGGATTAAACTGAAGGTGGTATGTAAGGTGATGACTAAGATGTTTGGAGGGGTGCTCATTGCCAGTGCAAAATAACCATAGAATCTGACTTGAAAAACGTGAGGGGATGGGGAACCAGAAATTCAGGTAGGCTAAAGTGTTGAGGGAATTAAAAAAGCTTTATCCTGGATGTGATAGGGATCCTTAAGGGTCATCTGACCTGCAATCTAAAAGTCGGGAAGGAAGCACTGAGAAGGGTGTGATTTGGAAGCACCGTGCAGCTCACTCAGCCAAGGAGCTGAGGTGGGTGGACATGATGTAATTGTGTTAAAGACGTGTGCCCACCAGAGGGCAGCATTGCCTTTGAGTTGTGTGCTCTTCTCTAAAGGCTTGGGAGCAAATTTTTTTTTTGTGCAAAGTATTTTCAGTGCTAAGCTTTTTGGTAAATGGCTTAAACACCTTTAAATTGCTTTGACATCTGCTTTAAAATGACCAAGAATACGTCCGAGTTTTTTTTTTTTTTACAACTTGTACTGTCCTGACAGTGCCACTTATGATTCATAACTGGGAATTAATAGCTGGGAATTAAGCCTCCCATGTCTCTGGGACGTGAGCTAGAGGAAGAGGGGACGGGCTTCAGGATCCAAAGACCTGGATTCGTGTCTGGGTTCTGCCGCTGAGCTGAGCAGTATGACATTGGGTGGTTATTAACCGCCTCATCTGCCTCATCTGTCTGTCTGTCTGTCTGTCTGTCTCTCTCTCCTCTCTATCTCACTATCTACTAAAATGAAAGGAGTTGAATTATGTGAGGGATTCTTACTCATCCTTTTTTTGTTGTTGATTTTGTTGATCACTCTGGCAGTCTGGTAAGGAAAGACTCCTTATCACAAGAGTGTGTTTAAATGCACAAAATAAATACATGAGATTACAAAGGAAACCAATTATATTAGAATGCAGTTATTTATCTATCTTACAACTCAGTTCTTGGACCCTCTGAAGGGGGTCCTACCTATCCATGATCCTCCTGGGGGTCTCCAGGTTAAGAAGCTTGGATTAGGAAATCTCTCAAGTCCCTTCCTGTGCTAAACCTATGATTCTTTAGTTCAGTATTTGTGTGATGGAGGTCAGGAAACTTGGTGACCTCTTGAGATCCCTGTAAATCCCTAGGTCCCTAGAACCAGCTGTTCTCAAACTTTTCAGGTTCAGGACCCCTCTATACTCTTAAAAATTATTGAGAATTCCCTCAAAGAGCTTTTATTTATGGAGGTTATGTCCATCTATCGATATGGGCCATTAGAACACTTTAGTGTTATTCTGAAAATAATGTTGACCTTGAAATCACCTAGCAGGGTCTTGGAGGACCCTTAGGCGTCCCAGAACCACACTTTGAGAACAGTTGACCTAGAGTAGTAGTTCTCAACCTTCCTAATGCCACGACCCTATAATACTCGTATGTGGGCGTATCTGCATGTGGGCAGACCCTCCTGGAGATGGATAGAGGAGCGGTGTCTCGGTTCCTAAGACCATCGGAAATATGTGTTTTCCGATGGTCTTAGGCGACCCCTGTGAAAGGGTCGTTCGACCCCCAAAGGAGTCACGACCCACAGGTTGAGAATCGCTGACCTAGAGGAAAAGAAAGGAAGCCATCATTGCTTTTTTTTTTTTAGCTGTAAGAAATCTGAAGAACTTGATTATCTCTATTACAGAAATTAGCTGCAAAGTCAAACATTTCAGTCATGAAGATTGAAGTTAAGCTGGAAAACCTCATAGCTTAATTAATGGTGATGTTTGAGAGCACCGAGACAGACAAAGATAAAAGGGTAATGTTCAGAGAAGAATCAGAAATGGTAAAGAGCAAAAAGGGAATCTATTTTTGATGTTGTTAACAAAATGCATGTTAGTATTGAAGGAGAAATAGATCAGCCCTTTAAGTATGAATCGATTTGAATATGCAAGATTCCTGTTAATTCAACCAACAGCTGCCTTTTCACAGTCACAGAATGTTAGAAACTGGAAGAGAAATTATTAGCTACTCTCTAGTTCTCTTTTCTGACTCTCTTATTTATGAATTTAAAAAAAATACTGGTATATGACTCCTGCTTTTCCAAGGAACTCAGACATGTCTCAGTTAGATCAGCCCATCAGACTTTATAGTAACCGGTTCAAGCAAAGCTGGCTGGTTTTATAAATGAGAGACAGGCAGAAGGGCAATGAAGTGATTTTCCTAAAAGTCATTGGCTGAACTGGGATGATAACCCAGGGCATTTATGCTCTAAGTCTGCCTGTGATTGTCTCTGGGATTCTGCTTCTTCACTTTAATGGGATACTTTTTTTTCCCAGTCAATTTCCAAACTTTGTCATTTTAAACTGGTTTTCTTAGAATAAATCCTTTTTTTTTTGGCTTATAAATCATCCACGAGGGGGCGCTAACAGAGCAGCTTATTTTCCTGCTTTTCCCAAAGCTTGGA
The DNA here is from genome assembly GCA_028627135.1 of Pseudochirops cupreus. Taxonomy (NCBI): domain Eukaryota; kingdom Metazoa; phylum Chordata; class Mammalia; order Diprotodontia; family Pseudocheiridae; genus Pseudochirops; species Pseudochirops cupreus. The sequence continues at coordinate 303,672,732 of CM053582.1, forward strand.
GCTGGAGTAACTTTCACGGATCAGTAAGTGGTCCTGGGGTTTCCCACTTCCCCCTCACTCACTTGGACTTTTCCCCTTTACCTGATGCTGTGTAGAGGAAGGCCCGAAGATTGTCCTTTGCTAGAGCGGTGAAAGTGCAGAACAGTTTTTTGAATGGCTCTGAATTACTAGTTTAGATTTGTGGAAATTCAGCAAAAAAATAGAAAGAAAGAAAGAAAGAAAAGAAAAGAACACCTGTTTTCAGTTAGCCTGTGACAGAGCAGGCAGTGGTTGTGACTGATTCATAAGTAAATAAGAATCATCTCTGACAAAGCCAATTTAAAGTGAAAAGATACAGCTCTCAAAGTATGGTCCGAGGCCCCCTCACGGTCTCTAAGATGCTCTTAGGGGGCTTAGGGAGTCAAAACTATGTTCGTCACATTATTTAAATAGTCATCTATTTTCCAAACGCGCATGCAGGTCAGGCTAGGTAGAGCAGTTGAAGGAACTCTGGGCTTCCAGGCAGGAAGTTCAGATTTCTTGAGTAGCCTTTCTTTGGTCGGCCATTCTCAAGCTTTTTTTCCTGAGGAGTTCATATAAGGCCTCAGATACTTAATAACTTTGGGACCACGGGCAAGCCACCTAACCTCTCTTTGTCTCCGCTTCCTTATCTGTGAAATGGGGAGACTGACGGTGCCTACCTCTCAGGGTTCCTGCGAGGATCAAATGAGATAATAATTGTAAGGACTTAGTACAGTGCTTGGCACGTAGTAAGCACCTTAAAATGTCATCATCAGCGTGAGCGTCAGTATCAGTCAGGACAATGACTCGAATGCAGAGATGAGAGTCTTGCAGGCTTCTCTCTTTAAAGAGATAGATAAAAATACTGCTCTTCTCAACAGTGTTGTCCAAAAAGTGTTATTTGTCTTAACATGTATTATAAGATGACAAAGTATTATCTTAAAGTGAATGAATGCCTGTTTTTAGAAATTCACCAGTTTTCAAATGTCTGATTTGCAAATATCGATGGATATAACCCATATAAACCAAAGCTCTTTCTGCTCTTCAGTAATTGTTAAGAGTTGTAGAGGGGTCCTGAGACCAAAAAGCTTGAGAATGAAAGAAGTGAAAGCTACTAAGGAATGGATGGTTATTAGTGTTGAACAAATGTTTATTATAGTATTCAGAAAGCATGGGAGACTGTTGAAACTTCCCCAGAATGTATCACGAGGCCCAGAATGCAGTAGGTGTTTAATAAATGCTTGTTCATTGATTAGCTGAAAAGTTTTGGAATTTGTTTTTCCCCCTTGCGTTTGGGGAATTTGTCATATCTGCTGCATACACATAGCAATAGCTAGTTTTCCTAAGGCATGCTGCTTTTTGGAGAAGATTGGAATTAATTTGGGGACTTCAGCGTCGTTCCATGTCTCAGCCTACTGGCATGCCATCTTGGTATCACACAGCTGCCTTGAGAGATGGGTCGTGCTGAATTTAACTGGGGTGGTGGGAAGAATGGGAGAGGGAATGAAGAGTCAGAAACTGAGCCTGAAACTCAAAGGATTGAGTGGTGGTATGGATGGGAGTTTTAGGCAGAAAGGAGAAGGGAGCAAAGTTAAAGTTCACATTTTTTTAGTAAAAGAGTTGAAGGCCATAGGATCATCTTAGATTTAGAATTGGAGGAGACCTTAGACATCATCTAGCCGAACCCATTTGTTTTTAAAGACCAGAAACCAAAGCCCCAAGAGTTTAAGTGACATATAGCATATGTTTCTTAAGGAGGCAGCAGATAAAATTCTGGTGTTTTGGTGGAGGGAGGAAGGTAAGATTCAGCTCTCTAAAGGTTAGGTCTACATTTAGTCCACTGCTATGAATTTGGGGTAAAAAACATTTCACTTATCTGCTCCTTTGCATTCTGAACTGTACAGTAAGAATAGTTAACTATTGATTATTCAATTACTTTGAATAATATTCGGGATCACTTACTCTAAAATTTTAACGTCACCTCCCCAAAGCACCACATCTCCTTCCCTTCCTTGAGTCCATCCTCAAGCATGCCGGCTAGGATGCAGTCAGGTTTCCCAATCAATATTAATATTAGATGAAGCAAAATGTAATTGTAATTAGAAAGGTTAGGAAACCAGGCACGGGGGTTATTCCTCAGTGAATGAATTCCACAATGAAATTGAATTTTGGGGGGGATTGGCCATGGTTTTCTGATTACTCGTGTCACTCTTCCCCTTCATTTTAGGATGACTAAATGGAACCTAAACTTAATAATAGCTGACATTATATAGCACTTTCAGATTTCCAAAGCACCTTATGTATATTAGTGTGTTTGACCATCACCCTATGAGGTGAGTACTAGAGTTATTATTATCACCACTTGAAAGGTAAGTAAACTCACACAGAGAGAGCCAGAGGCTACCCAGCTTTGTAAGCATTTTGAGTCATTGGATTTGAACCCAAATCAAGTGGGCTGCCTCAGTATATATCCCAGGGGTTTATAAGGATCAAATAGACGATCTGTTATTATGCTGATCCCTTTACTTTTGTGGGTATGTAAGTGGGTGGCTGGGTGGGTAGAAGGTTTTGTGCTTGAGCAAGAAGAGGAATTACATGTGTCCTGAAGGATCTCAAACTCTTTTCTACTTCAAGGTTGGGATGTGGGGGTGGGGGGTGTGGTTTAGACAGCTCAATCACATAAAGAAAGATCAGAGACCATAGAATTTTAGAGGGCTAAGAAAACTTAGGGGTCATCGTGGCCAACCCCTTTATTTTGCAGATGAGGATTCTGAGACCCAAAGGGGTTTACATGGAAATACACAACCACATAAGCAGTATAATGTGGGTGAAAGAAATGATTTGTGAAGTTAAGGAAAAATCTTGGCATGTTTTAATTTTAGTATATTTGTTGCTTTGAAAATCAGAATAATCAATGTAGTTAGTTATAAGGCAAATTAAAGTTCATGGCTCTCAGTCAGGGTATACTTTGATCTAGGATTTTCTAAGATTCCCACTCAATCACTGCTTGCAAATTCAAATACAGAATTAGATTAGGATGTGTTGATTTTTAATTTATTTCCACAGATAAACACATACAGAAAGGAAAAGAGTCCTTGAACAAATTACAAAGAGATAATAATGTGGAACTATGAAATTCAAACAACATTCTTTAATTTAACTCTAATTTGAAAGGCCAATTGAAGTTACTTTGTTTTTTATGTAGCCAGTTTGTCAAATAACACATTCAAGTTTATCCAAAAGCAATAATGATTTTTACAAAGTTTTCTTCATTAACAAGTAGTATTTCTTAAACTGCTTAGAATAAATGCTATACAAAACAACTCAGTCTGTGCCTGTAAGAAGCTTACATTCTTTAATTTTCTAAAGCACAGACTTTTTTATTCTTTCAGTTTCAAATTCTCTCCCTCCCTCTAGCCTTTCTACCACCCACTGAGATGACAAGATAAACAAACCCATTACTAATATGTAAGCAAAACAGATTTAGGCATTAGCCACGTGCCAGCCTCACCCCCCACCCTCCATGGGAAGAAGATAAAATAATATGCTTTATGCTTCTATCTGCATTGAGTCCATCATTTTTCTGTCTGTAGGTGCATAGCGTACTTCATCATGAATCCTTTGGAATTGTGGGGGGGTCATTATTTTGAGTTACTGAGACTTTTGAAGTGGATTATCTTTAAAAGGAGTAACTAGGTGGCATAGGGGCTAGAGTGCCAGGCCTGGAGTGCAGAAGACTCATCTTCCTCAGTTGACATCTGACCTCAGATATGTGCTAGCCATGTGACCCTGGGCAAGTCACTTAGCCCTGTTCGCCTCAGTTTCCTCATCTGTAAAATGAGCCAGAGAAGGAGATGGCATACTCCTCTAGTATCTTTGCCGAGAAAACCCCAAATGGGTCATGAGGCGTCGGACATCTTTAAAGTATTGTAAATTGTTCTTCTCTCTTTACTTTCCATGTAAGTTCATGAAAGTCTAACCAGGTTGTTCTGAAACCATACCTTATTGCTTCTTACAGCACAGTAGTATTCCATTATATCCATATTTCATAGCTTGTCCAGTCATTTCCCCAGTCGAGGGGCATCTCCTCAGTTTCCAGTTCTTTACCACCACAAGAAGAGCTGCTACAAAAACTTGTGTACTTAGGAGTTCTTTTCCTTTTTCTTTGATCTCATGGAGGCATAGACCTAGTTGTGGTGTTTCTGGGTTAAGGAATATGCACAATTTAATTGCATCTGGGGGCTAATAATACATTTTCAAAGATTATGATGATCGTGTTTCATGTATGTTATCTTATTTGATCTCTCAACAGCCCTGTGGAGTAGGCATCTGTATTATTTTCATTTTGATGTTGAGGACAGAAGCTTAGGTTGAATATAACTCGTCCGTGGCCTCCTTGCTATTTCATGTTGCTGTCAGGGTGCAGTGTGCAAAAGTGTCAAACAGTCTCCTTGTTTAACAATGTGTGGGATGCAGAGGCAAAGACAGCAACATGTACACACATATGCATATACAAAACCAGCACATTCAGCACATGCAAAATAAATACAAGGTAATTAGTGGAGAGAGGAGGCCCTTTGAGGGGCATTAGCCTCCGGGAGGGGAGGGTTGGGGAATGAGAAAGGCCTCTTGTGGGAGATGATATTTATGCTGAGCTTTGAAGGAAACTAGGGAGAGATTCTGACAGGTAAGAGAAGTTTATTTGGGTCTAGTTTTCCCAAAATTTTAGTTAGCCGTTTCCTGGTGTTTCCTTAGTTCCGATCTTCTCAGTTTCATGATGCTCCCATTGAAGCTTCTGAGGTTCGTGTGGGATGTCTACATGTCAAAGATGACTTGTTGGGACTCTCAAAAACACCTCCCCTTATTGTTGTCCGAGTTTTGCTCGAGCTGTCTGCAGAGTGTTGTTAAATGTTTGTACGCATTATCCCGCGGCTGTTATTTTGCTGTCCTAGACAGAATGTTACCGTCTAATTCTTGCCCCAGTCGATTTTTAGCGGTAGGTGCCCACCAGGAAGCATTGCGTTTGAGATTTGCAGACGACTAGATGATATCTGTGACTAGAATCTACAGCTGACCAGGATTAGCCCACCATTTTGATTCCATGCATATTTTCTCTGTGAGTTTCCTCATGTCGACCTTCTGAGGATTTCTCTAGTAGGGGCAAGAGATGGGGGAGGGAGGGAAGTGGAGTCCCTAACCAGTTTCTTCTTTCTGATCCTTGAGTGATGAGATTTATGGTAAAAGGGTCTCTGCATGAAGCTCTTATCTATTGCCAGGCACACAATGCCCTCAGGACTGGATCCCTTGCTAAGTCCTGACCTTGGTAGAAGCCAGGTATTCTCCCTGTCTAAGGCTGGAGATGTCTAGTAGACTCTGTCTTCCTGCTAGGCATATAGTTACTATTAACAGGACTTTCCTTTTTCTTATCTTAAAATCTATTTTAAGTGCAATCGTATTACTCGTGGCTGAGGCCCTGATCCCTATTAAACTCAAATGCTTTTTTATAAATCACGCCTCCCTTTCATAGGGTCACTTACCTTACTGACTTCCTGGGGCCTCACCTTTGTCTGTAAAATGGAAATATTTTTTTCTTATTTGCTTATTAGTAGGGTTGTTATAAGGAAAACACGCTGCAGGCTCTGGAATACTACATAAATTTGAGGTAGTAATAATAACCTGTTACATCAGTTTTTTTTGTGTTGAAACTACCATTTCTTTTTTAATGAGCTGTTCTTTCTCCCTTTATGCATACGCAAACATTTTGTGTAGGAGGAACCTCTAGCTCCCCAACTATGTACAAGATAGTATTTAAATGTCATAGGGATTGTCTGTTATTTTCTTAAGGAAATTAATGTCCTAAGGTTAGTGAATTTCATAGTGTGCTACTCGTTCCTTTTCTTCCTGTCACCATGAAACTCAGTAATCCCGCAGCTAAAGGCATTGTCCTTCATTTTAAGATGAAGCCTTCTTTCTGTGCTTGCTTTTGAGTTGAGCACGTACAGCATGAGTGGATTCTTCCAGCAGTACTAACATTTTATTAAAAGTCCTCTGAATCATATCCATTTTGGCTGAAAAAGTTTTCACTCTTTTTTTTTTCTTCTTGGTGAATTCACAAATTATAATTAGAAATGGGTCTTAGTCTCTATTTTTAAAAAATAATTGTGGTAAATTAATTATCCTTTACAATACTTAGAAACTTCTGCAACAAAAAGATTTCCAAGCTCTCCCTGGAGTCTGCTGAAATGGGAAATGACCCTGGTTTTCCCTCCCCCACATTTACCATTGAGATAAAACTCCTTTTCCTTAAGGAAAATTTTAGAACATGCTATCTCCTCATTATTGATACATGTTTGTATCTAGTTTAGAAAACAGCCCTCATGTTATACTCTGTATATAGCATTCCTTAATGATTCTGCTAGATATAACTTTTGTAATGTGCTTGACAACCTGTGAAAGTCGTCTGTCCTGAAAGTTTGTGTGTCCGGTTGCTAGGCCCTTCCATTCCTATCTGCATAGCTTGTGTGGCATCTGACAACCCCTGCTTCCGTCCAGGCCCTCATCCCCTCTTGCCTAGCTGACTGTAACTGCTTTCCTGGCTTCGCTTCTCTCCCTGCTCCTGTCTGTCCTTCATTCTGTTGCCAGATTGGTGATATTTATAGGAAGAGCTAACCATATCACTCATTCCTCTGCTCAGACTTCAGGGGTTCCCTGTTGTTCCTCAGATAAAATATGAATTCCTTTCCTTAGTTTTAAAGCTCTTCACAGCCTGTTCCCAACCTTTCTTTCCAGTTCATTGCATACTCCTCCTCTTACCCCCCTTTATTTCCTCCTTCCCCTCTCGCCCCACAAAAAGCAGCTGGTCTTCTCCCTGGTCCTCGTGCATGACGTCTCATCAGCTGTCTCTGAGTTGCCTTTTTTTGCATTAGCCATTCCCCTCATTCCCCCTTTCCTTTCTTCCTCATCTATCACTTTGTTTGAAAACAGCCCAAGCGCAACCTTCTACTTGAAGTCTTTCCTCACCCCCTAAATGCTGGCGCCCTCCGTTACAAACTCTGTTGTATTTCTTGCCGTTTTTTCTCTTTATTCTATATGTCCTTGTGCACTTGTTTGTCTAACTCGTTGCTCCTTGTGAGTAGGAATTATTTCATTCTTTGTATCTGTGTCTCCCAGCACCTAACATGGTGCCTGATACGTAGTAGGTGCTTAATAAATATTTGCTGATTGATCAATTGACTAATTATAGCTCAGAACTCAATTTTCCTATAGAGTCATAACGGATGGTTCCCAGACGAGTCACAGAAACTGTTCTGACTTATAGTACACCTGAAACATTGTTTATTGGTTGTTGGTGTCATTTTAAAGAGCGTCTCCATATATCACCTAGACTGGAAATGCGGAGACCACTCATCGTCCAATCCCATTTTTATTGCCATGGAGTCTTTGACTTGCTCTATTTGTGAGTTGGACCCATTTACCCCTCCTTAGGCAATTGCTGGCTCTCCGGCTCTTATGTTAAAGCAAACTTACTGTGGATGCTTTCTTGGCATCATCCCCAGCACCTCCAGAGTCTGCCTGGTAGCAGGGAGTACAGGCGTGTGCCTCCACACTCGGCAATGCTATAATAATGGGGGAAGCACTTTGACAGCTGACCTTTGTGTAGCACTTGGTATTTTAGGCTTTCCAGAAATCCTATGAGATGGGATGGGTCAAGTCGCATAAGTAGGAAGTCAGGTGATCTTGGGGGAAAAGAAAGAGATGGGTTCTGTTTTCATGTGTAGCACTAATCTTCTTTATGACCCTGATCAAGTTAAGTCACTTCAGCTTCCTTGGCTTTTGTTTCTTCTGTTAAATGCAGAGGGTAAAGCATAACAACTGATGTTTATATAGCACATTAAGTCTTGCAAAACACTTTATATGCATGCTTTTGTTGATTGTCATTACAAACCCACAAGGGAAGGATTGCTTGTGTTCTTCCAGTCACAGACGTTAAGTGACTTGCTCAAGGTCTCCTGCTAGTCAGCATCCTAGTGGGGTGAATGTAACTCTCATGCCTAGCAAACCTTCTCCACTCAGCTGCCTCTATTGTCCCATTCAGTTGGGACTATTATATCTCACGAAGGTTGCGTTTCTCGAGGTTGCATAGTTAGAAGCAGAATAAAAATCCAGCCTTCTTAACAATAGACCATCCTGTCTCAAAATACTGTGGTATCAGCAGTATTCTTCAGAAAGTCATAAAGTTTAAGTATATCACACTCTATAAAAGTTGATATAAAACTCATTATACTTAAAAGTGACTGTTCTAGACTAATTCCAGTTTGGATCTTATCCATTGCCTAATCCCCTAAACAAATCACTAGAATTTTTGAGGGCAAAGGAAGGGAAAAATTGGAATCCTGTATCCCTGGGGAGGGGGTGGGAGGAAGGGGAATACTCCTATGAGTTTATTAAAGGAAGAAATGCTGTCTTTCTATGTCTCAGAGGAGGTACTTTGGGTAGGGAAAATGTTAGCTAACTAGTACTGTCAGTTTATGATCTCCATCCTAACTTCCAAGAGAATCTATATACTATTTCCTTTCGTTCAAGGTAAATGAGGAGGGAGAGAAGGAAGAATGGATTTATGGGTTAATAGTACAGAATAATTGCAACGGCTAGACATTTGGGCAGATAGATAAGAGCCAAAGTAGACAAAAACAGTAGGTGGGGAGCCAAGTACCATGTAGCTATGTTATTGAGGAAAAGCGTGGGATGAAGGGATGTGGGGCAGTGGAGAAAATTAGGGTTATATGACGACTTCTGCTTCTAGAAGAGGCCATAGTGTGCACTTGTGTGCTCTCTCTCTGTTTCCCTGTCCCTCTCCCCGTTCCTTTCCCCCTCCATCACCCTCTTCCTCTACCTCTACCTCTCCCGCTCACAGCTTGGTGATGAATTTGGAGTCATGAGATGTAAAGCCAAATCCTGGCTCTGCTTCTTACTGGCAGAGTGATATTGGATAAGTCACTGCACCTCTCTTGGTCATAGTTTCCTCAGTTATGAAATGAAGCTGTTGGACTAGATGACTTATACAGTTCCCTTTGGCTCTAAATGAATGATCCTGTGCTCCCTATAACTTTAAGCCATTCACATTGTAATCCTTCCTACAAAGGTGTATAGAGATAAGTAGTGAGAGCTGAGGGAGGAAGAGGAATGAGTGTTCATTGATGTTGAGGGTTTGAGAAGAAGAAGGAAAAATAATTCTCACAGAATAACTGTGGGTAAGGGATTGCCAGGGATACCTTAGTGATGACCAGGAGAGGGAAAAGAAAGGAAATAGTTCCAGGACATGCCATGGACCAAAGTGGAGACAGAATAAGAGAGGCAGAAATGGGAGGGAAAGGGATAATTGCCCTAATGCCAACAAAGGGGGTACACCTTGGGCTATGACTACCATCCAGTTAAATGAATGAACCTTTATTGAATGAACCAATATTAAATGAGTGATGGGGCCGGACATCATTAAGTGCTCTGGGAGATAAAAGGACAGCATCCCACCATTCCTTTAGTCTAGGCTAGAGAATAGGAGAACTGAAGGAGATCTTAATCATTTGGGCCAACATTTTTATTTTCATTTTATAGAAGATATGGTCATATTAAGCAGTGGGGATACAGGCTAAAGTAGGGAACATCACTCATTCAGTAGACATTCATTAAGTACTTACTGTGTTGATTTCTAAGGGATAGGTACAAAGTTTGGAAAAGGTAGTTACTGCCTTCCTGAAAATTTAAGTAGGGGGAAAGAAGCAAACATAGATACCTAATCCACAATAGCATAAAAACCAATCTTACAGATAGAAAAACATGAGACGTCATTTCCTGTTTGTTTGATAGAAGTAGGCTGATCATCTCTAGAGTTTTTGGAGCTTGGATTCTAAACTTGGGTTGAAGTTCCCAAAGACTTTTTGATACTTGAAAGAGATTGAAAGGGAGCGGGACTGCCCATCACAGAGGAAGGGGTTTACTCTTAAAATACATATAAAGAGAAAACAGGAGAATTTGACCATGATCCTCTGACTTTGCTTTGGCTGGGTCCCTTGCCTGGAGTGCGTTTCCTCCTCATCTCCTGCTCCCGGAAAGCTCAGTTTGCTCCAGATCTCAGCTCCATCAATACCGTCTGTGTGGAACTTCTACTAGAACCTTCTCCAGAATCACCTTGGGTTTATTTTGTATTTTTTATAGTTTTGTGTTTATACATTTTATGTTCTGTGTTGTCTTCTCTGATAGAAAATAAGCTCTTTGAAGACAAAGACTGTTCACTCTTGCCCTTGGATCTCAAGTGCCTAGCACAGTGCCTGGCATATAACAGGCCTTTAACAAATGGTCATTGTTTGGTTGGTTAATTGTAATCCATAGTGCTAGAACTTTTACTTTAAGTACAGGAAGAATCAAAGTGTACTCATGATCACATTTTGCTTCTCTTGTATCCCTCTACACCAGAAGTATGACATTTACATTATCCCCCAGTTTGAGAAAAAAATTTGTCTGGGACTGTGAAGTCCTTTATAGGTCTGTGGGGTTATATAACATATCAGTGGTTGTTTTTGGTGTTTTAGATGGGATATTAAAATGTATGGGATTCCTTTCTTATAAGAGTTTCAGTATGATAAACCACATCGATGGGACAGATATGCAAGACAGGTATTTAAAGATATTTAAATAATAGATTATATATCATCAATACATTTAGTCAGGTGGGCAAGACCCTTTAGAAAGTAGCAGCTTTATCCCTGCTGTCCTCTGATGGGCTGAGAGGTAGGTATCTTCTGAATCGAAAGTCCAGCCTACAATCTTGGAACATTAGCACAAAGTGCTCTGGTGATTCTTTACTACAAGAGCACGTTGGGAGATGGCAATTTACCAAAAGTAGGTCACGTGTTACTTTTCTATAGTAGGGAACCATTCCTGGAACTGTTGGTACCCTTGAATCAGTGGTAATCATGCTTAACTGTAGTAGCTGAGAATAGGGTTCAGTCATAAAAGAAGACACTTAAAAGGGGGGTTATTCTACTGGAGAACATTTTGAGTATCTTTGTTCATTCTGCAGTTGTAGCAAGCTCTCTTTTTAAGGCAATGGCATTTCACCACAGATTATTAGAAAAGTTGTATTGAAGTTAATATGGCAAAAGTTTTAAAGTTGCTTAGTCTGAAGACTGACAGCAGTGGTGAGGCACTCATTATTATAATTATTCTAAAGTATTGAACTCGATTTTCCCTGGTCTGGCATTATTTACTAGAGAACAGAGCTTGATATAAGGTGGGTGCTTTTTGGACCCCACTCAAAGGGATTTTAGGAAAATGAAGTTTTACAGTCAAAGTAGACTCCATTTAAAAATGGATTTCATTATTTGTTGTTTCTACAGCTCGGTTACTAAGAGCAGCATTATTATAACTTTGCAAAATTTAATAAACTCCTAGATTGAGAGTACCTTGGAGATTTCAGTGGAGGTGTGATCTTACTGATATGGGAATTCTGCCCAGGAGTAGAGTATAGCCTATTTGTACCTTATCCTGTATGACTTTTGTTACGTGTTCTTTTGCATATCCTCTGCAGGGGGTCTACCCAAAGTGCCCCAGGCGAGGGTGTGGGTAGGGTAAGCTTCTCAAAGCTAATCTTTAGCATAGTATGGATGAGCATGAAGCATGTAGGCCTTCTATTGATTATCTCTCACTCCCCCATGACTTAACTACATACATCTCTCAGAAATGATCCTTTATGCTGATTCTTTTGCATCATTCTTCATAAGTAAAATACATACCTGCCGTTTGCCATGCCTCTCCAGTATGGGAACACCTGTAGACTTAATTCTTTGGGACCTGGTATTCTGTGACTTTTGATCATATAGTATCACTGGAAGAGCTTAGGGTTATTAAAAGCATTGTAAAAATTTTGAAATACAATTTTAGTTCTCTTCCTGCTAATCAGTTTTAGGCACAGCTCATTGTCTTTGCACAGTGCCTTTCCCAGTTACATATACTGACAGACAGGACTCTAGTGGGCTTTTGCATCTAAAAATGTCCACATAATGGCATTCTTCATTAAGTTAGTTTTTCTGAGAACAGTTAGGCCAGGTTCTTTTTAATGGTATTATATCCCATTTAGGAATTTCCGTAGTGCTCTAGCCCTTATGGTAGTGAGCACAGTTCTGGAGGATATTACCATCCATATGACACCTTTAATGAGCAATTGTTTCATGTTGGAGGCAGATTGGCTTAATGAATGGACTTGGGAACAGGAAGACATTGAATAGCTGTGTGACCCAGGAAAGATTTAACCCATCTCAGGCTCAGTTTCCTCATGTGTAAAAGGGGAATGAAAATAGCATGTACCTCATAGGGTTGTTGTTGAGGGTCAAGTGAGGTAACATTCAGTGTGCTTTGAAAACCTTAAAGTGCCACAGAAATGTTAGCCATTTTTGTTGTTTTATATGCTTCTCCATCTTTCAAGAGATCTTGTGTGATTTTAATATATGGACGGGAGACTTCTTGTTAGAGGAAAGCCTTTAAAGTGGTATTTTCTTCTGCGCAGTTGCACTTTTTATAAACAACAAACTGTGTAAGTACAATGGATCTTTACTTCTCTGTACTTTTCAGTTAGTTTCATTCCTGAAGAGATGTTGTGTGCTTTAGAATTTTATTTACTAAAGCCCACCTATTCCTTTCTTATTCCTTTGTCAAGTACTCCCTCTATACAAGTAGTATCAAACTCAAATAAAAACAATCTGCCAGCCCTTCTTGACTTAGAAAACCACAAATAAGCATTATCTATGATGCATTTTTATTTATTTTGATAACCACTTCCAAATTACATTTTAGTCAGATTCAGGTCTCACAGATGGGAGTTTGACACTATTGATAATTCTCATAAAGATTTTGTGGAGATGGGGAAGGAGCCATGTGGATTTGTAGTTACTGATATTTCAAGGAGATATTTCACATTGCCTTCTATTTTTTCATTTGTTTAGATTTATTTAATAGTATCTTGATTTCTCATAAAGTCATTTGCTTCCATTTGCTCCACTCTAATTCTGAAGGAATTATTCTCTTCAGAAAGCTTTTGAGATTCTTTTTCCATCTGGCAAATTTGACTTTTTAAGGCATTCTTCTCCTCATTGTCTTTTTGGCCCTCTTTTGCCTTTTGAGTTAATCTATTTCTTAAGGTGTTATTTTCTTCAGTCAGGTTGTTGACTGTCTTTTCATGATTTTCTTGCATCATTCTCATATCTCTTCCCAGTTTTTCCTCCACTTCTCTTATTTGGTTTTCAAAATCCTTCTTAAGCTGCTCTATGGCTTGTAGGCAGTCTTCATGTTTCTTGGAAGCTTTTGGTGCGGGAGTTCTGACTGTGTTGTCTCCCTCCCGTTCCATGCTTTGATCCTTCTTGTCCCCAAAGAAGGAATCTAGAGTTTGGCTGCTGTTCTTACTTTGCTTCCTTTGCCTGTTCATGTTGCCAGTCAATTACTTGACTTTTTAGCTCTGTGGAGCTCTGCTTCCAGAGGGGAAAGCTCTGTCCCTAATCACTGGGGTTTTTGCAGCTGCTGGTGCTATTAGGAGGCCACTGCAGCTCCCACCAGCTTTGGCTCACTGAAAACACACCCCAGGACCATCACCCAAGACCGCGATCCAGATCCAGGCAGCTCAACTCAAGAACACTTGGCCTCAGAATGATTGCTTGGCCCCCCTGCAGTCTGCAGGCCAGGAGCTTCTGAAGCAGCCACGTGGAAGCAGCTGCCGGGCTGCTGCTTCTGCCGCTTCCTCACCTTGGAGGAAGTTTGGCCGGACCACTTTTCTCCCCCAAATTTAGCGGAGTTCTACTGATCTTTTACTTTGTCCTTGTTTCTTATGGCTTGATAATTCTGGAAACTGCCACAGCTGCCGCTGATCCACTCTCCTGAGTGCTCCAGCCGCAACCCGACCTGGCCACCCCGGGGCCAAGCCGTGGTTTCAGGCTGGGCTGGTTTTGGCTTCCAGGGTGCTATGATGAGCCCTTGCTGCCGAGCTGCCTTCCGTGGGAGATGTGTTTTTTTCTGTAATTTTGTGAGTTCTGGAGCCCTAAAATTTGTTTAGTCATATTTTATGGGTATTTGAGGTAGCTGTGTGGGAGCTGCGGAGTTTTCCTGCTTCTACGCTGCCATCTTGGCTCTGCTCCCCCAGCTAGTCAGTTACTGATATTTCAGTAGCCTGTTTTGTTTAATAAGGTGACTCTCCTCAAAAAAAATTTATATACTCCCTGTTACAAAGTATCTTGACATCCCTGTAGTATACACCATTCCCCCCCACCATCCATACCCTCATATATTCCTTTTTGCTGATGTGATGCTCATGAGGGAGAGAAATGACAAGGTTAGTAGTGGAAACTAGAACTAGTAGTACTCAGTTCCTCTATTAGATCATGGTGACTCTTTGATGAAGAATTTTATTTTTAGTTTTCTGAGTCAGTGCCTAGTGTACAAAATGAATATTTATTTTGCCTTAAAAAAAACTTGATCTAATTAATGAAATACACGTTTTCATGTGTCAGGTGAATGAATGTATAATATAATGGTATTCATAATATCATTATGAATTCATAAAAGGAGTGAAATTTACATACATACCATTAAAATAGTAGTACATTTTACAGAATCCTTAAAAAAGTGTTACTAGAATCACACTATGTATTTATTATACAAAAGCCGAAGAAATAAAGACCTTTAAAATACTTCTTAAATTCTCCAATTAATCATATTATGACGATTCCAAGTATTTTGGAATGAGAGAACAAAACGCAAGCTGTTGAGCACAGGACGTCTGCCTTGAAATACCAGGGCAGACAATGACTTGCAGGCCCTTCTGTTTACGAGCTGTGAGATAAATGAATGATATCAAAAATCTTTGAAAGGAACAAAATGCTTTGCAGAGTAGCGAATGCCATTTTTAAAGAATTGCAGCATAGCACAATTAAGTTAATACTGTTTTGTTTAAAATTGTGTGCCATTCTTAAGAATACACAATTTATTATTATAAAAAAAATTGTAACTCTTCTACATGGTTCCTTCATTTGGACTCAGTCACTCGGCATTTGTTTCTCTTGTGCATTTCTTAGATGTATACTAAATGTGGGTTAACTTGGACTGACTTTGTCTTTGAAGCTGTAGCTGTAAGCAACATTGTAAAGACAACTTTGGAAAGACTTAAGAACTCTGATCAGTGCAGGGACGACCACCATCCTGGAGTGATGATGACATGTGCCACCCATCTGCTGACAGAGAAGCGATAGACTCGGGGGGCAGATGGAGATGGGTGATTTTGGGACATGGCTGTGTGGGAGTCTGTTTTGCTTGATTATGCGTATTTGTGATAAAAGTTTTTCTTTTTTCGATAGAGAGAGGTATGTGGGAGAGAAAATATAATTTTGTTCATCAGAATAATTTTACTTTAATTTGAAAACAACAAAAAAGGAGAGAATGCAAAGCCAAAAAAGAAAAAAGGAATACCCAAATTGAAAGGAGACGAGAGAGAACTCAGCAAGTTCAAAGCGGTGCAGCATCTACTCCTCACCTGACTTTTGGTGAGGGGAGGGGAAGAAGGGCTGTGAAACAGATGGAGAGATTGTCTTGAAGGGGGGACTATTGTTGGAGTAGGTCCATAAACTACACTATAGAACAGACCCTTTACCAGTCTGTATCAGAGTCCCTGCTATGCAACCCCTTCTTTGTAAGATTGCCTTAGAATGAGGTTCTGTTGGTCCTTCAGCAGCTGCCCCCACTCCAGCCCCTGTTGGATGAGGTTCAAGAGAGATCACTCTCTGATGAATTCTGTTCTGCAGTCATCACTGTGTTATAGTAAGACTCTAGTATAATTATATTCGTTCTAGGACACAATTGATTTCATTGCTGATATAGTCTGAATCTTTCTTCACACAGGGTCCAGCCATTTGGTTATTAATTCTCAAAGCACAGGCTTTTAAATCGCAATTAAATTTGCATAGCTCTGTGCAATTTTTCTGAGAGGCATGGCTGCTACTTCCTGCATAAATTAGCTTCTCAAAGAGCTGGTGGGTTTTTTTTAATCCAAAATTCTCCTTTTAACTTCCCAGGATTTATGTCTGCACCTTGTCAGACCCTGCTTGCCTTTGAAAATTGACTTACATGCCCAGACCTCACTCTGCCAAGGTCCTTCATTGCTCTGCCAATTAGCTGACATCACATTGTGGGATCTCTCTGAAGCATGCCTGTTGTGGGGGGAATGTAATGTGCCTTTCCGAGGCCAGCATCTGCTGACCTTTTTGCATCATAAACTGGCTGCAGCAGGTCATCTGTGTGTGCATGTCATGGACAGAATGAAATTCACCTAGCTACCAGCAGATGTTCAGATGGCTGAATCATTTTAGTTCTGTGGCACCTAAGAGGCAACACAGGCTGTGTTTTGTTCAAAGTGTTTATTATATTGTGGGCTAGCATTTGAGTCTAGCAGTTCATTATAGCGAGTAGGTTGGACAGCGTAACCATCACTCTTTCTGCACGGTAATTTCTTCAGCACAGACTGGATGAGATGCAGAGTTGGGACTGTGTTGAGTTTGAATATCATGTTGCCCCTGCCATAGAGAGCATGGAATTTTCTGGTCTTAAAAACATGTATGTCTATAAATAATTGTATTGAAAGAGTCCCTCTTTGGGCCTTAGGTACCTGCTTACTTACTTATCCTTAGACAGTTCTGGATTCATAACAACAAAAACTATCCCAATGATCCGCAAAAATTTGTGAACGACATTTTTAATCGTTGCTGGCATACCGAACACTTATGACCTCTAAGTTGCAGGGGGGAGAATTCTCAAAGTACAAGGATCCAGCAAAAGAAGTCAAACTCAAGTGGCTACAAGATGCAGTGTGTATCATTATTGTTGTTTACCCGAATGTGCTTTTAGGGAGCCCACCGACAATAAGCCACATCCCAACCTGTGTATTCACAAAGAGGAGTCTTTTTCTCTACCTGTGCAATAGTTTGAAAAACCTTAAAGAACAGTAATAGGATAGCGATTTAGATCAAGGACCATTTCTGTCTGAACTCCATAATCATATCAATTACCTCCACCCCAACTGACCTTTATACAGACTTTCTTAGTTACAAAGTATTTTATATACATGGTGTCCCCAAAGTCTTGGTACAGTTTTAAACTTCAATAACTTATTATTGCAGATTGGGATATACATGGTATACTTGATCTCATTTGAGTCTCAAAAGAATCCACCATATACTTAGAGCTCATTATTTCTATCCTCATTTTTACACAGAGAAGCTAAGATTCCGGGTAAGTGACATGCTCATCATGGTCACATTGTTTGTCTGTGGCAGAGCTGGACTAAGACCCAGGTATTTCTGTCCCACCACATCTCTGCCAGAACACTTTGCCTAACAATTGTGTTTTCATCCTGTCACTCTTCTCAGATGTCTTCTATGGCTCCCCATTATCCACCATATAAAGCTTAAACTATTCTGAATCTCGCCATATAGTCAAATACTGTCTTTTGATTCAGCCAGCCTGCTCTTCTTCCCACCCCGCAGGGTGTCATACTTCTCTTATTCTCTTCACCTGGTATACCAGGCCCCTTCCTCTCTGTCTTTTAACATTGTGCCCTTTCTTCTGATATTGGGGAGAGAGATTATTTTTTTTTTTATCATATTCACTGATATATGGCGGGGAAAAGGGGAAAGAGGGAAGGGAACAAGCATTTATATGGTGCCTGGTAGGTGCCAGTCCTCAAAACAACCATGAAAGGTAGGAGCTACTCTTATCCCCACTTTACAGTTGGGGAAACTGAGGCAAAGAGGCTAGATTTGAGCTTGGGTTTTTCTGACTCCAGGACCGATATTCCATCCACTGTATCCTGCCCTCTTTTCTCCTCTCTTCTCTTCTCTCCTCCCTTTTCCTCTCCCCTCCTCTCGGGGTAGGGGATGGGTCCCAGAAGTCTTGGTGCAATTTTAAGCTTTAATAGAGTGCCCTAAAAGGCCAGGCTATTAAAATGACAGCATTTTAAAGTTTGCAGAGTGCTCTAATGCAGTCTTTCATTGTTGTCTCGTACTAGTTCTGTGAGTGAAGAGCTAGTGGTGGTATTAATGATCCTTGTTTTACAGATGAAGAGGCTGAAGTTCAGAGAGTTTAAGTTACTGTGGCCTGTTGTCAGATAGGTGGTAAAATTATAGAGACTGGATTGGAGCTCATCTTCCTGACTTCCTGGGCAGCGGTTTTCAACCTGAGTTGTGTTCAATTTAAATACATCTTGCATATCAGATATTTACATTACAATTCATAACGGTAGCAAAATTACAGTTATGAAGTAGCAACAAAAATAATTTTATGGTTGGGGGGGTCACCACAACTTGAGGGACTGTATTAAAGGGTTGTGGTGTTAGGAAGGTTGAGAACCACTGCTCTAGAGGATTATGATCTGATAGAGGACTTCAAGCAAGCAAACAAAGAATTAATCCAAAGTAGAATGCAGTGATTTGTAGTGCAATAGTGGGAGTTCAGAGGAGGCAAAGATCACTTATACCCAAGGAGAAATCCGGGGATGGCTACTGGGGAGAGTTGGCAGGTGTGCCTCGCGTGAGCTACATGTGAAGAAGAGCATCATGTTTCAGTAGGCTGAGATGTATGTGGAAGACATTTCAGGTGGAGGGAGCAACATGAGTAAAGGAAAGGGGTGGGGAGGGAAGGCTTGTAAATTGTAAATGGCCCCATTTGACCAGATCATAAAGTGCTTAGTGGCCTTTTGTAATAGAAGATAAGGTTAGAAAGCTTAGTTGGGACCATATGATAGTAGAGGGCCTAGAATGTCACATTCATGAGCTTGGTATAATCTAATTAAGCAGTTTGTAGTCATGAAAGGAGTGGGGAATAGATTATGGTATGCATACAAATACAGAGAATGGAACCATGCTTTATCTCAGGGATCTTGCATTTTAAAACTTAAGCTGACGGCTGCCATGAAGGAAGTGAAAAATGGTCTGCAAAAGGAGCCAGGACCACAGACATCTGCAATAGCAGTCTGCTGGTAATACCAGAGAGCCAATGTATTTGCTAGTCTCTGACTCGCAGCCTCCTCACCCTGGAAATAGACTTCACCCCTGCACCCCCTTCCTTGGAGTGGCTGGTTCAGCCTTTATTTTAAGAAAAGTCGTGTTTTAATTCTTCTTTGGACTCCACACCTGAGTCTTCCTGACGTTATCTATCATGCCTTAAGCAGGGGCTTTTCCTCCCCCTCCCTGCCGCCCACCATCCCTCTCTTTCCAGACTCCCCTTTCATTAT
The DNA here is from genome assembly GCA_028627135.1 of Pseudochirops cupreus. Taxonomy (NCBI): domain Eukaryota; kingdom Metazoa; phylum Chordata; class Mammalia; order Diprotodontia; family Pseudocheiridae; genus Pseudochirops; species Pseudochirops cupreus. The sequence continues at coordinate 303,692,050 of CM053582.1, forward strand.
CAGAATGTAAGCTTCCTGAGACCAGGGACTTTCTTTCTGCTTGCATTTAAATAGACCTAGTGTTTGGCACAGTACTTAGCACGTGCTCATTAAATATTTGTTGGCCTGACTCCTGTGTCAGCACACTGACCGCGGTCTGAAGAAATAGCTTCAGCGGGGCCAGGCCCCTGACATTGATTCCTTTAGTTGTTTATCTGGAAATTGTTCAGTTGTCATCCTTGGAGTCTGTTTAGGAAAGAAGAAGAGAAGTGTAGAGTAGATTGTAGAAAGATTTGCATTTAAAAGTCATAATATAAAGTTAAAGCACTTAAAAGCATATCTCTTGTTTTTAAATTTTGTTCTTCATAATAACTATCAGATATTACTGGAAAGTAATTTTCCTTTGCATCTTAGTGAAGCTATGTTGAAATGTCAGTTTTCTAGATGATTCACTCCCTGCATGTTCCAGATAGCCAAAATTTTGCTGTATTTAGTTGTTATCCAAAAAAGAATGGAATTCCATTTTACATTTAGGTTTTGTGAAGATTTATTTCCTTAATTTTTATTTGAAAAAATGCCAAATTTCATATGACTGAATAATCTATAACCTCAAATTTAAGGATTAACTGGATATTATAATTAATATTGAAGATGAGGTACAGTAGACATATAATTATTAATTTTTCTTGCTTCAATAATTTTTTCTGTAGAATATAGCATATTGATTTAATATCTTTATTCCTAGGTTCTAAATTGATTTTTGACTTAGCTATCAACACAGTTAGTGAATTGTATTTGGAAGAGGAAATGGAAAACCACACCCTCTCATCTTGGAATAAATGATATGTAGATGTATATACATTTATCTCTGCATACCACATTCACATCATCCAGTGAAAATTCACATCAGACTCATCGATTTGCTTAAGGCAAAATCATTGTACTGTTAGAAATCATAGAACCTACCCCTGAGGAAACAAAATTAGTATCTACAAATATTATTAGAATCTTTCAGCGCTTTAGTGTTAACCCACTCACTGATTCAGCTTATATATCAGGAGTGATGAAAAAAATAGTTGATGTTATTTGAGAAGAAATTTCATGTAAAATGTATATATTTTATAAATGCTAATGTTTTCATTGTTCAGAACCTCGAATTGGTATAAAACCATATTTAACGTGGATTCATTCATCTGATATCCAGCAAGTTTTTCGGCTTATGGGAAGATACATAGATAAATAAGACATAATATCTGCCTTCCAGAAACTTAGAATCTTTAAGGGTACATAAAATATTTAGAAAGATAATATACTTAAATACTTGAAGGAGCAACAATTTTACTTTTGGGGGTGGGTTAGGGCTCCCTCCAATGATGCGTATTACAACCATGCCATGTCTTGAGACTGTTTAATGAATCACTTGACCTGTGGTTGAAAACTAAGCGCTTTGGGAGGATCTGCTAGAATTTGTCCTCTGCTGGTATAGCTTTTAAGAATCTGGGACTGCTTGTGCCCTGAGGTGAGGTCTCAGGATAGGGCTTCAGTTGAACAAAACCGAATATGGTGAGCACGTAATATGTCCATTTAAGAAAACTTGTCTGAAGGGACATTGGATATTCAGACTGATTTTATGCCGTTTCAGTGTCTGGTACAATTTTACACTAGTAATAGTAATTACATTTATTTAGTGCTTTTTCAAAGGTGTTTCCATAGTCTACTGCAGAGAATGCTGAATAGGAACTGAGTTCAAATCCTGATTCTACCTCTTAATATCTTTGTGACCTTGAGCAAGTTCCTGAACCTTTCTGGGGTTTTCCATAGCTTTTAAAAAGAGAGCTTGAACTCATGGCCTCCAAGGTCCCTTCCAGCTCTAGGTCTGTCATCCTGTGATCCCAAAAGGTCCTTTCTTCACAACAACACTGAGGTATGCACTAACAGTCTCATTTCCAATCTGAACACGAAAAATTGTAAAGTTATAGGGCAAGTTATGTCCTCATATTCCTTGTGTAAATGAATGGATTGGATGATCTCCCAGGTCTCCTACAACTGCAAATTCTATAATGAGTGGCTAGATGCTCAAAGAATGTTAACCACCGTTTAGTTAGCTGGTGTGTAATTACTTTTCTTCTTCCCATCCCTGCCTTCTCTGATCTGAGAGTCCCCTAGGTTAAATAAACCTGGATAGAAGAAAACTTCTAGCTGTTCTGATAATATATCCTGCCCTTCTTGAGCAAAATGTTCATATGAAATCATTACTAAACAGTTGATTATCCAGTCTCTAGATTTCGTGGATCCTAGTGGAATTTCTCTCATCCAGTGGTCTCCTTTATGCCCATTTTACTTCTTCTCTCTACACCAACATGGTGACCATCCTAATTCAGACCTTTAGCACTTCTAGCCTAGATTTATGCATCACCTCCTAATTATTCTCCCTGCTTGTTATCTCCCCCTTCTAATCCACCCTCCATATCACTGCCAAAATAATCTTCCTAAGGCATAGATTTTACTTACCTGGTCACTTCCCTGCTCAAATACTTTTAGTGGTTCCCTAGTGTCCTGATTATAAAATGGACTGGTTTTTAGCTTCTGCTCACCTTCCCAGCCTTATTTTGTATTGTTCCTCTTCACTGTCTGTATATTCCAGCTAAACTGGAGTATTAAACTGTTCCACAAATTTGGTATTCTTTTGTTCCTCTCCATGGATTTAAGAAGCCACTCCCACCCCACCCCGACCCCTACCATCCCTACCATCGTCATCTCTGTTTCTCATTCATGTGGGAGAGTGAAAAGAACTTCTGGAATCAGAGGAGCTGGTCTAACTTTCCACGTCTCACGGTTACTTAGACCCATCGAATACTGGACAAACCTTTCAACCTCCCCGGGCATCAGTTTATCCTCTGTAAAATGAGATGAGAGATTTAGGTTTCTAGGAGAAACCTGCCAATATCGTGCCAAGTGGTTGGGGCTTTCTGTCTCATGTTACTTGATACCTGCTTGTCTGTGTCCATGTTAGATCTTTCTGGTAGAACATAGACGCTTCAAGGACATTGATGCCTTACACATAATAGGCACTACACTTTTTGTTGATTTGAACGGACAGAGGAAAAAGAAAGCCAAGTCGGGGTTAGGACTTAGCAGGAGCTCTGAGGAGACATTTCGTGGTTGAAGAAAATTATTAACATAAAAGTTTGAGTTAGGGGGAGGGGACGTGTCGTCCATGGACCCCCATTATTATGGACTCTGAGAAGATAGTGAGTGTTTCCCTGGGAATGTATGTGTATAAAGGACAACTTCTTAAGGCTTTTTTAGTTTTCTTTGATTATTCCAGAGTTGTTACTAGAATAAACACTTGTATTAGTAATGGCAGAATGATGTAACTAGAGGAGCATCAAATTTGAAAAAGTGAAGGACCTGGTGTTCTTTTGATTCCTGGCTCTGATCATCCATACAGTGGGAATAGTCATTGTCGTACCTGCCTCACGGTTGTTGTAAGAGAAAAATCACAAGAGAAAATCTTTTATTAAGGTAAAGCATTAATTAAGTGCCTACTACATGCTAGACATTTTGCTGGCATAGAGAGACAGAAAACAAATAGCCCAGCGTCTCTCAGAGCACTTCAGAGCACTGTACAAACTGGCAGATACCATCATTAACCCCTTTGAGCCTTGGTTTTCTCATTTAAAAAAAATTTCTTCTAGCTCCAAAAATCGTCATACGAACAGAGCATGCAGCCCTTCAGAATTGTGTGCTGCAAAGTTTCTAGCATAATGCTGCATGCGTTTATTTTGCAGCTTTGTCAATATCCTTTTTAGTACTAATTAAACTTTTCAATATAAGATATCAAAGCATTTTACAACTGAGATTTTGGCCTGCAGCCAAAAGTCTTTTGTGCTTTAATAGAAACAACAACTTGTTATTATTCCTGGGAAATATGTTTTCATTTTGATAGTATGGGAAGTGAGTTTTATCACTGTGAGTATTCAGAATCCTTCTCTTGCTTCCAGGCTGACCTTAAGTGTGCTGCTACATCCTCTGTGAGTTCTTTTTCCTCACGTCATCATTTTTAGTCCCTTTCCTTCCTCACATTACCTTGTGCTTACCCACTTGTGTGGATGATGCAGTGAAGAGAGTGCTGGACTTGTAATAAGGAAGACCTGAGTTCCAATTCTGTCTCAGACACTTACATACTTATACAGCTGGAAAGTTACTCAGCCTCCTCCTGGCTCAGCTTCCTCATCTGTAAAATGGGAGTCATAATAGCACCTACCTCACAAGGTTGTTATGAGAATCAAATGGGATAATATATGTAAAGCCCTCTACCAATCTTCAAGTGCTATTCATGCCCAGCGAGGATGAGGATGAGGACGAGATGTAGTCAATCAGCTAACATTTGTTTGTTACGTGCTTCCTAAGTGGCAGACACTGTGCCAAGTGCTAGAGATACAAGAGGTAAAAAAACAGCCCCTCTTCTCAAGGAGCTCCCAGTCTAGTGGGAGAGAAAGAATGCAAACAGCCATGTGGTAGTAGTAGTAATGTTAATAATGCGCTTACGGTGGGCAGTACTAAACACCTTACAAGACGTACGCGGGGCAAACTGGGGTAATTTTAGAGGCAAGGCACCCAGATGAAGCATTAAGAAAACCTTGCAGAAGGTGGTTACTTTCTTCTCCCCATAGTCCCCCTCCCCCAATAATATACAAACTGCTTCTTGTAGGGGACAGTTCTTTTGATTTCATCTTGTTATTCTCCATAACCAGCTGAGTTCTTTGCCCATAGTAGGTCCTAAATAAATACTTGTTGGGATGAATGAAATTCTGCTGTTCATGATTAACAAAAGACTAATGAAACATTTACTTTCCAGTTGAAGGTTAAAGTGGCAACTGTAGACACAAATGCGCTTCACAGTGTGCCCAGAGCATGGTTGAAGGGAGTGAGAGCCAGCTTGGAAAAAAGCAATGTACAGGAGGGGGTGGAACATCTGTTTTTCTGCTGTACTTGTCACTTCTGTGGCAAATGTGCTGTTTTCTCTATATGCCGTGCTTCAGGTTTCTCTGCCCGTCTCTACCCATGAATCTAAGGAAATAGCAGAATTGTGTTTCTGCCCTGTCAAGAATGGAGAGAGAGGCAATTTTCCGTGCACTGTATTGTGTATCCTTTCCTTTCTTCAGACTTTTTCCTATAAGGAAGGTGGACATTCATTAGGTCCCTGACCTCCATCAATTCTTTTGACTTCTTTAACGAGGGTGATGTGGAAAAGTGAAAAAGAGCATAAGTGGAATTATCTATACAGAATGGTAGAAGATGAGATAGTGAAAAGTTGAAATGTTGGCAGCCATTCAGCCTTAGGCTTCTGATACGTGCCTCTTGTCAGTTTAGAAGTACCCTGAAATCTGACCCTGATGCCTTTGGAGCTTAAGTGGAATTTAGCATTGCATATAGTGAATCTGCATCAGAAATTTCTTGATCGTGAACTCTTTCCTCTTTGAAGAAGGCCAGGGCAGTGTTTAAAAAGAGCTGGTTGCAAAGGGAAAATTATTCAGGAAGTCAATAAGGACTTACTTGCTTCCTCAAATTATCCTCAGCACAATAGGACACTAACACATATTCTCTGAGGCAGATGGGCTCATCTATTTTGATCACCATCAACTGAATTTTTATTATTTAACATTTATAACAGTGCTTTTCCTCTAAAGTGCTTTAGATGCTTAAAGCCAATGAGTTTTCTTAATGCCAGCTCCTGCCTTAAGTACATAGACTATATCACATTCTATGAGAGTCCCACAATCATCCCTGTCCTCCACAATGGCCTTGTGATTGTGCCAGTATTAGTAAAATGGGGGCACACTTCCTTTAGCCAGTAATCAAACTGGGTCTTGTAATAATAGGGAGTGTTAGGCCAAAAAAAAAGTTATTCTACACTGCCAATACATCATCATTAATTTTTAATACCAGAAGACAGCCTTGTTGGGTTGGCAATAGGGAGAGGAACCAGCATTGATGTCAGACAATTTTCTTGACCAAGAGAAATGGGACTTCTTGAGAGGTGTGAGGTGTGCCTGTCAGGAGTGGTGCAATGACTGTGAGTCAAAGAAAGGAGCCCAAATTGAAAGGAAAGAGATAGATTTATTAATGTGCTGGGGAAACTGCTGATAGCTTCAGCTTCCTAGGGTGGAGATTTAGTTTTAATAAATTTTCAGTTCTTCATGGAGTAGTACATAACCAATCACCAGGATTCTGTAGCAACTTAGGATATATTAAAAAAACACCCTTCACAGGAGAGGGAAGGGTAGTGAAAGGCAAGGGAAGTCATCCAGGAGAGAAAAGCAGAACTTAGAGGAATATTCACCATGCAACTGGCAGGGTTTGTTATACATATGAAAAGACATTCTCTTTTCTAAGACAAAAGACAAGAGGAGGTGACCAAAAAGTTTTATAATTGTGAAAAAGGTCCTTTTAGACAGAATTATAGAGTTGAGGTAACCGTTTAGACAAGACTGCAGGTGTCTCTTATTCAAGGACAACAAATAGTTTTTACAGCAGTGAATGTAATTATCCACTTTATATACTTTAATGTATTTTATTTCTCCTTACTTTCCACTATTAGGCCACCAGTTGGGTTGGGGGATTTCTATATGCACCAAAATATCAAGAAACTTCTTCGCTGTTACAAAAACTGACTTTTTCTTCTTATCCGCTTCTTTCTCCTTGTTCCCACTCCCCCTTCCCATTGTGAAACTTGGTCACTACCTGTAAGTGGAGGGGGAATAGAAGAAATTGATAAAGTTTTGGCAGCTTGCCATTTTGTGTAGCTGATACTGAGCTGGATCTAAGTACTCGTCATCCCTAACTCTAGCACTGGCCAAGTTGTCAGGTTATTTTTTAAGTGCAACAGCAAAAATTTGTGGATATATTTGTGAGGCCTGCAGCAGACACCACAGCAGAAAGTTTATTGCATTGTAGGGCCATAATGTGAAAAGGCGCTGACAATCCTCCTGCAGGCCAACGTCATTTGGAAAGACGAACATTAATAACTGACATCAGTGAACCTCTGATTTGTTCTTTACATCCCGTGTGTTCAAAAAACCCGATGAGAGGTGTTTATTGACTGGATATGATACATAATGTTACTATAATGACAGATGTTTTTCTTCCAAAATTTGCTACTTAAAATCAAGTTTTAAAATGCTCAGAGATGCTAAAACATTGCCCAACTTTATTACAATAAGTGTTTATGAAAGTAAATCGATATTGCATAAAGTCTTTCCTGATCTGACCCGCCCACTGCTAGTATTTTCCTCTTTCTTTGTATATATTTGAGTTCATTAACTTTCTGTGGTAGATATTTTTATATATGTTTGTGTGCCCTATTGGAATGTAAGCGCAGTGTTAGCAGATATTGTTGCTTTCTTTAAGCTTTATCACCACTACTTAGCACTAGGGTCTGTCACATAATAAATTCTTAATAAATACTTATTGATTGGTATTGTGACCCTCCCCCGTGCCCACTACTGGTTTGCCTTGCGCTACTATCTTTTAAGAGGCTTCCTCTTTTATCTTCTCTGTCTTTATGTGCTTACTACACCAATTTTTGTTTTTAGAAAAAAAAAAGACCGCCTGTGTTCTCAGTTTAGATTTAAAATAGATTACATACGTGGTTGTTGTCCTTCATTCTCAGAGAGGACCAAAATGACACCATTATGTTAGGGGCAAGGCACAGTGTGTCAGCTGTGGGTGATCAGATCAGTTCAAGCTCAGAATGCCCTATCACGGGTTAGGCACAGATAATCTATGTGAATATTTGGGGTGGATTTTCTAAGTTTGCAAATCTCATGTTTCTTTGGAGCTACTTCAGTTCTGCTTTGCTCGTAGAGCTTTTGGCATTCGAACGTGGCTAGTCCATTGGAGCTGTGCTGTCTGTGGTTGAGAACTGAATTTTGATGTTGAAAATCCCATCACTGGGAAGTTGCAAAGCTTATTGCTGGTACTGAAGAAAAGGGATAATTTTAAAACTTGCTTATTTATGACAATATGTTATTCTGTCCATTTTGATATGCATTGGAGAATGAATATGTTTTCCTCATAGTATATTGCCAGATTGTTGATGAAGGAGCTGCTAAAGAATGCATTGTTGCCATTTGAAATGAGTTATAATATATGCCCTCAGAGATGTATCAGTATGAAAAGTTATTTAGGAATATTTTGAATGCTCCTGAAAAACTTTCATGGAAATACTCAGCCACACACTTCTATAAAAAGTAATTTTAAAAAATTTTTCAAGTTTTGTATCATGGTCTTGTTAAACTGCTTAGTAAAAATGAAATATTACAGACTTTCCTTGTGTACTCTTCTGGGCGAGAATTGATGAGTCTCAGCTTAGAAGCATCATTCTGTATCTCTTAATACCCACAAATCGTCAAACGATGTAAAAGGACTCCACCAGGTTGGGTGAATCCTCTTTGAAGGACATAGATAAGAGTCACAGAGGATGAAGAAATAGAAAGGTGGCAAATTTGCACCATTGAATCCATTATCAGGAAATATATTGATGATCAGAGATCCATCAAATTATCAGCATACTCTACAAAATCAGGACATGATACAGAGTCTAGGGCACTGCTTTAGGTGATTACCTCACTTAAAGGTGTAATTCCTGAGAGAAGCTTTTCTTGAGATGGACTCGTTGATTATATAATTCAAACCTAACAAACCTGATACTTAGGCCGTGATCCACTCCTTATGATTTGGTTATGTGCCTTAACTTGTAAGGTATACTTATTACTGAGAACACATTAAGACACAGTAGTTCAAATAACCTCAGACGGTTTACATTTAAACGCCCTTACTATGAGACATTCCTTTTTCATGACCTTGCAAGGCATCAGTGTAAATATAGAATCTGTTCGAATCAATGGAAGCAAAAAATTGGCTATTCCTGTTCTGCAAAGTAGTTATTCGTCTCCCACCCCATCATGACTTTGTGGTTCTCATTATTTCTCTTTTCTCCTGTATTTGTGAGAACATTCCTGTTTTCAGTGAATTCTACTCTCATCTGACCACAGCCGCATGTAGATAGATGGTGGCTATGTTTTTTTTTTTTTACTTCTTTTCTTCTGATTCCTCTTAATTTGATTCCCTCACAATCAGTCTTTTGCTGTAGATTACAATATGCTGAGCAGCTTTTCTGATGGGCTTTGTTCTCCATTACCAACCACTTAGTTTTTCTTTTTCTTTTCTCATTCATTTCATTTTTCTTAGCAAGAATGAAAGTTCCCGTTCCCCCCCCCCCCCATTTTATTTTATTTTGTTAATAGCTGCAGTAAACAGATCTGTTTGGCATCCAGTCAGGAGGTACTTTAATGCTTAAAGACAATAGCAGCAAAATTGGCTGCTACTTTTTCATTTCTAGGTACTTACCATTGTTCTTTGTCACCCTAACTTGGTGAAATGACATAATAGAGGTTTGATGGGACTAGAAAATATTCAAAAAAGTAGTTATTATTAATTACTCTGTGGTTTGTGCCATTGCTTCAGAGTAACGCCTAACCTTTGAATAGTCTATTTTATAAAATTATTCTTCCAGGCTGGTTTCCAGAGTAACAGAACTCCATTATAATTATTTGAAGAGCAGCATTTATCAAGTTGGATTTTTTTTTTTTACACTAAGCAGTTTTATGTATGATAGGGATGCAAAAAGTATGATCTTTACCAAAGCTATTCCAGACTTTTGAACGATTATTATTTTTTTCATTATACTAATTTATGTTTTTATGGTTTTTTTTAAGTCTAATTATCAATAGAGTTTTTTTAGACCCATGTTTCCTTTATCCCTTTATATTCCACCAGAAGGAATGATGAAATTCAGCATAATGGGTCATTTCCAAAGTATCTGAGAATTTAGCTGTAGCTAGCTGTCTCGCTTTGGCTAATGTGAATGTATTTGTTTTAAAATATTATTAAAATATTAAAAAATTATTAGGGAAAAAAGGGTTAGAGCAACTTGTCATGACAAAAGTAATTTGTTAGTGGGTCTGAGTATCCTGAGTAGTAGCAGGGTCACATACTGTCTTGTGGGACCACCCATCTATGGGGAAAAAAATGCATGAACTCTGTTACCTGTTATGTGTGGGTAGTTGTTATCCCCTGACCTGAACCCCTGACTAGAATGTAACTTTCATGAAGGCAGGGATCATTTCTTAACTCAACTGGATTTTCCTTGCTGCTTAATAAATTTAAGTGAATTAGAAATTTTCAAACAATTAAAATACAATAAATTACACTTGACACTAAAACTATACTCAGCACAAGTGTATTCATTTTGAAATTTTTAAGGCATTTCAGGATAGTATAGCACTTCAAGGTCATTATTATGAATCAACTCTCAGGAAATGACTTTCATATTTTTTAATAGAATGGCAGAAAAGAGGGGGTTTCCTGCCATTTGTTTTCAACATGCTATAATACGTCAAGGTCTATCTTCCAGTATCTTAGAGCTTCTTCCCTCTTCTCCAACTTCTCTCCATCTCATTTTCTAAAACCGATCTTGTGCAGTCTTGTGTACATGAAGAAAAACAGTTGCATGGTGTGCTCATCAGAGTAACCGAACCCTAAAGTTTTCTATTTTTCTGTGAAGAAAATTCAGCTTTTGATATACAGAACATCTTAACAGTTGAAGGATCAGATTATTAAGGCACATAAACTAATGTTTAGGTAGATGCTTCAAAATTGTTTCTTCTGAAGAACACAACATCATAAAAGCAGACGCCCAGAAGTACTGTGAAAGAATTAGAAAATAAGTAGTTTGTTGAGTTTAAAGTGTTAAGGCATGATTGTTTTCCCCAAAATTAGCTCCAGGGATTTTGTATGGTCTCTGGTATTATATATTTTCAAAACAATGGTCTGTAAATTATTTTTATGTTAGAGTAATATGAAGGCCAGTGTTCTTTATTCTTAAATTTTTAAAATGATAACAGCTTAAATGTAAAGTTGTAACAGCTTCAAACCACTAAAGATGCAAACATTATGTTCATTAGACCCATAACCAATTTGCAAGTTTTAAGCTTGCATGTTTTTTTAAAAATTTTATTATAGTTTGCATCATTCATTTCCAAAAGATTTTGAGTTACATATTTTCTCCCCGTCTTTCCCCCGCCCACCGCCCCAAAACAGCCATCCCAGTGTGTCCCCCCTCCCCCAGTCTGTTCTCTCCTATGTCACTTTTTGGTAGGGCAGGATGGATCTCCCAACCGCAGTGCCTGTGTATCTCAAGTTCCAGTTGGATGTAGTCA